>CM075808.1:80013116-80613116 GCA_037975025.1 Excoecaria agallocha | reverse complement strand
ACTTAGGCCAAAATAGGCTGAGAAGGTTAATGATGAGGTCGAGAACCAAACAAAGGCTAAGTTCTTAGTGAAAGTCCAATACCCCACATGGTTGGCAAATGTAGTCCTTGTAGCGATGAAAGATGGGAGAGTAAGATTTTGTGTTGATTATAGAGATTTGAACAAAGCCTTTCCTAAGGATGATTTTCCTTTACCTGACATAGATATTTTAATCGATAGTGCAACCGCTTGTGCCATGTATAGCTTTGTAGATGGGTATGTTAGGTATAATTAGTTCTAAATAAGATAGTGGATAGGATCAAAATAGCTTTCATAACCGAATGGGGGACATATGCCTACCAGGTCATGCCTTTCGAACTTAAAAATACAAGTGCTACCTATCAAAGAATGGCCACTAAGATTTTAGATGACTTGATCCACAAGGAAGTAGAGGTGTATGTGGATGACATGATGATCAAGTCAGTTACTAGGGAAGGTCACTTTAAGGCATTAGAGAAGTTTTTTTAGAAGATCAGCCAGTACAATCTTTGTCTTAACCCAAAGAAATGCATATTTGGGATTGCTTCAGGTAAGCTCCTAGGCCATGTAACGAGTTAGAGAGGTATAAAAGTGGATCCTAATAAGGTAAAGGCCATTAGGGAGATGCCAATACCCCTGAAGGAAAAAAAAGTTAGAGGGTTCTTAGGCAAGATCCAGTACATAAGTAGGTTTATTGCTAAGTTAACTTCGATCTGCGAACCGATCTTCAAGTTACTTAGAAAAGATCAGCCCGTAATCTAGAATGAGGATTGTCAAAAGGCTTTCAATACCATCAGGGAATACCAGCTATATATGCCAGTGTTGAGACTGCCTCAGATAGGTAAACCTCTAATTTTGTACCTAGCAATAGAAGATAGTTCAGTAGGGGCTATGATGGCATAAAAGGATGATTTTGGGATTGTGTATGTATTATACTACCTTAGTAAGAAGTTTTTCCCTTATGAAGTGAAGTTTGTAGAATTTAAAAAGATTTTTCTGGCAGTCATATGGGCATCAAAGAAATTGAGACACTAATTCTATTCTTATAGGATAAAAGTTGTGGCTAAGCAGAATCCCCTTAGATACTTACAAGACGCCCCTTTATTGTTAGGAAAGATGGGAATGTGGTTGATTCTCCTACAAGAATTTGGCATAGAATACATCACTAGGAAAACCATTAAAGGAAGAGTAGTAGCAGAGTTCCTAGCTGATAAACCTTTAGAATGTGAAGAGATGACTTATGAATTCTTCACTAAGAACATAGTGGCCATAATAGTGCAAGGTTTGTAGATGTATTTTGACGGAGCTATGAATAATAAAGGAGCAAGAGCAAGAGTGATCTTAGATACCTTAGAAGGAGAAAGGATGCCATTAGCTAAGAAGTTAAGATACAAAGCCACAAACAATGAAGTATAGTACAAAGCTTGCATTTTTGGGTTATAAGCTTTACTGGCTATAGGGGCAAAGTCTGTAAAAGTGTTTGGAGATACATCTTTAGTGATTTACCAAGTAAGGGATCAATGGTCGGTGAAGGAAGAATGATTGTTGCCTTATCTCAGATATCTAAAGGTTTTAAGAAGTCAGTTTGAGGTTTGTACTTTTGGATATCTGCCCAAAGAGGAAAACCAGTTGGTAGATGCTTTGGCTACCTTGGTATCTATATGGGATAATCCAAAAGGGGTAAGTATGAAGCCCATCCTAATTTTGAGTTTTGATAAGCCATGCTTTAAAAAGGAATAAATCATGGATATCGAGGTGGATGATGGAAAGCCTTAGTATTATGACATCCAAAATTACCTAAAAAAGTCGGTGTTCCCTAAGGAAGCAACTGAAAAGGACCAGAGAATGATTCATAAGCTGTCAACTCAGTTTATTACTATAGGAGGAGTGCTTTACAAGAAATAGCCTGATGGAATCCAACTGAGGTGTTTGGATGAGAAAAAAGCAAAAAAGGTAATGGAGGAAGTACATAGGGAGTATTTGGAGCTCATATGAATGGCTTAGTCTTGGCAAAAAAGATTATGAGGCAAGGTTTATTTTGGCTCATCTAAGTATGTTAAAGGGTTCCAATTATGCCAACAGTATGCAGACCTGAGTCATTTACCTATTTTTAAGTTGTGTAATCTCACGTTGCATGGCCTTTCGCTGAATAAGGAATAGACATTACAGGAATGATCCATCTACCTGCTTTAAATGGGCACATATTCATCATAGTGGCCATTGATTATTTTACCAAGTGGGTAGAAGCCAAATCTTTCAAAAAGGTAGATACACGTGATATGGCCAAGTTCATCGATAAAAATTTGATATACAGATATGGTTTGCCTCATCATGTGGTCTTGGATAATGGGTTACAATTTTTAGGTAAAACTTTACAAATGCTTATCAGATATGGGGTTCAACATCACAAGTCTTCGCCTTCCAGACCTCAGGCAAATGAAGCATTCGAAGCAGTCAATAAGAATGTAAAGAGAATCCTGCCCAAAATGGTACAGACTTATAAGGATTGGGCCAATAAGCAAACCTTCACACTATTGGGTTATAGGACCACAACCAGAACTTTAATAGAGCCATGCCTTTTTCTTCGGTCTATACAACAAAAGCAGTGCTGCTGGTAGAGATTGAGCATTAGTCTTTGAGAGTGGTTTTGGAAGCTGAGATACCAAAAAAAAAAGGGCTAGACATAGACTCTCACAGCTTAATCTACTTGAAGGGGATATAATGAGGGCATATTACCACAATCAAGTTTATCAGAAGAGGTTAGCCCATTCATTTGGAAAGAAAGTTAGGAAGCACCCTTTGAAAGAAGGAGATAGGGTGTTCAAACAGATAAGCCAGGCATTCCAAATATTTGAGGCAAATTCAAGCCCACATGGGAAGGACCTTTTATACTTAAGAAGCTATTATCCAAAGGCACTACTATTTTGTCAAATAGTGATGGCAACAAGTTTAGAGAACTAGTGAATGTTGACAGATTGAAAAGGTTCCATGGCTAAAGACTAAAAGAGAAAAAGAAGAGAATCAATGCCCCCACGGGTAAAAAATTGGAAAAAACAGTGGCCTTGCTAAAATTGGGTGCCTCACCAGGGTAAAAATTGAAAAAAGGCATCCTAGGTAAAAATTAGAGGCTAAAAAAAATAATCAATAAAGAAAACTCAAGAGGTCTGATTGATGACAGGAGGTACGATGCTTGTAAAGTTTCATTTCAAGATTGAATAATATGTGTCATTGAGATAAGGTTAACTACTGATCCTGTGCAGCGAAATCAAAAATAAATTTCATGCATGTATTCATAAATGTCATCCAAGTAGTTAAAGATAGAATTTTTGGATCACATATTCATTAAAAGCAAAAACATCATCTATGAAAATGCCTAATCTAATATATTTGTATCACATCTCTCTTCCTCCCTAGGTGCCTTAAGTGAGAAAGTCTATTATCGATATCTGGACTAGTGAACCACAGCTAGTATAAGTCAGAGGTCATGAAATCACAAGCACTAGTGTTAGAAATAGTAGTCCTCACTAGAATTTGGGTCTAGATCCTCTAATAATACTCTATCATAAAGTGAACAGTAAGAATGCCTCCATGGATGAAACACCCTACATCTAAAGCCTTTACCATATATTATACTATATGTTTAAGTCCTGTTATATTAGGTTATTAATCCAATTAAATCTACATGCATTCATATCACCTGATCTATTTAATCAACCAACATGTATATTAATTAGGTGTTTCACACAACTTTCATGTACTTTGATTACATGTGCATAATGACTCATTATGCAATCCATTTATCATAGTCATACTAGATTCAACTATCTTAGTCTATTCATTATCATGCTTAACATTCAGCATTTCATCTAGCATATATATATATATATATATATATATATATATATATATATATATATATATATATATATATATATATATATATATATATATATATATATATATGAATATAAAAGTATTCTAGCTCCTATATGCATGCATATACTAGCATTCTCATGATGAGTTTATTACAACATTATCTTCCATATGACATACATATATTATATAACCATTTATACATATTAAACATGTTAAGAAACTTTTACAAAATTAATAAAAATCCCTACATCAACTTCTATAAACTGGTGTTAGCCTGTCTTGATGTAGAGTTCGTTCCTGTGCAAAAGCCTTGACCACAAAACCTACACGGATAAAATAATTCGTGCTAAGCTATAAAGCTTAGTGGGGATACTAAATATGAAAGACAACCACTCATAGTGGTCGTCAAAAACATATATCATATAATAATTGAAAAATATTAAAATTGACATATTCGAAATAATTATATACTAAAATATAATGTCTTAAATAACAATGTAACCCTACATTTAATTCAATATACTTGAATTTAAACAATTCATAAAGAGGATGATATATACATAATGTATGTAAATATAAAACATGCATTAGAAACCATAGTTAAACATGTTATTCCATATATCATATGCATTAGTATACTGTAATTGAATATGATGCATTTATACTTTAACATAGCTTGCCTAAGTTCTAAAGGTGGATAAGGGGAACGGTGGATACCCGAGGGTATCATAATGGTGGATATCCGAGGATATCAGAATTATAGACCCAAACGGGGTCGACTGTACGATGGACCAGTCAAAATGGACCCAAACGGGGTCAACTATCAACTCAAACAGGCTATTCATGATCCAATAAGATCAATTATACTTTATACCTAAACAGGTCGACGGTGGCAACTGCAATATCCCTATAGTGCGTATCTATCCATAATTGAACTCTGATTGCAGGCAATGCTCTTTTAATTCTCTTTTCATATATCATGCTTGCACTTAACAAATCAATTTGCACATGTATAACCATAGGATAGATACATTATTGCTATGGGATAAGTATACAAGGTTCATATAATGATCCACATATTTTTTAATCATGCTATCAAACCTGTTCAAGTGCTCATCATAAAACATGCCTTGTTCTTAGAAGTTTACATTATAGCACATCATATGTATGTGATCATGTAAAAAGATTCATAATCCCTATTATATATATATAAACACATCTATCCCTAAAAGGTTAGGACCGATCATTCTGCATTCAGTTAACTCGATCAAACAAACTGGAGTTCTGCATTTCCTGCCATACAAAGCCTTATATGGTGCCATTTGAATACTCTTCTGATAACTATTATTGTAGGAAAATTCCATTAAGGCCACATATTTGTCCCAACTTCCAAAAAACTCCAAAGCACATCCCCTCATCATATCTTCTAGAACCTGAATAACCCTTTCATATTGTCCATCTGTTCGAGGATGAAAAGCTATACTGTACTTGAGCTGTGTTCCCAAAGCCTGCTGTAGTCTCTACCAAAATCTCGATATAAAACTTGGATCTCGATTAGAAATTATGGATACCAGTATACCATATGTAACCGTACAATCTCATTCACATACAATTCTGTGAGCTTATCCATAAAATAATCTGTTTGAACTGGTATAAAGTGAGCTACTTTTGTTAACTTATCCATTATTACCTAGACAGCATCATATTTTCTTTGAGTAAGAGGCAAACTGATAACAAAGTCCATGGTAATGTCTTCCAACTTCCACTGTGGAACCGAAATGGGGTTTTAAAGGCCTAAAGGAAACTGATGTTCTGCTTTCACTTGCTGACATGTTAAACATTTTGAAACATATTCAACAATATCCTTCTTCATGCCATGCCACCAGTAAAATTGTTTCAACTATTGATATATCTTGTTCCCACCTGGATGCATAGTAAATGTAGTGCTATGTGCTTTATGCAATAGTATTCTTTTCACTTCTTTATCATTAGGAACACACAACCTATTATGGTAGTATACACCACCATCTTCTTTCACTGTAAAACCTAATTAATCTCCTTCACAAACCGCATTCACAATCTATTGCAACTTTTCATCATCCTTCTGAGCATCTAACACTGTTTGTCTAACCATAGGCCTAGCTTTAAGTTGTGCTAATAATGCACCATCCAATGCAAAATTCCATCTGTAGTGCTTTAACATCAATGCTGCCATAGTCTTATGACTCAATGCATCAACAACAACATTCGCCTTTCCCAGATGGTAATCAACTATGCAATCATAATCTTTGAATAACTCTAACCACCTTTGCTGCCTCAAATTAAGCTCTTTTTGAGTAAACAACTATTTGAGGCTTTTATGATCAGTATAAATTTTGCATTTTTCCTATACAAGTAGTGCCACCTAATCTTCAAAGTAAAAACCATAGCTGTCAATTCTAGATCATGAGTCAGGTAGTTCTGCTCATACGGTTTCAACTGTCTAAATGCATAAGCTACTACTTTACCTTCTTGCATTAATACACATCCTAATCTAATCTTGGAAGCATCATTGTACATTGCATACTCTTTCCCTGACACTGGTTGAGTTAACACTGGAGCTTCAATCAACATTTTCTTCAACTGATCAAAGCTTGCTTGACAATGATCAGACCACTCAAACTTAATATTATTCCTTAATAGCTTAGTGAGTGGTGAAGTAATGACAGAAAAACCTTTCACAAAATGACAATAGTAACCTGCCAACCCGAGAAAACTTTTAACTTCATGTACATTCTTGGGTAGTTTCCAATTAACAATAGCTTCAATTTTATTTGGATCAACCCTAACACCTTCAATAGATACAACATGACCTAGGAAAGAAACTTCCTTAAGCCAAAAGTCACATTTAATCAACTTGGCATACAACTGATTTTCTTTTAAGGTTTGCAATACAATCCTCAAATGTCCAGCATGCTAAGCTTCATTTCTGGAGTAAACCAATATGTCATCAATAAACACCACAACAAATCGATCAAAGTAAGGTCTGAATACCCTATTCATAAGATCCATGAATGTAGCAGGTGCATTTGTCAACCGAAATGGCATAACTTAGGAACATCCCCATCCTTAACTCTGAGCTGATAATAACTTGATTGCAAGTCTATCTTTGAAAACACACCAGCACCACTCAACTGATCAAACAAATCCTCAATTCGAGGTAAAGGATATTTGTTCTTCACTGTTACTTTATTCAACTGCCTATAATAGATACACATTCTCATCCATCCATCATTCTTCTTCACAAATAAAATCGGGACACCCTAAGGTGACACATTAGGTCTAATGGATCTTTTGTTTAACAATTCCTGTAATTGAACCTTTAGCCCTTTTAATTCAGATGGAGCCATTCTATATGGTGCCTTGGAGATCGGGGTTGTACCAGGTAACAAATCAATAGACAACTCAACATCTCTTTTTGGAGGAAGGCCAGGCAATTCCTCAGGAAATACTTCTGGAAATTCATTCGCAATAGGTATATTCTCAAGCTTCACTGTATCTCTTTTTGAGTCAAGGACTGAAGCTAAAAATGCTTCACATCCTTTTCTAAGACAATGTCTAGTTTGCGTTACTGATATAACATTAGTTATTAGCTTAGAACAATTGCCTTTTACTACCACTTGCTTTCCTTCATCATCCCTGAGAATTACTATTTTCATTTCACAATTCACCATCGTATGATGTTTGGATAACCAATCCATTCCCAGAATTACATCAAATTCCTACTAAAAACTCTTTCCTTTGAACTACTATGGGACAGTCTTTACATACTTTATTAACAATTACACTATGTCCTAATGGACTAGTCACACATACATCAAAATCTAACTGTTGTATTTTATACATATCTCTACCCAAATCCCTAATACAAATATAAGAATGAGTAGAGCTAGGGTCAATAAGTGCATGTATGTCGCAATTATAGAGAGAAAAATTACCAGCTATAACTTTTGGATCATTTTGTTCCTTCCGAGCTTTCATTGCATAAGCCCGACTAGAAATCATCTGAGAAAAAGGTCTATCAACTATTTCTAACACATTCTAGGACTAGGATCCATGATGATTTGATCCACCCCTTCCTTTACTTTTACCTCTACCAGATGGGGGTGCATTAGAAGCTCCCTTGATACCCTATTGCTTAAGACCTTGGTCCCATTTCAAAGGACAATTAGCCATAAAATGGTCAATATTGCCATATCTAAAGCATTCTCCAGCCAGTTTCCTACAGTTACCCCAATGATGCCAAGAACCATGTGGACATTTAGGTGCTTGACCCCCACTCTGTCTTCCTAAAGCTTCCTTTTCAGATTTAAACTTGGTAGAGGATTCTTATTTCTTTCCTTTATTAGCAGAACTAAAAATATATTCTACAGGCTGATCTCCTTGTGCTCCTCTAAATCTCTTCCCAGTGGAAGATCCTCCTCTAAAACCACTTCTTTTGTGCTCCCTCTCTCTTTTAGCCATCTCGTACTTCTCAACTTTCATGACGGCTATAACCAGTTGATTAAAATCCACCACATTTAGAGATGTAAATCCAAATAATTTTTCTTTAATTCGATCATTTAGCCTATCTTCAAAATATCTGCATTTAAAAACTCCTGTCAACATCTCATTAGGAACATACTTGCACAAACGGCTAAATTCTTTTTCATATTCAGCCACAGATAAAGTTCTTTGTCTTAAATTTAAAAATTGCTTCAATATCTCCTTCTTGTATGCCTCAGTAACATATTTCTTTCTGAACTCTACTTCAAAGAATTCTTAGGTAAGTTGGTCAGGTAGCTGAGGTTGTCTTAATACCAACTTCCACCAATCATAAGCCATGCCTTGAAGTAAGGACACAGCAAAAGATACCTTGTAATTAGTAGGATAGTTAATTTCATCAAATATTCTCTCTAGCTTTTCCAACCATAACTCAGCTTCTTCAGATTGTTCTAAATTAGTGCCCATAAATTCTTATGCCCCATGCTTTCTAATTTCAGATATTGGTGCTTTGGGAATAGTCATTCTTTGCATAATTTAGGCCATATGCTGAGAAATTTTTAACAAGGCTTCTCTAGGAACAACAGCAGGAATTTCATTTTGAAGAGATGATAAAGTCAATGGGTTAGAAGGATATGATCTAACCGACAAGTTACTTTCAGTTGATTCTTCCATAGCATCCCTAGAGGAATTCTCCATCTTTAATCTATAAGAAAATAGGAACTTTTACATTACACGATACTATCTCATGTTATAGAATCCTATACTTGTATTGCCTAGAAAAGATTAAACTAAGCTCTACTAACAAATTTAAACACCCTACATCTAAAGCCTTTAACATATATTATACTATATGTTTAAGCCTTGTTATATTAGGTTATTAATCCAATTAAATCTACATGCATTCATATCACTTGATCCATTTAATCAACCAACCTGTATATTAATTAGGTGCTTCACACAACTTTCATGTACTTTGATTACATGTGCATAATGACTCATTATGCAACCCATTTATCATAGTCATACTAGATTCAACTATCTTAGTCTATTCATTATTATGCTTAGCATTCAACATTTCATCTAGCATATATATATAAGCATTCTAGCTCCTATATGCATGCATATACTAGCATTCTCATGATGAGTTTATTACAACATTATCTTCCATATGACATACATATATTATATAACCATTTATACATATTAAACATGTTAAGAAACTTATACAAAATTAATCAAAATTCCTACATCAACTTCTATATACTGGTGTTGGCCTGTCTTGGTGCAGAGTTTGTTCCTACGTAAAAGCCTTGATCACAGAACCTGTACGGATAAAATAACTCGTGCTAAGCTATAAAGCTTAGTGGGGATACTAAATATGAAATACAACCACTCACAGTGGTCGTCAGAAACATATATCATATAATAATTAATAATATTAAAATTGACATATTTGAAATAAGTATATACTAAAATATAATGTCTTAAATAACAATGTAACCCTAAATTGAATTCAACATACTTGAATTTAAACAATTCATAAAGAGGATTATACATAATGTATATAAATATAACACATGCATTAGAAACCACAGTTAAACATGTTATTCCATATATCATATGCATTAGTATACTGTAATTGACCGTGATGCATCTATACTTTAACATAGCCTGCCTAAGTTCTAAAGGTGAATAACGGGAACGGTGGATACCCGAGGGTATCATAATGGTGGATATCCGAGGATATCAAAATTATAGACCCAAACGGGGTCGACTATATGGTGGATCGGTCAAAATGTACCAAAACGGAATCAACTATCAACTCAAATAGGTTGTTTATGATCCAATAAGATCAACTGTACTTTAGACCTAAACAGGTCAACGGTGGCAGCTGCAATATCCCTATAGGCGCCTATATATCCACAATTGAACTCTGATTGCAGGCAATGCTCTATTTAATTCTCTTTTCATATATCATGCTTGCACTTAACAAATCAATTTGCAAATGTATAAACATAGGATAGATGATGGAATATGACATGGTATGAACATGGCAATCATGCAGTGAAAAAACAACAAAAATGATCATACATGCCAAACAATTCCATGACAAGAATCGAAACATGCAATTTTAGGGTTTTTGAAACTTACAACTTTTGATGCCTTTTAAATATTGAATTTGGTGATGGCCAGCAACTAAGATGACTTTATCCGCCTTAGATCTTGATCACCAATGCCAAGGAACAGCCTTTTACGCCACTCCCTCTATTCTCACACACACAATTACACCAACGGCTTAAAATAGAGGTTGCTAGCTCTCTTTTAAGGTATTGTGTAATGGCTACGGTTTGAAGCTACAAAATTTGATTTTGTACTTCTCTTAGGTTGCTATTACTACCCAAGATCACAAGAGAATGAGGAACTATCCTTTCTCCTTGTGAAAAATTGACTAAAAGAAATTCTTCAGAGAGAGAGAGAGTTCACGCAAAAACCATAGAATAACTAGGGTTTTTAGTTTTCTCTCTCATTCAATATATATCCTTTCATTTTTTAATTGATTAATTTAAAATCAAATACTTAAAGATAATTAATTTTAGCCTTTATCACTTCTTTAAAATAAGAGATATATATTGATTTAAATTCTTTTGAATTAATCCAAGATTAAAACATAAGACATATTAATCAAATAAATCACTTAATAAATATAAAGCATGTGCCAAAATTCCTTTAATTTTTCTCTAGGAATTTCGGCCACTAATATTCCTAATAAAGTGATTTAATTTGATCATAAGTCTTTTAGGCTTTAATACTCAATTAATTAAATTAATGCAAGACATTTAATTAATTGAAATTAAACCTTATGGGCTGAATTTCTCTCTCTCATGGGCCAAGGTCAAATAGCAATCTAAAACCCATCACACACATTAATTTGACTTTAATTAAAAAGCCCAAATTAATGCTCAATACTTTATTTAAATATTTTAAGCCCAATGCTTTATGTGCGATCCTATAGGTCCATTTAATGTTGGCAATGAATTAATAAATTAATTCAAAGGCTATATATATTCTCTAGCAAGATATTATAGCATTCCAAATTAAATGAAAATGCATATGGCATTTAGTGACCTAATGCAATTTTGCATAGTCCCTTACCCATAAATATCAGAATTAATATAAGGCATGGAACTAGTCATCCTTATATATATATATTAATTCCTTTCTTGATATTCTAGTGACACTTAACTCTTAGATAAATAATGATTACTCATTATCTCATCTTGGTATGGCCATACACTTCTCAGTTCACTGATCAAGTGGCCGAAGATATTTTCTCTCTTATCGAGAGGGGTAATCCCTTCACTTCTCTCATGCTCTCTAACATGAATCAATGCATACCCAATCATACCCGTACTTGTCACTCTGTTACGAGAACATTAGGTGTATGTCAAAGTACATAGTAATTCATAAAGAGTTTCATAGATATTTCAGGTTTAAGAACTCCGATACAAAACTTGCATATGAGAAACACTTAGGACTTGTACCATGTAGCGTTCTCATGAGCGGATCGTATCCAGATACCATGTTCTTTAACATGTATCTATGATCTCTGATTGACACTCTTGTCCTAATGATCCGTAAGACAGAACTCTTAATATCAGAGAGAGCATACTAGTCTTAATTTATTGTTATTCCCATAACAATGACTGACTAGGGATATTTAGAATGAAGTCTCATTTGTTTCAAGGTCTTACAACCATGTGCCTCACACATGATAACTTAAACCGAAACAACATTCTTGGATAGTTCTATCAATTGATATGCACAGGAATACAATGGATAAAACAAATGCCTCATTTTATTAATTCAAAGTGTTTTATTACAATGTATTGGGGCTAGAGCTTACACTAACAATAGATACATTATTGCTACGGCATAATTATGTATACAAGGTTCACATAATGATCCACATATTTTTTAATCATGCTATCAAACCTATTTAAGTGCTCATCATAAAACATGCCGTATTCTTAGAACCTTACATTATAGCACATCATATGTATGTGATCATATAAAAGGATTCATAATCCCTAGTATAGATATATAAATACATGTATTTATTTAGGCATATAACAATTCAAGTATTGACAATTGTGCATATAATATCATAATATGTACTTTAACATGTTATCCTTGAGGCACTACATGTGGACATGGTAATACTATTGTATTTCTTATTTCATAGAATAATTACATGTTGAGATACACATTTATTCTTCATAGGAGTACATGCATGTACAGAATTTTGCATATAACAAGCATGCATATAAGTTTAATCACATGTGAATAATTGATACCATTATCAATAATCTTTACTTATATACATATATGAATATATATATGGACATTTATCAATATTCATATCACATGCTATATCCAATTTAATGTGTTTTCATATAAACACATATTGAACATAACTAAATTTAAACCATAATAGAAGATAAATTAAAACTCTGCCTACACAACTCTACACAGGGACAGAATTCTGGATCCAACTTTGGTGCCATTTTTTATTTGAAAAATGTTATTTTTAGGCCAAGTGACCTTTTAAAAATTTATTCTCCTTATGTTCAGTTTCTAAAACATCAAAATTCATCTCAATATCACTTCTAAAATTCATGATATTCAAGAAATACCATAGGCTGTTCATAAAATCAAAAGTAGTTATTGTTACAACTTATAAAATTCATAGAATAAAATACCGAATGAATCAGACTAACTTTCCTTCAACAAAGTTTTGTTCCTAGGTATCTAGTTTACCCCAAATTTTACAGCATAGCATTTTGACTCCTCTACCATGATTTATGCTCAAAATATCACAATCTTTTCCTTAACAGTGCAACCAGTTCTTACAAATTTAAAGCTAACATTAGACATTCATACAAATAGAATTAGACAATGCTTCCCTAATATAAAATGTTCATTTATAAGTCTATTTTGCTTGGAATTCGACCTCATAGAATTATGACTATTATACACAAAAATATATCATTTGTACTACAACCTATTCCAAAACCTAAATTAACAGCTCAATTCAATAAATTTTATGGATGACTTAAAGGTAGAATTAGGGATAGGTCTCTTCTACAAATTTGTAGGTATATATCTTTTGTAACCTCAGAAATTAGAATGGTCTCAATTTGAGTTTTCCAATTTAACTTATGCTGGAATTAAATTCACTAGTTCACAATGTTTCATAACATCTCTTCAAGCAACACTTCCTAAATCTTGTTCTCTTTTTAATTGTTCAAAATTCAAATAATTTACATCAAGTTTCTTCTAACATCATCCACATACAAACATGAAAATCCTAATCCCATACCTTGGCCGAAAATTCCCTTAGCCTCAATCTTAAGCTTTCCCTTTTTCCTTTGCTCTTTCTAACTTCTCCTTATCCTTTAACAACAATTCATATTCTTAACAAAAACTTCAAGCATTTTGTTCAATCAACAACTCAACAAAACAAGAAGATGAAGAAGAAGAAGAAGAAGAAGAAGAAGAAGAAGAAGAAGGAGATGAATTATCAAATTAAGTTAATTACCTTATTAATACACACTAGTTTTTTAAAAATTAACATGCAAGAATTTCTTCAAGGATTTCTTAGAGAGATTAAAAAAGAATGAAAGAGATGAGAATAAAGAAATTCTGTAATTCTCTCTCAAAGATGTTGTCCCTTTCATCTCTCTCTCTATCTTATAATTGACTATTTATATTAGCAAGGGAAAATTCCCTTTTAACTCCTTTCACTTTTTGCATGTCCCATTAAAACCTCTCCATTTCTTGCATGTTGTATTGATCTTTGCATTTATTTCTTCCCTTAAATCAACCTCTCAAATCATTCTTTTATTCACATTTGACCCTTTAGATGCCATAATTACAAATTTACCCCTAAATTAATACTTCATGCTTCAATTACACCCTTAAATATTATTAAACTAAAATATTAAATCTTATTTTCATGCAATTACTATAATATAAAGAATTTATCACTTGTCCCACACCTTATGTGTAATTCACATTTTAAATTTAATCTCAATTAATTATAACCCTATTAAAATTATGCATTTCAAACTAGGGTCATGTTAGGGGCCTCACAACGAAAGTCCAGTAAATGCCTAACTATGTCCTACCTACCTCCAAACTGGCATACACGATGGGCAGAGATATAAAAAATGGCTCGATAAAGTCCACAAAGAGGAACACATCCCTAACTCTCTATCCCTAACCACAGAAGTAAAAGGCAACTAGGGACACCTAAACCAAATGTCAGCATCTATCAAACGAATGAGCCAATCAACTGCATCTTAAACTGAATGAAACTCATGCTGAAGACACCTAGTTGTGATATTCCCCATGGGATAGGTTCATGTGACTCTAACTTGAGGAAGAGGCTCTAATAATAATTGCACTTCTCGCAAAACTATACCTGCAAAAAAGCCGCTAGGGTGAGTTAGGTTTCATCTTAGGCAAATATAAGACACAAAAATGCATGAAAATCTGAAAAGACATATATTTCAACAAGAAAAGTTAGTATGAAAATCCACAAGGAACATACTACCTTTAAAATAAGGACATACCTAAAGAAGCATAGGGCTGCCTGTAAATGAGGAAGAAGAGCCATGCTGAGCAAGAGACCTATGGTGAAAGTCATCCAAGCCAATAATGGTTTTTGCCATGTTAGGGGAAATGATTATACCCCTGATGTATGCCATCAGCAACACTAAACAACCTATAATCTGTAGTCATGGGATCACTAACATACACTTATAAGCACCGAGTAAGGCAACAAAGCAGTACCACACTAGAAGGGAAGGTGGTAATGTCATCAAAGTCAAAAGTCAGTCAAGACACCAATCAGCCATCCCAACGAAAATGTTTCCCCATAAGGTACTAAACCCCTAGCCTCAAAAGGAAGAACACCTAAGGTATGGGCCACCTCTCTAAGATAACTAACCACAGGAGAGGGCAAGAATGGTCAAAAGTCAAGATTAAATCTGACACCCACCATAGCAGCAAACTCCTTAGGTAAAGGACACAACTCTTGATGAGTGAATTGGAGTACATGAAATTTCAGGTCCCAATATCGAAGAGCAGTAGTCAATAAGTACTTAGTTGGAGAAGTTCTCCTCAAAAATCTTAAACTCGAATAAGAAGCCAAAAAAGGGTCCTCTCAAGTTTTTGAGTCTTCTAGTAATCGATGTAGTTTTGCAAGCCCAGCAGTCATGGTTACATGATTTCTAAGCATTTTAAAGTGTAGGAATGATAAATAAGAAAATAAATGGCTAAAAGAAAAATGGACAGGAAAAGAAAGAAAGGAAAGAAAAAGAAGAGAGAAAAGCATATCTAATGGAAGCTTCCTGCAAGATGAAAAGTCAAAGGCATAAAACCCAAGAAAATCAAGCACTATTTATAGAAAAATGATGAAAGAATGTCGTCTCTCACCCTTGGAAGGCAAAAAGTCACACATTTGCATGTCTCATTACATGTATATATTAGTGCATTTACCTTTGTTTGCATTTTAAAGGTGATTTAAAAAGGCTTGATGACCTAAATATTCAAATTTGGAAGATTTGGAATGTTTAGAACATAAAAATTATTCATCCACAGAGAAATGACTGATTTTAGGGGGTATTTCAAACTTTTGGACACCTATATACAGTGAAATGTAATTAAAACCTATAAATATTATAAAAATAATACTATAGCTCATAAAAAGGGTGTAAATAATATTGCAAATTAATTTTATATGGATAAAAAATGAAAAATAGATGAGAACACTCAAAAATCAAAGAAAAAGGTGTAAAAATATGAAAAATAAGAGAAAATTAAGAATGAAGGGCATCTTTGTCATTTTAGCCTGAGGGACGGGACACCTTTCTATCCTGTCTGTCGCTAGGCAACGAATGTGCTTCCCGTCCCTCGCTCAATTTCAATAATATAAAGGCCATTTTCTTCATTTTCCAGCTAAAACTCCATAACCTTCAACATTTAAGTTCTCTTTATGATTTTTCAAGCTTTTCTCCCTTATTTGACTTCTGATTTGCAAGCCATTTGCGCCTACGGACTCCTATGAGAGAGGTACACTTCAAAAGGCATCATTTTTTTGCTATTTTTCTTTTTTCTTTCTATCTTCTCCAAGTAAGTACAATTTAATTCTTTTATTATTCCTCTTCATCTTTTTATTTTTTCTTTTAAATTAAAACATAGTTTAGGCTAGAAAACTTTAGTTTTAGGTATGATGGATGCGAGCATTTATTATCTTGTCTGTATTTATTATTATGTTTATTTTAAAGTCAATACTGCCTTGTAGTCTCAGTAATATAAGGTAATTACCAAACTTTCTTTGCATGACACTGTATATAATAAAATGCCTTATGTATGAGCATGTAAATCTATAGTTTTCTCTTTTTAGGGGCTAATGCATATTTGAAATTTTTATAGGCATTTTAACATTATTTTTGCTATTACACTAAGTATAAATAATTTGAATTTGTGTTATTTGGCAGCCTTGATGGCCTATGGCTTGTTATGTGTTGTTTAAAGGTATTTCTTGTGTAAAAGGGCAGTGTCATTCCTAGCTGGAATATTATCGAATTTTTATTGTTCTTGTAAAGCATCAAATGTTGATGATTATGTTGTTTGGCAGCCTTGAGGACCTATGTTGTGTTGCTTTGCTTTAAATATGTCTTTTGTACAGGGGGCAGTCATATTCCTAGCTCGAATGCTGTCGAAATTTCATCAAACTTTCTCAAAAAGCATGAAATATTGTTTATATCAGTACTATGATTATACTGGTGGCTATGGCAACCTGTATGTTATTTTAAATATATTTTTATATAGGGGGGAATCATATTTCTAGCGAAAATGCTACCAAAATATAATTTCTCGTGAAGCATGTAATATATGTTTTTACCTCATTTTTCATGTATGATTATTAGAATTACTACAAGAGGCTGACAGGCTTTTAGCCAATGCAGGTTGGACTAATTTTTTAGCCCAGCCTATAAGATGTATTTGAACGTCACTCGAGAGGTTTTTGCTACCTTGTAGGATGGGGGATATCAATGGTCAGACAACTAGGAGGGGGTTGTATGATTAAGAGCCTTTGGTATAAAGTATAGCATCACTAGACACAAGTTTACAAAGGCCATGGGACTTCCTAGTGAACCAGGCAGAGTCACACCCCTATGATTGATGGATAGGGATAGGTCAAAGGCGGTGATGTTACCAAGGGCCATTTACGATTTGAACAAGGCAAAAAGCACGATGTTGGCTCACCAGATATACAGATACCTTCAGATACTATTATTTGCCTCATACCTTGGACGCACATGAAGTCTAGGTAATCTCAATTTGGTGGATATCACTAACTTGTGGGAGATGTAGGAAGGCCACCACATAGATATCACTTACAAGATCATCACAACATTGACTAGGGTAGGCATCAAGCCAGGGACCCAGGTATGTGTAGGTAGAGTTATTACCAAGCTGCTGATATCTTTAGGGTTGGATGAAGCTCGGTTCGGCGACCCTATCCTAGAGAGTATTCATATAGATTTACAGGCTATGATCACTATGAGTATAATGGAGCCTGTAGAGGGGCATGAAGGAGAGTACAAACTGCTCATCATCCTAAAGACCCACCAGAGATGTGGCCTTGATCCTATAATTTCAAACGCAGTGATAAAACAGGACGACCAGGGTTAGGCACCAGCAAAGCCTCAAGTGTGAGGCCCCTATTTAGGCCTTGGAAGAATATACAAGTGATCTTAAATGATAATAGGATCACTGTGTGTGTATATGGTTAGTGAACTGCAAGTTGGGGCACAACGGTAATTGCCTTAAAAGAGAAGGGGTAAAATGGTCATTTTAAGTTAAGCCATATATGTAATTAATTATGGGAAAGATGTTAATCAAGGCACCCAATTGAAAAGGAAAAAAGAAATTTTAGGGGTAAAAACGTGAATTTAAGGAGTTAAGTACAACTTTGGAAAAATTAAAATTGAAGCCAATAGGAGTAAGGCACTTATCCTCCCTGGAATCTTTTTGAGAAAAATAGAAAAATCAAGGGATTTAGGAGAGATGGGAGCTGGCCACTTCAAAAGTCTAAGGCAACAATTTTCTCTCAATTAACCCCTAAATAATCCCTAAAAAGCTTAACTTGATTTTTCTTAAAGAGAGAATTTAGAGGTTACCATTTTAGGGTAACAACTCCTTCTTCTCTTCTTCTTTAATTTTTGTAAATTAATAGTCAATTAGAAAGATTAAATAAATTATTTATATCATAACAACGTGTGAATCCTTCTATGTAGAAGGGAAAGACAACGATGGTAAAGAAAAGGAGGGAGAAGGAGCTTGAAGGAGGTATAGCCCCTAAAAAGGTATGGGAAATTCTTGAAATTTTTGAGTGTGTTTGCCTTATTATAGTGATTATAAATGCTAATTTTGGGAGTTTTAAAGAAAAGATACATGAATATGATGGTTGATTTGGCATAAGAACCAAAATAAGAGATAGATGATCTTATTAGCAAAAAAAATATATCCTTAGGATCACTGAACCTATCCAAACTATTTTACCTATATATAGAGTTTGATAGCTCTAAATTGAGTAATTTCTTGTTGGAATAGCAACTAGACTCATAAACCTAAATTTCATAAAAAGAGATCAACATCTTCTTCTTCCCCTATGATAGTTAAAATTTAGCTTGAACCCTAACTATGTCTGTTGCCCTACCATTGGGAGCAGTCCCTATTTTTTAGAGAATATCTTGAGATTTAGAAGGCCAAATGAAGTGATTTTTGATGTTTTAGAAACTATAAATATACTAGAATAACTTTTTAGGCAACACTTGGCCTACAAGTGTTGTTTACTGGGTCTAAATTGATGTGCAATCGAACTCAGGAAAACTATCTATAGAATTTGTAGGCCAGAATAGGGCACACAGCTGAGACCATTTTGTCTCAGCCTTGTAGACCCCTTTTACACCTATTTTGACCATTGTACATGGTCGAGACCTATTTGTCTCAGCCGTGTGCTTCTCTTATTACAACTTGTACATGGTTTTTAGGCTCTAATGAACACCAAAACTTGCCCAACACTTCCAAACACATTTAGGGTACTTTGAACGTATTATTTAGGGTAATACATGGTATGAAATGTATGAAAAGGCTAGATGCACGCGCGCGCGTATGCACACACACACACATATATGACTACATACACAAATATGTAAGGTTAAAGGTATGTAATGAAATGATATGCATATTATATTAATGAGCACATTCTTAAATATACATGTATGATCAAAATTATACTATTGTGATTATTATGAATACTTGTAATTATACACATGTATATTGAAATGAATTAATCTTTTTGTACAAAAAAATGTGAAAATAGATCAAAGCCTACAAATAGAACTTGGTTGTGGATAAATAGGCATGTCTATAGGGTACAATTGTAGTTGCTATAGTTTGACTCGATTTGGTTCCATAATTTGTCCCCATAGGGACCATAGTTTTGACCCCATTTGGGTCCACAAGATTAATACCTTTGGGTATTCATATGATCGATACTTATGGGTATCCATAACACTCGTTGTCCACACCCACAGAACTTAGGCAGACATTCATGGAAAAGAAATGAACTATTAAAGAAAGTGCTAAATAGTGATGTGTTACAAATGATTGCACTTGTATTATGAGTAATATAGTAGAATATGTTCCATTGTTATTTGTCATAAATTTTTCCAACGAGAATAAATGTATATTTATGTTGTTACATGTTTGTGTGCTTGGGAATGACCATTGTGCGTGGTTGTTCACATATTAATTGTTCCCTACTAAGCTATTAGCTTAACATAGGTTTTATCTGTGTAGGTACTCAAGTTCAAACTCTCAGTCAGGAGCGAGATCTGTAGCGGCGAGGCCAACATTAGGAAAAGTCAAAGTATGAAGATGTTACCTTTTTGCTTTTTCCTTTGTACATTTTCATTTTGTATTAAGTAAAGGGGTTTGTAAGGAGTAAAATAGTTGTAAAGAATAACATAGCAAGTAGTCCCTGCAGGTGGTTGATGACTCTCTCACTCTGCTTAGGGACTAGGGCACTCACATCGAGATAAAGATTATCAGGGGTAGACGACCCGTAGTTGAGACTGATGAGGAGTTGAGGAGGTACATCGAGTACCTGTGGGGAGATTTGATGAGGTATTTAAAGAGCTATTCTCAAGTAGTCCTTCAAGTGGGAAGGGGTCAAAGAGGCTAGCAGATGTGATAGCACAGTTCCTACAGCCTTTGATATCAGTGCTGCCAGGCTTTAGGTTTGTATTTGAGCAGGGAGAAGAGCAGCTACCTCCAGCACCTCAGGCTATGGCTCCTGCTCGACCTCCTAAGCCATCAACATTCAGACCACCATCAGGGCCAGCTTATTGCCGAGTACCAGGACCAGGGTCCTCACATTGATTTATCTTGTATTTTGGGAGTTTATTTTATTAAAATTTTTTATGTATATAAAAAGCGGAGTTGTATATAATTTATTTTATTATTGTATGTATCATTTTATTTATGCTTTCTATGCTTGGGAAATAAATGAATGTGAATTCCATCTAATTAACAAAATGACTTGTAAATAACCATACCACGACAAAACAAAGAAAAGGAAAAGATAATAATAATAACAAAACAAAACCAAAAAAAGAAGAAGCCAAATTCAGTAAACATCACTCTACTATTTAATATCTTTCACATCAGGTACTCAAAACCCCACCAAAGGGGCATGCATTTATTCCTTTAACAACAAAAAAATAAAGGTAAAAACCTTCACCACAAAGAATTACCCAAACAGGGGTCCATTCACCATAAACTAGAGCAACCATCACCATCCATCGAAGCATGAGAGGCTAAACACATCAAAAGCCACCAGGCTGGTGTTGAAAACAAAGAACTCCTGGACAAGCGATAGTAGAGAGTAGGCAATGATAGATTCTAGCATCTTAATGGCTCCTCATAGATGCAAATTTGCCATAATGACTTCTAGCATCTCAGTGATTCCCCAGTGGACAGATACATATTGCTAGAAATATCCCCAACGGAGTATTACTTCAAAAAGGAGCAACCAAATCTTTTACAAAGAACAACCAACAGGTCAACTAATGAATGACACCAATCAAACATTACCCTAATCATCTCATTTGATGTTGTAGGATGACTCTAATATCCATCAAAGTATGACATATCATTCTGACTCTGCATGTCAAAAAACTAGCAATAGTCACAACATTTTTCAGCAATGTGATTTTGCATGCCCTGGGCTTTAGTCAAATGCAACCAAGTCAACCTAATTCTACATGCCCAGGAACTAATCAGGGAAGACCTTTGTTCTTGTCGCAATTCTACATGCCCTAAGAGCTAATTGGATAAGAGGAGACTTGCCGCCTTTAATGGAGTTAGTCTTAAGCCATATCGATTCTGTATGCCCAGGCATTAATCAAACGCATTCAAATAACCTAATTCTGCATGCCTTGGGTGTTAACCAGAGTTAATTAATCTATCCCGATTCTGCATGCCCCAGGCACTAATCAAACAATCAATATAGGATTAACACATTCATAAACTGATGTTAAATATCCAAATTCAGGGTTAACACATTAACAAAATGATGATAACTACCCGACCAAGAGACTCACTACCTCAAAAGGTATGTCTTTTAATCAGCAAAGAGATTCACTGCCTCAAGTATGCATCTTTTTCTTTGTACAATGAATTTTGGCTCACTTTAGCACCAGTGCACTAGATCCCCAAAATTGAGAGCAGTTGTAGACATCGTAACCTGAGGTAGCCTAAATTAAGGTTACCCGATGATAAGGAAATATCGTATTGCTAACAATAGGTTCGGATCTCAAAGCTCCGATAATGGATTTCCACCTTCTCTTAAAGATTTTTCATGATTTTCTAAATATTTCCAAGTGTTTTAATAAAATATGCATAAAAACATTGGTTTAGGCCTTCAATGGTGATAGATGATCGTCTGTCACCTTAGGGGTGCCTATCTATAGGCCTTTCTCTCTTGTGCAATATAAATTGGAGGTATTTTAAGAAAATCAGGGTTTAATGATGAGGTACGGCTGCCTCTGTGACACCCTAAAATTTTATCTGTTATGCACAGTATGTTGTAGAGCATGCATAGTAACCTTAGGACTGTTATCAGAGTCATTGCACTAGTATAATATAGAGAAAATCACAGAGGCTCAAAGATTAAATGTGCTTACCCCTGAGCAATCAGGGGATGGGTAACCGAACTAGAAAGTAGAGTTCAACATTTGATGAGATATTATGGGTTAAATGAAGTCTATTGGTATAATTTGAGAAGAAATTTAGCTTAAATAGGTCCCCGAATCGAGTAGAGAAATAATTTCTTGGTTACTGTAAAAGGGCTGACCAAAAGTTTGACCGAGCTTCAAAAATTCTGCAGAGCTCTAAAAATTATTTTGATCATGTAGACTCATTATAAATATCATAAATAACCTATTGATAGTGAAAAATAAATTTTTAGATAGTTTCAAAATTTTAGATTTCGGATCGGCTGAATTTACCTTCGAAGCTAGAAGTATACCAAAATGATATTAGAATGATCTGAAATTCTAAACACATGCTCCTACATGTGCTAGTGCACACGGAATAAAATTTTAGAGCATTTTGATAAGTAGACCATAAATTTCAAAAAAGGGGTCAAAAATCGATATCAGATTACTTAATAGGCTTAATTGCCCTATTTTAAATATTTAAGGACATGGAAATCATTAAATATAAGCCATGATCACCTACAAGAAATACCACAATTAAAAGATATATAGGGATCAAGAAAATGGTGACAAGTGGCTTAAAAATAAGTTATTAGATCAAATAGTAAATGAAGGAATTTGGGCCTTAGATTTGGTGGATATAAACACAATATGTAGGGGTCTAGAATCATCTATAATTCTGCCCAAAATTATGTAATTCTCCCCTACATTCACTAAGAAATCCGAATTTCCCATTTTCTCACCCATTTCCACCATTTTCTTCATTTCTTCTTCCTCCCACCAAATCTCCACCCTAAATTTTTACCACATACTCCTAAGATCCTCCTTTAAACCCTAGAAGTTGGATTACATCAAAGAGAAGCTTGGATTTAGAGTTATTTTAAAGAAAGAAAATTGACCTAATTAGAGGAAGAACAAAAAAAGACAAAGGCAAGGAGAGGAAGGAGAAGAGAAGGAAGATTAGGCCATTATCAAGCTAATATAAGGCTAGTGGATACAATTTACACTTAATTTCATTTACTTTGGTGAAATTTACACAAATTTTACATTATGTAACTAGGTGAACCTATGTAGAAATGAGAAATAATTCAACCTAACAAGATAAAATGATGATTTAAGATGATTTGAGTATAAATTGATAAAGAAAACCAAGTGGAACTACATGATCTTAAGTGGGCCAAATTATGTACTAAATGGTAATGTGAGCTAACTTGATGATAAATGACATATTTGATGTAAAATATACAATATTATAGGTAGAGAATATAATAGCATTGATTAGAGTGAAAAATGTTAAGTGTACATAATTAATCATAATGAAACATAATGATGGAAGTTAAGGAAACTTGGAAATTATAAGACAATTTAAACATATATGGTTATATAATTGCTTAGAATGATATTTAAGTCATATTTGGCATGTAAATGAAGAAAGAAACAAATGATATATAGTAGTTCCTATTGAGGTCGAATGATGTTAGCATGTATATTACTATGTTTTCTTTATTTTCACATGATATATTATGTATTTATAATGAATATATAATGATTAACTATAATTGGATGCAAAATGAGCATGTAATGCTTGTGACATAATGTGACTAGTAACGAAAAACTTATGAAAAATGACATAAGTTATAAAATATGGTTGCCCTTAGTTTACAGTGGATAGTTTGAGACCCTAGGATATGATGGTTAGCCATAGGGACACATATACCACGGTAGTATCACAAGATTTATTGAAAAGTACACATATTGGATAGCCGACACATACAATTACAGTGGAGTAGCAGGATCATGGCAAGTGGTCCCTCCACCCACACTAGAGTAGTCAGATCATGGCAAGTGGTCCCTCCAGTCCACTAGTAGCATTGGAGTCATTATCCCATATATTCAGTTTGAGCATTTATATTGGTCACATTATGGGCAAAATTGTAATTTGGTGAAAAATTAAGGACTAAATGACAAATTATGCTGAAATAACGTTAAAGATTAAATAAAGGAATTAAATAGATGAAAAATGGAGTTAAATGGGCTAAAAAGGGTAAAAATGTAATTACGCGGGAAAATAGGGGTAAAATGATAATTTGACATCAAAACTGTGATTAAAAAAGTTAGATTAGTTAAATATGTGAAAAAAGATAAAATGGTAAATAAAGAAAAATTTAGGGACTAAAACGTAATTTACCAGCTTATAAGTAACATAAGGACTAAATTGGTAATTTACCATCTAGAATGGAATACAAGTCTAAAAAAACAGAAATGACCAAAAATCGGAGTTAATTAGAGTGAAATATAAAGAAAAAGAAATCCATGGACTAAACGGTAATTTTCCACAAGGTTAAGAAATTTGATAAATTAAATAAAGAAATTAATTGTAGATTTAATTAAATGGTAATTTAAAAGAAAACAAGATTTAAAATTTAAACCAATGTGGCAAATATAACATTAGGGGTATAATTGAAATTTTACTTTAAGTAGTCAAGTAGGTGAAATTTTGTGTAGATGTATCCACCACTAGGCAACAACGTTGCTTAGGGCGTGGTTTGTTTTGACTGCGCGCAGGGACAGTTTAAAGAGATGATAGCTAAGGAACGTAAGTGGCATGTGCATATGAAGACTTTTTGGACTTATGGTCTTATGCGTATTTGTATATATGTGTAATGTGTAACGTAACTGGATATTGTATTTTGGGACTTGATGTGTAAAATGTGGCATGTAATGAACATTAAATGTTAGTGAATGTGATGAAATGTGTGATGTGAATGCCGTGTTGTGTTGATGAGTTTTGATTGATAATAGAAGTGCAATGTATAGAATTGGAGTATTGGAGGAGGATATTACTATTTGGGAGTGTAAAATTGAGCATTTGCAAGTTTGGGTAGCATGATTTATAAGCCGTTATGTTGCCGAAAATTTTACCAATTGAATAGTAACTTAGCGATAGTAACATAATTACGAGATGTTGGTAACATTAACATAGATTTGACCTTGCATATAACTTAGGAAGCGAACTAAACCATTAGGTGGTTTTATTGGTAGTGTTATTCAAATGTATAGTAATATGAATGATCGTAGGGTGTCACAGCCTCTCATTGAGGGATGCTTGTCCCTGGCTCAAAACCCAAAATTTCCCCATTTTTTTTGGGTTTTCAAAAGAGGGAAATTTATCTCGAATTTGCGGGGTTTTATCTCCAGATTTGAGGAGATTTGAGTTAGAATTGAACTCAAACTCTCCCTTAGGTATAAAAACTCAAACCTTGGGTTTTCTAAAGGGCATGAAAGATTATTTTGCAGAGCTACCTGTAACACCCTAATTTCTTAATCATGGATAATCATCAATCATCATCATACCTAATAGAGATCAGGCAGAAATACTAATAATAATAATATCACAGACCATTATTACATTCCACAATAAAATAATGAAGCTTATCGATAAATAATCATAATAAAAAAATGGCCTTCAGGTATCCTGAATTCCTCGAGGCAACTGCATCTTGCCCGATTCTCTGTAGCTTATCTTGAAACCTACATGGATAAACAAACCCGTGCTAAGCTATAAAGCTTAGTGGGGAACGAAGCTCTATATATATCTATATATAAAGATAATCCTCTTTCCACAATTCATCACATACATGCATAAAACTTTCACAATCACACAGGATAACATATGAGTCTATTATATTCTTCATTTCATAAATAACATTCTTAGGAGAGTCTTCAAACTTACTAATGGGTATCATGTTTAGAATAATTGAATGCGTTATAAAACTCATCTCACTTCTTAAAAATTTAGCCATTAATCACTATCACCATCATCGTACCCTTTACTTTTCTTAACTTAGTATATATCATGCATCTTATAATCCTTTTTAATCAATAGGCTAGACATCATAGTTATTAATGGCATAAGATTTACACTTATTACTTTAAATCATATTGTCACCTAAGATAGGTAATCGACATCAATTCAAAATATAAAGGCATACTTAAGTCATATAGCATCTACAATTAGTCTTGGTAGGCATAATTACTTCACATATATCATACAATTCTCATATGAGATTCACAAACTTTACATCCTTCATGTTATCTTAGCATGGTAACCTGATTCTCTTACAAGCATCATTCTATGCCATGCATTGTACTTGGTTAAATGAATGTTATCATTATGTCTACCTGTGTGTAAACATTTATATATAAATAGACAGATTGATAGGGTGGCAGGTGATCATAAGGAACAAGCATTACATATCAAGATTATAAGACAAAGTCTCAATATCACATGTATGCATTTTTTTAAATAGAGTACATGAAACTTAATGCACATGTTATAGTTCATATAACTTTTAGTACAATAGTGTATGCTTTAGGGTTCATATAATCTCTGTGGAATCCCATCGGTCGAACCATCTCATACCGATACTCATAGAGGAATCTTCTTTAATTGAAGTGTGACATTTCAATCATGGATTACAAAGCATAAAAGTTCATTTCATAAAATAGTTTATAGTCAAAAGAATTTAAAATAATCAAACAATAGGTCATTTCTCATGCTTACATCACATAAATAGAGCAATCGATGCATGTTTTACTTTATCTTGTGTATATTTTATCATCTTTAATAGCCTGCCTAAGTATTAGTTCAAAAGGTGGATAATGGGAGCAATGGATACCCGAAGGTATCAAACTATGGATATTCGAAGATATCAAACAATGGATTCAAACGGGATCAAGCAATGGTTCCAGCAAGGAACAAACTATGGACCCAAACAGGGTCCAACGATGGTTCCATTAAGGACCAAGACCCAAATGGGGTCAACTATGGCAGTTGCGACTATATCCCTCTAGGCATGCCTATCTAATCCACAACTAAACTAAGACCCACATGCTTAACTTTTTAAGACATCTTTGTTTAACATATTCCTCTTTACTTAGCACATCATTTTGCTTGAAGCCATTTTTCATAGAAGAATGCATATCATTCCTTTCATCAAAGACTACATCAATTTTGGTTCAACATACTTTTCTTTACTTAATACAACATATATACTTAATGCCATCATTCATATAAGAGTACACGTTATTCTTATCATGCCGTAATATTGAGCTCTAGGCTCCAGTTCACCAGGATGCTATCATATGATCATATAGTTGTATCAACTTTCTTTCATTCATATCATGATGGTCACAGGTTTATGAAATTAATAATAGCATGTGATCTTTCGTAACTAGCATTGTGCAGGTCCATATGCACATACACATATGTAGTTAAAATCATGTAAATACATACTTCCATTACTCATACTTGTTCATATATTAAATTAAGCTACTCATCATAGCATGCTCATATCAATTATACAATATATAGTACTTACGTAACTCATAGAGAGTTCTTGATGACATACCTCGTTGCTGCTTATTGGGAATAATTTTCCTAATCTTACACTTATTAATATCATTCCATAAATACACACACACACACATATATAGCAAACTCAAGCATTTATGATTCATATAATAAAATAACTAGGTTCTCTGACAACTTAAGGTTAATGCCACATTTACTCCCTTACATTCACTTTCATGATTCATCAGAGTAGGGACAACAATTTATACACTTTAACATTGTCGTATATACTTCAATCATCTTGTATTTTTCATCTTATAACATTTTATGCTTAGGTAAGTGGGGTGAGGTCATTTCATCTTAGTCGTTAACACACTACGGATGCTCTTGTGCTAATCATATTGTATTATAGGCATGAACAAATAATGAGCAGATTATTACACATTATTGCTAATCATTAATTCTTCTTATGACCTAGAGTATAACCAAGCTTCTATGATTTCATAATTTAACATAGTATGTGATTTTCCCTTTCTTTTAACTCGGACATGCGACCTTACGTCTATTCTCTTGTTATCACTAGGTTAAATCATAATGTTTTGGATAGAACCCTTCCTTGACCTAGTGCATACCTTATATTGATTTTATAAGACACATTGCATAATATATCATTTAAGTTACCATATTGCTTCATGTTTTTCTCATTAGGACTTATCATACCTTGTTGCATCATAATTCATATTAACATTGCCATTCGCAAGCCCCTTTAGTTTAGAGTTCAAGTGAACAATCATTACTTAATATGTTTAATTACTTTAAGTTTCGCACACTCTATATGTGTGGAGGTTTCTAAATTAAATGATCATGCCTTATGCACATTTGGGTAACTTACAGCTTAATTCAATCGTCATCCTATTATAATCGCATATTGGTGGCTTAGATTACTTACAATTTAGTTTTGTTTACTTTCTCTTACCATGCCTTTCATGTCATCTAACTTTCAATAATTCTTCATCTTACGGTCTTGCTTTTCTAAATTATACCTCCATAGACTTTAACATGGAATATCGGCTTTTATAATCTATTAATCCATCAACATTTAACTTACATATTAAGCATTACTTAGTGAACAATTATCATCCTTACATTTATGACTAACTTTATTCATCCTGCTTAGGTAACTCTTTTAATAACTTTAAGATATCGCCAAACTTATGATTATAAGTGATTATTGTTTAGGAGTATGTGTACAAGAAGCACATATGGCCATGCAATAAGAAAAATAATAGGTTATGCTTGGTCATGTGCAATAAGAAGAGAAACATCACTTGGCTGTGCATTCCCATGAATAAAGATATGAGTGGCCGTGTGTTTCCAAGAGGAAACCACACATATGGCCATGTGTTTCCCAGAGGAAACCACATAGGTGGCCGTGTTTTCCAAGAGGAAACACACACTTGGTCGTGTGTCTCTAAGAGGAAACACATGCGTGGCCATGTTTGAGAAGAAAAGAGCATTATGTGGCCGTGGGTGAGAAGGAGAAAAGCATCACGTGGCCACGGGTGGGAGAAGAAGAATACATCACGTGGCCATATACATCAAGGAGAAACATAGTGAGTGGGCAAGCATGGGAAGAAAGGAAGTAAACCCAGAATCCCGATTATGCATAACAAGAATTAAACCTTGAATTTCACTTCCCCACTTGTTTACATGATCATTTAGGTTACTAATCATGTTATAATCATCAACACCTATTAGATTAAACCCTTAATCTTATTATCAAAACATATACAACATGATAGGGAAAACATGCACAATAACCATCCCAAAACAATGAATCCCATACCTGACATTGAAGCCTCCCTCACTTTACTTGATCCATCCCTTTTACTCTTGATTCCCTTCTTCTCCTTGTATATGGAGATAACATACATGATATATCATCTCTCTATACATCCTTAGTTCCATTAAATCAAACATAAAGAAGAGATCCATGAGAGGAAAACATTACCTTCATAAGGTTGAAACACCAAAACCCTAGGTTTCTCTTCTTCATCTCGTAACTAGAGAGAAAGAGAGAGAGAGAGAGAGAGAACTCTCTTGCCTTAGCCGATCCCCACATCCAAAATACCAAGGGTTCCTTCTTCAAGAAGCTAAATACAAGAGTTAGTGGGGTAAATATCTCCCAAAGAGAAATTTCCAAAATGCCCTTATACATTTTAACCCCTTAAAACTTATTTTCTTAACATTCAACTCCAAAACTTCTTATTTAATTCAATTGCATCCTTCCTTACTATTTTAGCTACACTCCAATACTCTTGTGCATAATTACCAATATACGCTTAATGTGACTTAACTTCAATAATACCAAATAATCAAATTTTACCTTATTAAACCTTAATCCTGATTAAATTACTATAATCCTGTTGGGGCCATGATTAGGTCCTCACACTACCTTTAGAGAAAAATAAAAACACAATTTTTTTCTCTCTCTAAACTTTTAGCTCTATCAATTCCTATTGAATCACACACCATATAGAAACAAATTTCGTACTTTTTTTTGAGAATCAAGGAGTATGATTCAAAGTAGAGATCTGAACTACAATCATCACAAAGTTAGAATATCTCATAAGGGTAATATTTTAGGCCCATTCATTCCTTCTCTCTGTATAATTTTATTCATATGCTCACATGATTATTTAGCATTGGTTTAATACGTTTTTTATTGTCATATGTGAATGATATGCATGCTTATTGATATGTGATATGTTGCTAGACCATAAAATACATTAGAGGCATGATAGGACCCTTGAGGACTCTATTGTTGTATGTATAAAGCTTTAATTTTGCTCTTTTAATCATGTAAACATGTGTTTTTTATGCATTTTATGTATGATGTGTTGTTATAATATGTTTTGGCATGATTTGGGTTATACAAATGCATGTTAGGGGCTAGGAATATTTTTACACTTTTTCTACAATTTTTTGCACTTTCTGGTTCAGTCCAAAGATGATGGATGGGAAGGCAAATTGATGGACGATCGTCTGTCATTTGACAGATGGGACGTCCTCAGCCTGCCCCTCCGTCCCATCCCTTGATCCTTTAGTGGCTATCCCTCACTCCTTTTGGCTGTCCCTGAGTGTATTTTAAGGCATTTTTGCATATATTTTGGGCTTTTATGTATCTTGATATCATTTATTCACTTCTTACAATATTTATTCATGATTTGATGTGATTTTGCTATTATACAATATATTTGTGTGCCTGAATCTATCCTGTTTGGGCAAATAAGCATATGATTATTTTATCGTAAATACTAATTCATTTGTTTTGTGTGATTTTTCGAGTATTTGATATATTTATGGCTTTGGAGGGTTTGTTGTTTTTTGCACAGGAAGTCATACTCCCACACTGGTCACCATCTCTACTCCCTGGTCGTATCAATTATTTTATTTTATCTACTTATTATAGCTTTGTTTATTTATTTATTTTCACCATTATTGGTTATTTTATTTTTGGATGTATTATTTTTTGGGGTTGCAATAGTTAATAAAAAATATTTTTCAAGCACATTAAAATAAAAAGACATTAAAATATTTTCTAGCAAATAAATTGGGGCTCTTTTACAAAATATAGACCAATGTCCGATTTTTTAACCCAAATTCACACCATGTATTAAAAGCCTTTTTGTAAATATGCAGGAAGGAGCCAATGCCTCCAAATTAAATCAATAACCTTTTTTTTATGCATGTATATAGATCTTGTCTTATATTATTCTTTGGGACAATTTTCCTCTATAATAATTTTTTAAGTAGGATTTTATTTTAAACGTTTATTTACCACTTTTTGTTTGAATGAGATGCTTTAAATTCTATCATGTGCATTGTGTGAGAGAGGGTTAATTTTAAAACTCAATTATAAATTAACACCTAACCAAAATTTCTAATAAGAGGGATGTCTCGAATACTAGTCTCTGTTTGGGCCTCACACTAAGGTCAAGAATTAATTCCCAACATTTTGTTAGGTGGCGACTTCTTGACACCTGCCTCTTTGAAGCCCACTAGTATACGCCCTCATGGGTTGATCATTAGCAATAATTTGGACTCAATCCTTTTCATTGCGAAACGACCAATTTATGATTAAAAGCGGGCCTCCGAGAGCGAACTCAAAACCGAAGAGCAGCTCCAGCACGTATCATAGGTCATAAGTCCAGCAGTTGACAACATGATGCATCAACTTAGGCATCTAGAGAGAGAGAAAGCAGTGTGATACAAATAGGCTAGATTAGATACTATCAGGGACTATGTTATTATGAGGCAAAAGAATCCTTGGCACATAATCTTTTTTGCTAAGGAAAACTCATTCATATAAGCTCCACACACTCCTGCATGTACTTTTTCTATGACCTTCTTAGCCTCTTTCTCATTCAAGCATCTCAACTGAATACCTTCAGGCTATCTCTTATAAAGCACTTCACCCACAATAATGACTTGGGTTGATAGCTTGCAAATCATCCTTTGATCCTTTTTAGTGGCCTCTTCTGGAAATACTAACTTTTTTAAATAATTTTGAATGTCATAATACCAAGGCTTCCTATCATCCACCTCAATGTCCATTACTTGCTCAACTTTGAACTATGGCTTGTCGAAACTTAAGACTAACATCAACTTTATACTCACTCCTTTCGGGTTATCCCATGTTGATACTAAGGTGGCTAAGGCATCTGCTAATTAGTTCTCACCTCTAGGCACGTACCCAAAAGTGCATGCCTTGAACTTACTACTTAAAGCTTTCAGGCACTTGATTTAGGATGGTAACTGCTTTTCTTTCACCGACCATTCGCCCTTACTTGATAGACTACCAAGGATAAGTTCTTGAATACTTCTACAAAATTTACCCCCACAACCAATAATGCCTCCAATCCAAAGATGCAAGCTTCATACTCCACCTCATTGTTCGTCGCCTTATACCTTAACTTCTTAGCCAAAGGCAACTTCTCTTCCTCTAGGGTTACTAAAATTACTCCTACTCTAGGTCCTTTGTTATTCATAGCTCTGTCAAAGTACACTGCCAACCTTGTACCATTATAACTGCGATATCCTTATCGAGAAACTCATAGGTTAACTCTTCTCCCTTTATTGGTTGATCAACTAGGAACTTTACTACAACTCTTCCTTTAATGGTTTTTTAGTGATATATTCAATCTCAAACTCATGTAAGAGGATTAACCACCTACCCATCTTTCCTAAGAGTAAGGGTGCTTCCTATAGGTACGTAAAAGGGTTCTATTTAGCTATTGCTTACACTCTGTAGGAATGAAAGTAATGCCTCAGCTTCTTTGAAGCTCAAATGACTGCTAGATAAATCTTTTCTACCTCTACATGCTTAGCCTTATACGAAAGGAATTTCTTGCTAACATAATACACCATGTACTTAATCCCAAAGTAATCTTCCTAAGCCATCATAGCTCTTATCGAACGATCCTCTATGGCCAAATACAAAATCAAAGACTTACCTGCCTGAGGTGGTCTCAACATCGGTGGATACAAAAGGTATTCTCTGATGGTGTCAAGAATACCTTTTGACAATCTTCATTCCAAACCACTAGTTGATCTTTTCTAAGCAGCTTAAAAATTAGTTCGCAAATTGAGGTCAACTTAGCTATGAACCTGCTTATGTATTGAAGCCTACCTAAAATTCCTCTAACCTCCTTCTCTTTCTAAAGTACAGGAATTTCCCTAATGGCCTTCACCTTGTCAGAATCTATTTTTCTTCCTCTCTGGCTCACTACATATGTAAGAAGCTTATCTGAGGTAACTCTAAATATAAACTTCTTCAGGTTGAGGCAAAGGTTGTACTTGTTAATCCTTTGAAAGAATTTTCTAGTGCCTTAAAGTGGCCCTCTCGAGTAGCTGACTTGATCAACATATCGTCCATATACACCTTTACTTCCTTATGGATCAAGTCATCTAAGATCCTAGTTGCCATCCTCTTATAGGTGGAACCTACATTCTTAAGTCCAAAAGGCATAACCCAATAGGCGTAAGTATCCCATTCGGTGATGAAAGCCATCTTGATCATGTCTGCAATTTTATTCAAAATTTTATTGTACCCATTATATCCATCCACGAAGCTATACATGGCACAAGCAGTTGCACTGTCCACCAAGACATCTATGCGAGGTAAAAGGAAATCATCCTTAAGGCATGCTTTGTTCAAATTTTTGTAGTCCACACAGACTCTAACCCTTCCATCCTTTTTAGCTACATGAACTACATTTACTAACTATGTTGGGTATTGAACTTTTTCTAAGAATATAGCCTCTATCTGTTTCCTGACTTCATCTTTAACTTTTTTAGCCCACTCTGGCCTAAGACTCCTAAACTTTTCCTTGATTGGCTTATACCCTAGGTAGGTTGGGATGGCATGTTCAACTATCTTTCAATCAATTCCTATCATATCTTCATAGGTTTAGGTAAAGACTCTTTCATATTTTTTCAATATTCTCTCGAATTTTTCTCTCTCCTCATGAGTTATATTTAATGCTAATAAGATCTCTTTTGGGTTTTCCTTTATTTTGAGATTAAATGAACATATGTTCATTGAGTTAATGTCAAATATGAATATTTCATTATTATAATTATGCATATTGAAATCAAAAGAAACATCACGCAAGTATGTAAAACTGTTCATCTTATTAATATAATCAAAAGGTAAACCATTGTTCTCATTAAAAAGTTCTGGAACATAAACAATCTCAATAAAAATATCATATTCTTTGATCTTCACACTAGCAGATGCCTCTCTAGCTTCTAGGTTCAGCTTAGGTAAAGCTTCAACTCCTATCTTCTACTTGCCCTTCTTCTGAACAGTAAGCAATTTTTTGGTTTAATCTCCTTGGAAACCTCCTTATCCCATGTAGAGCGATGCAAAAGGATCTCTTCATCCTAAAAACCCTCGACTGGCTTGATAATTCCTTGCTTTCAATCAAATACATCATTAAATAATTCAAAACTAGGCACTACCTTGTCTCCCACTAGTTGAGGCTCGTTTTCTCCACAATAAAGGTAGACCCCTGAGGCTAGCACAAAGCTGAGGGATCTCATTCGCTATTTTTTCCCTCACCCTTCACACTTGAACTAGTGTAGCCTAGCCCTTTCCTATTTTTTTTCCTTTTGGTGGTAATAGTATCTTGACGCCCCTAAGAATTATTACCCAAACCAGCTCTAGGTAATAAGTGCATCTTTTTTAGCATGTTAATCACTTATGGGCTATCTACAAAACTATCTTCATCTTTCCCACCATCAATCATAGACACAAAAAACCCACTAAAAGGCTGTTTGGCCATTTCTAGCACAAATGCTTAATTTTCCCTTACAGCTTTAATGGTGACCACCTGTCCATCATGAGGTATCTTGATCATTTGGTGCAATGTAGAAGACACTCACTCTAACTCGTAGAACCATGGCCTTCCGAGTAACATAGAAAAGTTGGCAAGAATAGGCAATACCATGAACTCAACTTCGATTTTAATTGGCCTCATCTTCACTATAACTTTAAAGGTCCCGACGACTTACCTCTTTGAGTTATCATAAGCCAAAATGGTTAAGTTAGACTTGTATAGCATGCTTTCATTCAACCAAAAAGTAGGAATCGCAACTAAAAGACACATGTTGATAGAGGACCCATCATCTACTATCACATATGCTGTGTGCGTACCATTCAACTGAGCTTTAATATAGAGAAGACGACGGTGATTTCTACCTTTAACGGGCAGATCAACACTTTCTCCTATTCCTCCCTTGACTAAATCAAGTAATTCAGATGGTGAAATGGCAGTAGCAATGGTGACCTCGTATAAGGCCTTTACCAACTTTTTCATATGTGACAGAGATTATTTTAACAAATCCCAAATAAAAATCTAGGCCTATGTCTTCTTTAACTGCTTTACGATCTGATTCTACTCAATCTCTTTCTCTATAGGCACTATAGTAGGAGCCAACTACTTCTCAATTTTAGGCATCACCCTTCCACTTTTGGTGACTGCCTTCACTTTTTTCTCTTCTCATAGCTCTTCTTACCTCTCACTGGCTAAACTCCAAATATCAACGAACACCATTGCTCTTTCATCTTCACCTTCAGTGGGGCAATCCTAACAATCAATCTTGGAAACTGGCCGATTTTCTTCACTTGGCTTTGTTACTTTAGGGGTCAAATGAATAATGGCCATATACTCATTCCATTTAGGTCTTTCACCACATACCACTAAAGTATATCAGATCCAATCATGAACAGTAATGGTGGCACGGCATTATACCCTCTTTTCTTCTTCTTTTCTCTCTTTTTAGGATATGAAATTTGCTTACTATCTATCAAATCCTGAATTTTATTCCTCAGGGTGTGACAATAGTTTGTAAGATGCCCTGTATGCTGATGTTAAGCACAATACTAATCCTCTATGTGGTGGGGCATCCCTTGACTCTTGACAGGGCTTGATGGCAATGGCTGCAGCTTTCCTTCCTTATACAATCAATCTAATACCTAAGATAAAAACTTACTGAGGTTGGAGTAGTGTCTCTAATTAACTTCTATAGTAGACATTTCAGTTGTCTTCCCCTTTTTGTTTGCTCTACTACTACTTTTAATTGTTTTGTTATTGCCAAAATTCCTCCTTGCACCTTCATTATTGGCCCTCCTTGCCAAATATTCACCTTCAGCCTCTATAGCTATGTCTTTTAAGGACTCCTAATCCTTCGGCCCTTTCATTTTTAGGCCATCCCTCAGGTAAGGATTGCGTTTTGAATAAAAAGCCTAATTTGATCAGCTACATCAGGCTTCCTTTTTATCTCCATTACTCAACTCCTCCACCTTGTTAGATAATCGTGAAAGAACTCATCATGCTTTTGTTGGAGATATTCGAGATATTTCAAAGTGACTTACATTCTTATACTACAATCATACTGCTTAAGGAACTCTTTAGTTAGCAAGTCCCAATCTTCCTTGGTGCATATATCTAACCCATGATAATAGTCTATTGTCGAGCCTATTAAGCTCAAATAAAAATACTCCACCATCGTCAAGGTGGTCCCCTTCATTATCAATGTGTACTGTTTGACATGTACAGAAGGGTCAGAAGTACTATCGAATCTAGGCAAATCAGGAATCCCTCTTTCCACAAACAACAACTTGGACATTACTGTAATCTTATCCTCTATCTTCTTGAAGGCTACATCCTCAGTGCTAGGGCCTCTATTACTCATCACTATCACATGAGGCTATTCATCTTCTTCCTCCTTTTTGATGTAATCATTCTCTAGCTCATGCATCTTTTCTCTCCTTGGTGGATCTTGAGGCCCAATAGCATCCATCATGGTAGTGTCCCCAACATGTGTTGGCTCTCTGTCCTGCGAGTAGCTGCTACTAGCTAAGTTTTAGTATTTGTTGCTGAAGAAGCCACCGAACCACCAATCATAACCATCATCCTCTTCTAGAACCCTTGGAATCTTTTATCTAACCTTCGGTCCAGTTTATCTCGTGTCACTGAAGGCCCCAAAAAAGAACCAACTAACCTTTTCGTTAAAGATGTAAGCCATGCTATCTCATCTACAACTCTCCCAGTCTCATTTAGCTATTCATCATCCATTTTTATCCTATATCTTGACTGCTTCCCAAAAAATTGCTTGAACCCAACTCCGAACTAATCTCAGGCCCTAACTCTAAACTTGATTTCGACTTTAACCTTGGTAGCTCATACACAGATCTCCAAACAAGGAGATTATCTGATCCTCTGGACCACCTAAATGAATCTATGAAGGTTGAAAAAGTCAAATATTAGGAGTGATGCATGATGACTCATACATGAGCATAGTATATACATGATGTATGAATGCAATGATGTGTTTATTAGGCATCAATCATAATCACATACAAGCATAGACAAAGCCTTCCAACCTTATTACTCCCACACAAGAGGTCAGGCGATCTCTTTCCTATGTGGGCTTAGCTTATGGGTCAATAGGGAACCCGATGGATACGTATGGTGCACAGCAAAAAATCGACAACATAACCTCTCTTAATTGATAGTACAGGCATATGGGTTTTGACCATTATTGATGGAATATGACATGATATGTTTATGGTAATCGTGCAGCGAAAAAACGATAAAAATCATCATACATGCCAAACAATTCCATGACAAGAATCGAAACATGCAATTTTAGGGTTTTTAAAACTTACAACTTTTGATGCCTTTTAATACTTGAATTTGGTGATGACCAGCAACTAAGATGACTTTGTCCGCCTTAGATCTTGGTCAGCAATGCCAAGGAACAGCCTTTTATGCCACTCCCTTTATTCTCACACACACACTTGCAAAGATGGCTTAAAATAGAGATTGCTAGTTCTCTTTTAAAGTATTGTGTAATGGCAATTGTTTGAAGCTACAAGACTTGATCTTGTACTTCTTTTAAGCATTCTCTTTAGCATACAATACGGGATTGGTCTTTCGAATGTTCTCTTTAGCATTCTTAAGCATCCCATGGAGCTCAGTGACTGACTTGTTCATTGCATGCATGTTATAATTCATTACAAATGGATCATAATCATCAGTCAATGATCCTAAGATCAAGTCATGGCCAATTTCTTTGGCACTTGTACCTCAAGCTTCTCAAGAGTATCAAGATACCCTTTCATCTTGAGTACATGGGTACTAACAGGAGTACCCACAACCATCTTACAAGAAATCAAGGCCTTTGTTGTCACGAACCTCTCGTGATGAGCTTGCTCTTGGAACATCTCCTTGAGGTGCACCATGATCGCATAAGCCTTTTGGTCCATAAATTGCTTTTGCAAGTCAGACACCATAGTGGCCAATATCAGACAGGTCACATCATTGGAATCGCTCTTCTTAGTCTCAAAAGTTTCCTTTTGAACCGCAGAGGTGTTCCTAGCAGGTTCTTCAGGCAAGGGTGCATCCAAAACATAGGACTTTTTCTCTTGCTTAAGAACTATTCTTAAGTTTCGAGACCAGTTTATGAAATTGGTGCCATTCAATTTGTCCTTTTCAAGGATCGATCGCAATGAGAAATTGTTGTTTGAAGATGCCATTTTCAATCTATAATAAAATTTAGCAAGATTAAATGAGGTCATATTTATAATCCCACAAACCGAATTAATATCCCTTTAAATAATTCGCGTTAGTGATTTAATGTGGACCAAAATCCTCTTTTCACAATAACTTATTAGTCAAGCTGAGCTTGTACACCTAACAAGTTAAGTTACTTAGGTAGGAAAACTCCAATCATGTCTCGTACATGACTCTTGGATCAAATGGGCTAACATCTTAAGATGTTATAGCACAAACCCATTTATTAGTTGCCTAGGTCCGGACATCCCTTTCCATGTTAAGTCCAACCTACATTCACAACCCATGCCTCACAAAGATAATCGAACGCATCTAGGACTCCTAGTCTACGTGACCGATGATTGATGCCTTGACATGTTTCGAATTAGGAAGGCAACTTTGTGACTTACTATTTTTAGGGATTCTTTTTATTACGGCTTACATGGCATATGCTTTGTCATCCATACATAGCATGCATATATATATAATTGCATAAAGTAAAGCGTGACAAACATAGGCCCAAAAACCTACAACAAAGATTCTATACTATTACATAAGAATCTTCGAGTTGGGCTTCGTCTTGATTTACAAAGTCTTCAAGTATATTCTATTCTAAGAAATAAATAAAACTTTTACAATAAAACATAATGGCTCGTAGGCCATATTTAATTACAAAATTCAGGGCCCATGAATGCACCATGCATATCCATTCATCACACCAAACAAGCAAATAAATATACATAACATTTATGGATCAAACAAAGTCCAATTTTTAATTAATTTAGCCAAGCCCATTAATGGAAATTGTGTGCTTGAACCATTAAGAGATGACCCTGTGATGGGCCTGGGCCGAAGCCCAATTGACTAAATCCTCTTATTGAATAAGTTCTCTTAAAAGCCCAAAACACTAACTAGTTAGATTTGTGCCATAAATCAACTCTAGTATAATTTCCAATTTTGCCATTTTTAATTTTATGTCATACAGCCCATAAACATTAAAAATATATATAATATGTATCAACATGAATTAAAACACAAAATCATGAAGAACATATATATGATACACAGCATGCGTATAAAAACAAACAAACAACAAAACTAGTTGTTTAATGCTTATGTGATGCCACAAAAATGCATAAATACTTAAATCAATTTTATGAGTCATTTAATAATTTAAATAAGGTCATAAATATTGATTTAATATTCTGTACCAATCTGATCTAAATGTGTTTTTACCATTTTAATCAAAACAAAACAAACAATGTTAATTAAACATGTAACAAACACAAACTAGTCATAGTTTTAAGTGATTTTAAAATTAATCAATTAAATTGTCATGGACCAGAATTAAAACCAAATTTAAAATATGTCCAGACCTAATATTTAATCTTTAAAAATCACTTACAAACATGCCAAAATCGTTTTTACATTTAATATTGAAAACTAGTTGTTAAACTAACAATTAACATGCCAACTAGCACCTAGTTTTAATATTAACATGTACCATCTGGTATTATCAATTAAATCCGACCATTAACAGCTCCTAAAACATCTTAGGACATTATATTAACATGTCATATTAATTATAATACCTATCTAATCAATTAAAATCGTTTTTACACCAAAACAATGCAAAAAACTCAAAATAGAAAATTTCAGCATTGCATATTTTCAAAATAACGATTTTTAATTAATTTTTTCATGCATCTAAAGCACTAAAATAAGCATGTTTAGGCTCCGATACCACTGATGGAATATGACATGATATGTTCATGGTAATCGTGCAGTGGAAAAATGATAAAAACAATCATACATGCCAAACAATTCCATGACAAGAATCGAAACATGTAATTTTAGGGTTTTTAAAACTTACAACTTTTGATGCCTTTTAATAATTGAATTTGGTGATGACCAGCAACTAAGATGACTTTGTCCACCTTAGATCTTGATCACCAATGACAAGGAATAGCCTTTTATGCCACTTCATCTATTCTCACACACACACTTGCAAAGATGGCTTAAAATAGAGATTGATAGCTCTCTTTTAAAGTATTGTGTAATGGCAATTGTTTGAAGCTACAAGACTTGATCTTGTACTTCTTTTAGGTGCTATTAATGCCCAAGAACACAAGAAAGCAAGAAAGAATCCTTCTCCTTGTGTATTTCGGCCAAGAGAAAATTTTGTGAGGGAGAGAAGGTTTTCACGCAAAACTAAAGAAAAACTAGGGTTTTTTCTTTTCTCTCTCATTCAATATATATCATTTTATTTTTTAAGTGATAAATCTAAAATCAACTACTTAGAGATAATTAATTTCAGCCTTTATCACTTCTTTAAAATAAGAGATATAAATTGATTCAAATTCTTTTGATTTAATCCAAGATAAATACATAAGACATTTAATCAAATAATATCACTTAATAAAGAAATTCACATGTGCCGAAATTCCTTCAATATTTATCTTGGAATTTCGGCTAAGACATCCCTTAATTAAGTATTTTAATTTGATTTAAATATCATTAGGATTTAATACTCAATTAACTTAATTAATACAAGATAATTAATTAATTGAAATTAAACCTAGTGGGCTGAATTTTTCTCTCTCATGGACCAAGGTCCAATAGCAATTTTAAAACCCATTACATACATTAATTTGACTTTAATTAAAAGCCCAAATTAATGCCCAATACTTTATTCAAATATTTTAAGTCCAATGCTTTGTGTGCGATCCTATAGGTCCATTTAATGTTGGCAATGAATTAATAAATTAATTCAAAGGCTATATATATTCTCTAGCAAGATATTATAGCATTCCAAATTAAATGAAAATGTATATGGCATTTAGTGACCTAATGCAATTTTGCATAGTTCATTACCCATAAATATCAGAATTAATATAAGGCATGGAACTAGTCATCCTTATATATATTAATTCCTTTCTTGATATTCCAGTGACACTGAACTCTCAGATAAATAATGATTACTCATTACTTCATCTCGATATGGCCATACACTTCTCAGTTCACTGATCAAGTGGCCGATGATATTTTCTCTCTTATCGAAAGGGGTAATCCCTTCACTTCTCTCATGCTCTCTAACATGAATCAATGCATACCCAATTATACCCGTACTTGTCACTCTGTTACGAGCACGTTAGGTGTATGTCAAAGTACACAGTAATTCATAAAGAGTTTCATAGAGATTTTAGGTCTAAGAACTCCGATACAAAACTGCATATGAGAAACATTTATGACTTGTACCATGTAGTGTTCTCATGAGCGGATCGTATCCAGATACCATGTTCTTTAACATGTATCTATGATCTCTAATTGACACTCTTGTCCTAATGATCCATAAGACATAACTCATAATATCAGAGAGAGCATACTAGTCTTAATTCATTGTTATTCCCATAACAATGACTGACTAGGGATATTTAGAATGAAGTCTCATTTGTTTCAAGGTCTTACAACCATGTGCCTCACACATGATAACTTAAACCGAAACAACATTCTTGGATAGTTTTATCAATTGATATACACAGGAATACAATAAATAAAACAAATGCCTCATTTTATTAATTCAAAGTGTTTTATTACAATGCATTGGGGCTAGGGCTTGCACTAATAATTATATATTCTGAGTAACTTATATAAATCAGGTTAGGCCCGTTAGGGCATAACAGCCTTTACCCGGTACCTCCTAATTTGGTTGAGCTTGATCGATACATAAGGGCCCATATAACAAGCAATAATTGTTATGGTTATACAACCTAGGGGAAGTAGCTATTGTCATTACATAGGCTTAAGTCGGGTGATGAAACTTTAAGGTTACCCAAGTATAGCCCTACTAATAGGTCTAACTCATCACGAGCATAATGATTAATAGGTCACCATTTCATATACAATTTAGTACTAAACTTGGGCAGATGGGTCTCTTTAACCCCTCCCTATATTGAGTAAATGTAAGGCATGCTTCAGGATAACACCGTGGCTAAAAAAGGACTCCTAACTTAATTCTAAGGCTCTAGTATGTATGTAAAGATGCAACTTCAAAGGAAAATAAGATTCATAAGAAAAACTTAATTATAAATAACTTAACCAAGATACTTTTAGAAGGAAGGTCTCTTTAATCCCTATTAGAGTCACCACTACGATGTGCACCAGAGCCCACTTGTTTTCAGTTTTGTTCTCAGAGGCCAGCTTCTAGGGTCCAAGAACGAATTGAGGCTTACTATATATTATAGATTGGTCACTTCACAATAAAAAGGGTTTTAAGCCCAAATTATTATTGGTAGTCAACATATGAAGGCATCTAATATAGGCTCAAAGAGGTAGTTACCATGGAGTCGCCACCCAACATAATGTTGAAAAATTATTCTTAACCCTTTTGATGCCTAAATAGAAAACGGTGTTCGAAACATTACTCTTACTTTGCATCTTGGTTATTTGTTTCTTATAATTAAGTTTTTTTATTATTAGTCTACTACCTTCCTTCTCACACAATGCATTAGCGATAAATTAAATAAACATATCAATCAATTAAATAAAGCAATAAATAAAGTGGTAAATAAATAAACCTACTTAAATTATTACAAAAGCAAATCATCCCAAGGTAGAAATGTCATACATAAAATGGGAAATTAGTTATGGTTTGGGAAAATTGGTTCCCTCATATAAAGCTTTTACAAAAAGGGAATGGAGAGTCTTTATTAGTTTTAATAAAACGTGGGATGAGTGATCCCAATTTGGAAGAAAAACTAGCTCTCTTTTTATTGTTTGATTTTGGGGCTAGAAAATTAGATATTGGTCCATTTTATTCAAAAATATAGGTTAATTAAATAAGAAACATTTACATGACTTTTTATACTTAGCGTACCGAAAAAAAATCCCTTTCACTAAACTATTACAAACCCCAAAAATAAATACATCCAAAAATAAAATACAAAAAATGAAAACATGAACTAAATAAACAAGTGCATAAATGAAGCAATATAAAATAAAATAATATAAGATATAACCTAAATGTAATTTAAAAGGAGAGAGAGAAAGAACTAAGTGGTGTATGAATCTTGAGGTAGAATCATCTTCCATAAAAACTCCAAAAAAACACAAGAAAAATCAAATTAATTAGTACATTAAAAGAAAATAAATATTAAACTAATTTTAAATAATGACGGAATAATCATGTTAAAATAAAATAACATAAACACAGAATAGAAATCATACCCATAAAAGTAAAAATAAAAAAATAAAAATGAGTGTAAATTGAAATTAAACATTAAAAACAACCTAAATCAACATAAAAGGCATTAAAATGCTTTAAAATAAGAGAAAATAGAGCCACATATGCCCAAGGACTCTGAAAGATGCCCCAAGCAAAGGTGAGGAGAAAAGGGCATTGTGACGTCCTATCTATCGCACTGACAAATGACCGTCTATGATGTCTTCTTCCCATCTGTCACTTGAAGAATAGATAGAAGGCAAATGTTCAACTCAAAAACATGGAAAAATAAATTTAAAACCTAAGTACGCAATTTTAAAACCCTAAAACATGCCAAATCTACAAAGGACAATGATAAAATATAGTTTAAATCATACTAACATAAATAAACACGCAAATATAGAAGATAACTCAAACTATTCCAAGCTCATTAATGGAAGACATATACAAAAAAACCTAGCGTGCCATTCTACATGTTAAACAATTATTACACGAATATGGCACTCACGCAAACATTGTAAATTCACATTAAATAACTTAAAATCATAAAAGAAGAAGATAAAGATCTAATCTACATGATCATGGTATGAAGTTTTGAGGGAGAATGGAAATGGCCCCTAGAATATTACCCTTAGGAAATTGGATTCTATAACTTTAAAAAGTGTGCTCCAAAGCCTCAGTCTTAGATTTCACATTCAACAAAAAGAGTATTTGTGTATTAAGATTTGTTTTTTGTGTTATAGCCTCTAAGAACAAAGAATTATCTTTTTTCTTCCTCAAGGTGTTTACCTTTTCCCCCAAAATCTAAAAGTGTCCCTAAAAAACACTAATCTTTTTCTTTAAATACCTAGAGAAAACTCTAACTCGTCAAAAAGGGAAGATTAAATCATTAAAATCCAGGTTGATCAGATTTCTCAAATCTGATCTCAATCCCAACTTTTAAAACTAAAAAACATGGAAAATTCTAGAAATACCCCACAGATGGGTGTCTGTCAATGAAAGACAGCCATCACTCACAGACGGCTATCTTTGCATGACAGAGGTCCGTATGTTACAGTTAGAGGACTAAAATCAAGGTTTTTTTGAAATATTTCTCAAACTTTTGGAAAATCAAATCAAAACCTAAAAAAGACGATCATGAAATATGGAAATCAAGATCGAGGCTTCGAGGTTCATGCTGCCTGTCTGAAATATGTTATTTCCTCATCGTCGGATAACCCTGATCTAAGTTGCCTTGGGTCACGATGTCTACACTATACTCTTGAAATCATGCCCGTAAAATAAATTTACTCCCTATTCAAGTAAAATTCATACCATATATAGGCATAATGATTAGACTTAAAAGAAAATAAGTTTATAAGTTTAATAAGCAAAATCACTATGCAATTCAATTCTTGTATCATCTATCTATGTGATTGAAATAACAATTTATTAATGTAAAGCAAATTACAATTTCTCTATTCCTAACAAACATATGAAATTTACCAAGTAATTAAAGAAAAATGAGCTTGATAATGCACAAACCTCAATTAATGTCAAAATCAACTTCAAATGCTATAATTAAATCCACAAAAATCAATCTAAACCTCTACTTGTTTCCCCTTTTCTTTCTCTTTCACATTTTCTTCTTGTTCTTCACAAGTAAACTCAATAAAACATAGTAACAATATAAATTAAACAGATATATAAAAGCATAAGATGAGAAATTTAACTTGCCCAAAGTTTTATCCCCAAATTCATTATTTTTAAATTTTTAAATCTCTAACTAAATATGATTTCATCTCACTTTCTTCTTGGTTTCTATTCCCATCAGTTGAATCCTATTCTCCAAGCTACTACTCGAACTTAGAGAGAAAGATGAAAGCTCACGTTTACTAGTGGTGGAGAACAATGAATAGAGAAAAATCATGGGTGAAGAAGCTACTGAAATTTATGCTTCTACTTTCTTGTCATTGGAAAATAGAGAAGAAAGGGAGAGAGGAAGGAAAGTTGCAGCAGCTGCCAATTTGTCGTGATAATAAGTTTTTGAAGATGATGAAAATACTAGTGTCACAAGGGAGCAGCTGAGGGGAGAAGCGAGATCACAAAGTGAAGGGTCTGGAACACGTAGATGGGAAGGGTGAAGAAACATCAATGTTTCAAGCTATTAGGTGGCAAAACAATGTCATTTTCCTAGGTGTAGGGTAGATTTTGTTTGTAAAATATTTCTTTACTCCTTCTTAAGTTTGTTTTTAATCCTTCTTCTTAAAGTTTCATGTAATTGGATTCCTAATTTAAATCCTTTCATACCCATTTATAATATTCTATAAAATTTCTAGTTGCCTTTATTAATTTATTTTTATTTTACTTAATACAAATCTAAATTTTTAAATTTTAATGTACAATAAACTCTTACATAAATTAAATTCATATCTTTATATTTGAAAGAAACTATTTATCTTATTTAACAAATTAAATTTCTATTTACACTAAAAAAAAGGATTTAGGCTATTTACCGACGGAAGATGGCCTCAATGACGGTTTTTTATTAATTTACCAACAGAATGCATCCGTCGGCAATTTCGTCATTAAACATTACCGACGAATGTTACCGACATTAAAAATCCATCGGATGTTAGGTCGCGTTGACCGTTTACCAATGGAACATTTCGCCGGTAAACCGTCGATAAAATTTAATGCATAAATTATTAATTTATTTTAGTATAAACAGTGACGGATTTTGTTTGTCGGTAAATTTGTCAGCAAATATACTTAGTATAAATATTAAAATAGCAACGACGGGTTTTTCCGTTGGTAAAAATATTTTTTTATATTTTTTTGCAAAAATTTTGCATTTCCTATTTGCAAATTTCAAATTAAACGCAATAAATTCAATACAAAAAGTCTAAAATTTAAATTGAAGATATATATTAATTAGTAATTTTAATATATAACAAAAATAACCTATACAGAATAACTGTTGTACAAATATATTTATATAGTGCAACAATGTTTTTATGCACAAAATTTTGCAGTTCTTTACAAAAAATTATCTAAAATAGTGTATGTAAATTCACAACCACAAGGATGTATAGTGCTTTACAAAAAATTATCCAAAACAATCTATCTAAAACTCTTCTAACGAGTTTTGTAAGGCAACTCACATGGAATGATATCGTAATACCATATCTAAAGGCTTTGGTTACAACAGCAGCAACAGTTGTTTTAACTCCTATTGACATAGATGCTAGTAATATGTCCACATGGTTCCATAGAAATCATAAATGTATAAGCATCCCAATACTAGAAAGAAATAGAGCAGCAAACAGGTTATGAATTGGTTCAACCTGCAAATTAGAGAAGCAACAAATTTAGAAATGTACTGCTCACAATATTCATATGATAGAACAATGCCGAAATGTTTTTATTCAGTCACATACACCATAAAACAAAGATTTAAATTCCAAATCGATTCTCATCCTAAAGTACTAGTAAAATGTAGCTGCCTAAAGTTTATCTATGCAGATTTCAGAGGCATAAGGACATGAATCACAGAATTACACTATAGAAGGCTATGAGCACTTAATAAAGCAGCAAAACCCATCCTTTCCCAGTACTAAGAGTGGATGCACTAAAATCCTTAGAAAATAAATCAACAGTTAGAGGTAAAGAATCTATTTACTATGTTTTAAAAAAATGGCAAAACCTCAATGGCACTGGAAGTTTGAATACATTAAGAACTTTGAGGAGATAAAGTTAAATGCGAAAATTATGGAATTTATTTGCTTTAAATCTTCATATACTGCAGCTCAACATTTTAACTTAGAGGAAGTTAATAATAAAAATCGTAGATATGCCCTTTGTTGAATGCTACAACTATATTGCTAAATTTTAAGCAGATATGGCTTTCTCAAGGGAACAAAATTGTTATAATTAAACAATTATTACATGCAATACATTGTTTTTCCATGTCTTAATCGTCCTCAGGTAACTTAATCAGCAACAATTTCTAATCAGTATGCATACTAAGACGTCTACTATTCAACATATCCAAATCTCAATGAGAAAAAATATTTTGCTGGCATTTGAAATTCCTACCTTTGGAAAGATAAATAGGACAGAAAAGAGTACCAAAATGTTGATGAAGGGCAAATCATACCTTTTATCAGCCAATATCATCATACCTTTTATGAGAATGCATGCTTGCTTAAGGTATACTGGAAAGGAATTCAAAACATGATTACTAGTCTGCCATAATGTCAATCAAAATCAATTCCTTCAGCTACTTTTCCCCTGTAAAGGAACAAATAAATACCCTATCATCAAAGCTTATAATCTGAATCAATTGCACCCTCATCTTCTACCATTAGGAGATTCAATGATAAATGAAATTTTTATGAAACAAAGCAAGCTCTTATATGTGCCCATACCTAGTAATAGAGAAAAAGACTGCACCTCTCTCACAGTCATAAGCCCTACAATAGTTGTCAAGAGCCAATGTGATTTCTACCACATCTTGAGTCTCAATGCATACAAGCTTATGTTGCATTATTTCCTGCTGAAAAACACAGCATAACAGATTAAAACATTACTCTATTAGAATCCAGAACACAGATATAGTGAACAAACAATGCTAGACACTCAAATAATCTAGTGAATTTAGTGATTTTCTTCTTATTCTCTCAACAAACTAAATAACAATTTCAATTCTCATCTCAAGACTCATCAACCAAAAGACTTAATAAAAGTCAGAACTTTGTCGATGATTAATACTATTCACTTCTCCTTTATGTAATCATACAGTTGAATTTCACAAATCCTCTTTCACAAGGTTTCACTTATACAACACTTAACTAACAACAGATATATGACCTTTTTTAAGTTTAAGTGTTTGATCTGTAACTTCTTTGATAAACAAGTTATGATCGTTATAAGAAATAAAATTATGAAAAAATACATTCCATGAGTAAAGCATGGCCAAGCTTAATAAGAGCAATGGTTGAATGATAGAATAATTAAGCAAGCTAATTGCTGAATATCAAACAGTCATGGATAGGGAGGAAACTAAAACCATACTTTGTTAAGATCTGTATGTGTTAAGAGCAATATGGTCATTGCAGGTTATATAATTTTCCAATGCAGATAGCCTCTCATCAACTCCCTGAACAACAACACTATCAGGTAGGGCTGTTTCTCAAGTGTTGAAGTTCTTCAATAATAAGAAGAAAAATAATCATAAGAAAAGCACAATCACATTAAAAAAAATGGCAGATGGCAAAATATATTGAGATTAGTACCACAAAACTAAGATTATTAAGTAAAGAGTATTAACAAAGACCATGGTGAAATAATGTCGTTAGATGGATTATGCAGTAATAGTTTAGTACACAGCCTATTGATATTTTCCTCTAATAATTGCCACTCGATGCCGCAATTTCCACTCAAACAAGACATTCCTTTAAAAGCTTGCTTTGCTGTTTACTAACTATAGTACTAATTACATATTGAGATATATCCAATTACATAACATCTTAACACCATTTTTTATAATTCATAAAGATACTCCTTTATAGACTAATAAGTTTTTCCTTTAGTTTTTAACTCCAACAATGCCAACTAAGAATTTTAAACAATTCATAAAAATATATATAAATAATTCAAGGCAAATAATAAGTAGCACTTTGGAATCCAATAAAAGGAACAGTTTATTTATTTGTTTGTTTACCGGTCCCATCTTCGTTTCTCTCTCTTCATTTGTGATCGATTAAAAGAAACCTCTGGACTAGTATATAAGTATGTTATTCTAAACATTCTATGAATACAATTATATCAAAGCTTAACAAATAGTTCTTAAGGGGAGAGAAGAGCCTTTATTAAACTTGAAATGACTAATGAAATAAGTTATCACCAAGGACAAAACACTGCTGGTCATCCAGCTGAGAAATTTCCTAAGCTTAAACTATATAGTTAACTAGTAACTGAAACCAACAAGTTTTTTCATCCAAGCGGCGGGAAATGCAAAATAAAGAGGTCTCGAATCTGAGTAACAAACATGGATTAAGTTTTTTCGTTAGAATAATAAAAGTATTTTAGTACTGGTACCCAATAATAATGAACATTATAGCTACAAGATAGATAAAAACATCACTAGTTAGTATCTAAAAATCTATAGTTAATTTGGAAATAGGTTAATTTTTTTCATTAAAAAAAATAAAGTTGAGTTGTTACAGCATCCAATTTGAGCTGGTATCCATACATCATTTTAACCAATGGCAGATACTGTAAGTGACAATTAGTAGTAAACACTTTTTTTATTATAATATAAGCGTCCAATTTATAATACTGTATGTGACAACCATATATTATAATAAAAAGAGTGTCTACTACTAATTAAATAAAATTTAATTTAACCTTAGACAAATAAATTTTTGTTGGACGACGTAATTTTAAATTTAATTATCAATCCTCGACCATATATTAATTGGAATAAAAATAAGACTTATTTCAAATATAATGACTTTATTCCAAAAGAAATAATTTAATTAAAACAAGAAACCAACAAACACATAAAATTCAGCAATTTGAGAATTATTAAATGACAGAACATTCAGAATAGAAATAAGCAAAGGGCGTAGGTGATGGCGTGTAGAGGAGTGTGGCCATTGTCGTGCAGGTGCTGGACCTTGCCGTGAGGACTTTCTAATTCACCTTTGACGTTGCCGTTGCATTTTTTTTGGGCTTAATAATAACAGTACTTTTATTATGGCAACTTAACAAAAAAAATTATCACAAAAATGATTCTTGGTAAATATCAAACAAAAAAAAGACTGAACCTACACAATGTTGCAGTTGATCTAAATCAAAGTTGACAAAATGAATAAGCCAGAAAAAGGGTATATGATTTAGGCATAAAAATAGAGAGAATTGTAGATGAAAACCATTTGTGTTTGCGCATTCACAAACAACACACTAACCACTTAATGTTAGCAGCGGATGCTGTTATGGCAATTTATTGGGCCAAATTTACAAGACAAAGTAACAAAAAAGGCATTGATAGTCTAGCACTTTTTGAAAGCAAATGTTGTAAAAAACTAGTATTTATAAAATCATAAACTAGCAAATCTGTGTAATGAAATTAACATTTTCGCAGAGCTAAAGTGTAAGTGAATCATAGAGCAATCCGGAAATTGACTAGAAAGAACAATGGGAGCCTTACTTTGCAGCTCTAACCTACACCCTGAGAAAATAGAGATCGATTTGAGCAGCCATTTCACAATCTCGTAGAGCATCCCTCATTCTTCCAAGAGCCATACAAGTTGCAGCTCGATTGCTATAGCACAACATCAATGCCCTGAGAGTGCTTCTAGATGTCTCGCTTTTAGAAATACAATTTATTCCTTAGGTGTAACAATCCTCTACTTTAGACAAATCCCCATGCGTATATGCTTGATTTCCCTTAAGAAACAAAAATGAACATAACATTAACAGAATATTGAGCACAACCAATATACATAATCAAAATGACCAACAAAGATGTAATGCAAATTAGCAAGATAAAGAAATATATATCCCACATAAGACATCTTATCGCGAATTAATAATAACAAATATCAGACATTTTATAATGAATTAAGAAGTTCAAATTAAATTATTAATACCTTAATTGCCACTTCTCACATGCTTCTTAAGCTATAATTTTAAAAGAACATATATAGATGTTACAAAGAATGGTCAATAAGTTCCCATCATGTGAAAGAAAAGAGAGAAATGGCCACCACATGGAAGAATGTTTTTATAACATTTTGAAATTCACCTTTCTGTGCATGAAATAGTAGCAAAAATAGATATTTAAGTTACAATATAAAGGAATGGTGTAACCTATGATTAAAGTGTCACATAAAGTTTTACGGGGGAAAAAAAAAACTAAAAAGAGAATGCACAAGGAACATCAGTGACAGTAGCAAAACAGAATGTCTTTTGAACATTCTTAAATTGGTCCACAGTGACCATCGTGCTTAAACTAGAAAAATGACAATGACACGAAACACAAAAAGGAGTTGGGGCTAACAAATCTGTATTAGAAACAAATATTACAGTTCTGCAGATAGATTCATACCCAAACACGGCCATTTATACCAACTGATATTTCAAAGGAGAGTTTATTGCCAAGAGCCTCAAGAACAGGGCATGTTGGTGAGCTCAACAACCTAACAAAAATAAAAGGTTTGTCACCACAACAAGATCAACGATATAGCAACATCATAATTTGAGATACAGCAACCATGCCAAGGAAGTGATGTTTTCTATTTCATTAAATTGAGAAGAAATGAAAAAAAAAAAAAACAAAATCAATAAAAGCCTCACATTCTTGATAAACCTTGAAACAAAAATACAAGCCAAACTTAACGCATAAACAACACACTTTCCCCGATCCCCTAGGATCCCAACTGAAATCCACCCTAAAATAATAATTGACCAAAATCCCCATCAGATTTCATAAGAAAGACATAGAAAAAATGAAAAAGAACAAAAAAGAAATCTTTAAAGATGAAGAAAAGATAGAGAAAGAGAGAAACTCACCGAGTAAAGGAAAATGAGAGAAACTAATCAAAATGACAACTTGCCTAGTAAACAAGCTATACAAGTTAAACTACTTCCCTCATTCTCTCTCCCTATGGTTTGTTTTAGTGTCTGCATTTAATATATTTACAAAACAAAGAGAGAGACACACAGAAAGATAGATTGAGTGAGAAATTATCCAAAACAAAGATAAATTAGGTAGAAATACATACATTTAGTGAGCTTAGAGTGTGAGAGAGAGAGACATAGAGACAGATCGAGTGAGGGCGAGAGACAGAGAGTGAGGGCGAAAGAGAGAGAGACAGATCGAGTGAGGGTGTATTCTCAAAGTTAGGAAATTGAACATACATCCGTATTTGGAGGCTTAAATTGAAATAGAAGTTAGAATCAAGTTGTAGATTGTAACTAAACTATTAATAAGGGATTGAAGTGACATTGTGCCAAGATTTAATGAGACCACCAATAATAAATTAACATTTAAGGTTCCAAAACCCTTTTCAACTGTTGGAGGCAAAATCTACCTCTTATTAGATAAGCCAGCCACTAAAAAGGAAATTCACCATTTTTAACTTTTGTTTTTTCCTCCACTTCCTTTCTTACTTCAAGTTTTGTTCTTTTGCTTGAAATTTAACAAGGGTAAGAAATAGAGTATTATAAAGGATCAAGGTAGGTATGTCACACCCTTCTCGAAATAGTTATTTTCGATACGAAACTTAGCCGAAAACGGTAAATTTTTTTTTTCACTGAACAATTCGAAACACTTAAAATTCTTTTACATTAAATTTCAGAATCATTCAATAATCTTGTAATCAATTAAACATATACAAAATAACTTCATGCCAAGAGCTTACATCAAACACTAATCCATCAATAATCATAAATACAGTCAAACCACAGTTGTAATGGCCTCAACACCGGTCTGGCCGTGAACAGTAAATTCCGATGGTGAATAGTGCACTCGGGCCGTAAAACGGACCCGAAAGTGAAAAATATTTTATTTGACCATCGGAAAGTATTGGTCATGGTGAGTCCGGAGTTGAAATTTGAGGTGAAATCGAGGTCAAATAGGCCTTCGAAAGTCAAAAATACGAAAAAGGTAGCGAGTCAATTTCCCTGGTAAGGAAGGTGACTTGATTTTGCATAAATTTTTAAAAATAGCAAATGAACTCCAAAAATTGCCATATTTTGCAGATCTTCATGAAATTTTATGTAGAATATTTTGGTATAAAAAATGAATTTTTCGGAGAAGTCGACAGTTGTCAAATCAAACCAGTTCGGTTGAATCGGACCAGTAACGGACTCCGATTAAGCCGAAATTTTACGTACTACCTATTTTTGATATTTTAAGAATTATGGAATCAAAATTGAAGAGAATTGAAGTGAGAGAATTTTATGTGGGCCTTTAGAGAGGTGAAATTGGGCCTTAAAGAATTAAATCAAGCCTATGGACTTTTGGCCCAAAGTTTGGCCCATTTGGAGGATTATATAAAGGGAAATTATCTACCAAGTTCCAGCAGATTCTCTCATCTCCTTCCTCCTCTCCTCTTGGCCGAAACATTCTCTCCCATTTCTCTCTCAAGATTTCTTCAATTTTGCTCCATTTTATTTGATGTTCAAGCACCTCACCCCTAATTCTATCCCTCTAGACTAGTACTCCAGCCTCAAACCTTTGATTTGAAGGATTAAAGCAAGAAAAATTCGAAGGGAAAGCTTAAGGTGTCTTAAGGAGGTAAGTGAAAATCATGGTTTTAAATTAATTTGTTGGCATCTTTAAGTATATTTGGGTGTCTAGAGTTCATATATGTAGTTAAATTAAGTAAATAAGATCAAAAAAGTAGAGTTTCTTTTAATGGAAAATTCGGCTTCTTTAGGGATTCAAGGAGGAGAGCCATCCAATCCAACTAAAGGCAAGGAAAAGGAAGTATAAGCATTCTAAAGCAAGGAAAATATGTAAGTGACTAATAAATCTTAGTAATTTCATTGATTTTAAATGAATATCCTTTATGTAACTTAAGGAACTTATGACTAAAGTGGTGTATAACTAAAATAATGATAGACTAGTGTTAGAAGACCTTAATTAAGTGTGAATAAATGCTTAAATTAATGATTGAGTGAATATATAGCATGGTTCCTTTGTTGGCCGAATGGTATACTTAAGGAAACTAAAGTTTATTTGATGAATTTTGATGAAATTAAGCCTTTAAATGATGTTAGAAATGAAATAATACACATATAAATTTTTGTGGAATTTATGGAAATTAAATGAATATTTTAGAGATAAATCAACAATTATGTAAGTAATGAAAGTATTGAAATAATGTGAAATAATGTGTGCTTTGTTGAGAAAATGAATAATATTGGTGAATTATGGTGAAATAATTCACAAGAAGGATAATTAATAGGGTAAATAAGCATAAGTAAGTAAAGAAATATTAAGAAAATGAAGTTTTGATTGAGATTTTAATGAAATTATGCCCTTAGAAATAGTCTGGCAGTGAAAACCTAGTTCAGGATATAATTGGCTAGCCATAGGGATATCTGAACCGTGGTGCAAGTCATGGCAACTTGCTTTGCTATGGTAGGATCACTGATCTCCATAGCTTTGTCTGTATCTGATATCTGTTCTGTGGAAAAAGGATCTGTGAGGTCATTTTTCAGTCTGTCTGGGGCCCATGGGGTCCACGTTCCGAGTATCCTGTCTGAGAATTTCTATCGGTACTGTACTAGGGGCATGAAAGTGATAATAAGTTAAAAAGAAGTGAAAAGAAAGATAAAAGTGAAGTTTAGGTAGAAAAAGGACCTAAATGAAAGAAAATAAAAGTGTAGGGGAAAAATGGTAATTTTGCCAAATGTATAATTAATATGTGAAAGTGAATAAGAAATAGTTAACAAGGGTAAAATGGTAATTTGGGGACTTAACAGTGCTAAAATATAAAGTTTTTGTGATACAGGGACTAAAATGTAATTTTACCTAAAAGTGGTAAAATAAGGCATAAATGATGAATAAATGAAGAAATAGTATAAAAAAATGATAATAAAAGTCTATAATGGCAAAATTATAAATATGAGATAAAAAGGGACAATTTTATAATTTCGTAAAACTTTAAGGATTAAATTGAATTTGGATAACAATTAAATAATAAATGAGAATAAAAGTAAATTATGTAAGTAATAACTGTTTTCCTTGATTTTCGAGTAAAATATGTTTATATTGGAAGTTTAATTAAATAATCGAATTTTAATATTATATGAAAGTGTTAGGATTGTTAGTCACCATTGGGCATAATTTATGCTCAGCATGTAGTTTCTGCTGCATGCAGGTAACGAATCAAAGGAGCAGTAGTGCACAATCCAAGGAAGACATTGTGTTGTATAGTTGCAATGTAATCTGGCATGTATAATGTTTAGTAGTTATGGCATGTATATAAACGGACAGTTGTGTATGAAGACATATTTTGTAAAGACATATGGATATATATTTATGCTTGTGGTTATGGTCTGGATATGATATGTTGATGTATTGATGGAGTTATGAAGGTTGAGATGTTTATATTAGAAGTATTGTGCCTCTGAGAGGCTGTGTTTTGTCTGATTTTTCAGGGGGCTAGTTAGAAATACAGCCTTTATAATGCCGAAATTTTGTTAAATGAACAATAATCCGGAATCCTTATAGGTTATTGAACAACTAAGTTGAATTTATTATATTAAGTATTCTTGTTAAAAAAAATTTTTTACCGATGTGCGCACACTGTTCAGTTAGATCGGAGTGATAAGGGTGTTACAACAGTTCAGTCTTTTATCTTAATTAACTAAGTATATACATGTCAAAATATAACTCAGACTAATACAAAAAAATATTCTCTTCCGATCTGGATCCACCGTGTACTATGCTCTCGCAATACTTCAAAACCTGCACGCAATAAACACTACGTGCTGAGCACTAGATATGCCCAGTTGTGACTACTAATCCAATAATTTTCCAAAATAAAGCATAATTTCGTAATTTATGCTACTAGTAATCTTATTTCATTTATCATTTTCTTTTTCTTCAGTCAACACGAGTTTTATTATTAACTCATATTTTTGGGTAATCACTGTTCTTTGGTTTTAAAACTTTCAACTTTACTTTTATACTAACCTCTTAGGCGAATCGATATCAGATTTACTTTTACCTTTACGTTATTCTTCACTATAACTTTTACTTTTATCATTACTTTCGTCTTATCTTTTTAGCCACAACAATATAATTATCATTTAATTTAGCAATGTTTATGGGTACTCATGTCTTTAATGGTACCAAATTAAACTATTTTTATTTCTTGATTTACTGTTCAATTATTCAATTTGTATTCTAATTACACTTCTCGCTATTTATTTTTTTATTTTACTTTAACATTTAACTAATAAATACATTACTATTTAAAGGCTTTTAAGCTTTATTGCAAAAAGGTACATCTATCTTGGGACACTTTGCAGTCAAATTCTATTTCCTTCTGTTATAAATTTACTTATGTTCAAATATTTTCTTTAAAACTTATGTTTTTTTATTTTTTTTCATTTAACTTTTCTTTCAGAAATACGTTACCTAAGCATTAAGTTTCACTTAATGTTATTATCATCACTTTTTAACTTAAATAGGAAATTAATATTATTTTCCAAACTTGTCACTTTTCGCAATAGTAATTGGTTCTAGAAATACCAATTAACTAAATTTATCTTTTTCATGTAACAAAATACATTTTAAATCCTTTTTCATTATAAAAGCTTAACATAATCTTTATTTTACATTTTATTCTTATAAAACCTTTCTTTTTCTTTTTCTTATTAATTACACTTTTCGGGAAACTTTTACAGATTTATAATTTCAACTTTGCATTTACTTCAAAACGAATAATTCTTCATTATAACTTTTTATATTTAATTTGTTTAAGCAATACTGATTTATTCATTTCGATGCGCCCATAGTGCAATATAACAGGATTCTCAAAAAGGATACTCGGAACTGGACCCAAAGGTCCCACTGAACAGATAGAGAAATGATCTCGAAAGATTAAGTCTCAGAGTAGAAAACAGATACACTTTCACTTTCACTTTCACTGAAGCTATGGAGATCAAAGATCCCACCCATAGCAAAGCAAGTCACCATGACTTGCACCACGGTACAGAGGTGTCCCTATGGCTAGCTAATTATATCCAAAACAAAAATAACAATACCTGCTTATCGCTAAGGGCAAAATAATCACTTATATGTGCAATAATTTTTAAACATTTAAAAATCTTTAATTTCTTTCTTTATTCCTTTGTACACTATATTCTGATCAAATATACTCTTTAAGTGTTTTTAACTATTCAATAACTTTTTGTTCTTTCATTCACTTTATCTTTTCAAATCACTTTTGTGAATTATTCTTCGATAATTCACTCAGACACTTGGATTTTTCAGTCTTTTATACAAATTATGAATTATGGCATTATAATTCGCAATTTTCTTTTATTCTTCTCTGTCCAAACTTTTTAATTTTTTGATAAGCCAACTTTTATTTCATCAGCGAATTATTTTAAGCTAACATAAATTAATTATTTGCATTTTTCTCATTATTTTCTCTACATACCATTTTCGGCCACCAATATTTTTCATCTTAAAAATTTTCTTTCTTTCATTAAAGCCTTCATTTCATATTCTTTCATGCTTAATTTCATTTACCCTAACATAATTTCATTAATTAACAACTTAAAAATTTTCAACCTAATTACATCAAAGGAAATAAATTCACAAAAAAGGGAAATCAATGGATTTTCTAGTCACTTACGTTTTTCTCATGCCTTAGCTTCCTTAAGCTTCCTTTTTCATGCCTTAGACCAAAAAAATCTCTCCATCACCAAAAAAAACCAATGGGGGCCGAATTCTACATCAAAAGAAATACCATGATTTCAACCTTTTTAGCTCAATTTAACCACAAAAATGGATTCTAGGCACCTAAAACTACTTATAGGTACCCTTAAACAAATTTAAAACCTTAAAAATGATGGAATATGACATGGTATGAACATGGCAATCACGCAGCGAAAAAACAACAAAAACGATCATACATGCCAAACAATTCCATGACAAGAATCGAAACATGCAATTTTAGGGTTTTTTGAAACTTACAACTTTTGATGCCTTTTAAATATTGAATTTGGTGATGGCCAGCAACTAAGATGACTTTATTCGCCTTAGATCTTGATCACCAATGCCAAGGAACAGCCTTTTATGCCACTCCCTCTATTCTCACACACACAATTGCACCGACGGCTTAAAATAGAGGTTGCTAGCTCTCTTTTAAGGTATTGTGTAATGGCTATGGTTTGAAGCTACAAAATTTGATTTTGTACTTCTCTTAGGTTGCTATTACTATCCAAGATCACAAGAGAATGAGGAACTATCCTTTCTCTTTGTGAAAAATTGGCTAAAAGAAATTCTTGAGAGAGAGAGAGAGAGTTCACGCAAAAACCATAGAATAACTAGGGTTTTTATTTTTCTCTCATTCAATATATATCCTTTCATTTTTAAGTGATAAATTTAAAATCAAATACTTAAAGATAATTAATTTTAGCCTTTATCACTTCTTTAAAATAAGAGATATATATTGATTTAAATTCTTTTGAATTAATCCAAGATTAAAACATAAGACATATTAATCAAATAAATCACTTAATAAATATAAAGCATGTGCTGAAATTCCTTTAATTTTTCTCTAGGAATTTCGGCCACTAATATTCCTAATAAAGTGATTTAATTTGATCATAAGTCTTTTAGGCTTTAATACTCAATTAATTAAATTAATGCAAGACATTTAATTAATTGAAATTAAACCTTATGGGCTGAATTTCTCTCTCTCATGGGCCAAGGTCCAATAGCAATCTAAAACCCATCACACACATTAATTTGACTTTAATTAAAAGCCAAAATTAATGCTCAATACTTTATTTAAATATTTTAAGCCGAATGCTTTGTGTGCGATCCTATAGGTCCATTTAATGTTGGCAATGAATTAATAAATTAATTCAAAGGCTATATATATTCTCTAGCAAGATATTATAGCATTCCAAATTAAATGAAATGCATATGTCATTTAGTGACCTAATGCAATTTTGCATAGTCCCTTACCCATAAATATCAAAATTAATATAAGGCATGGAACTAGTCATCCTTATATATATTAATTCCTTTCTTGATATTCCAGTGATACTGAACTCTCAAATAAATAATGATTACTCATTATCTCATCTCGGTATGGCCACACACTTCTCAGTTCACTGATCAAGTGGCCGATGATATTTTCTCTCTTATCGAGAGGGGTAATCCCTTCACTTCTCTCATGCTCTCTAACATGAATCAATGCATATCAAATCATACCCGTACTTGTCACTCTGTTACGAGCACGTTAGGTGTATGTCAAAGTACACAGTAATTCATAAAGAGTTTTATAGAGATTTCAGGTCTAAGAACTCCGATACAAAATTTACATATGAGAAACACTTATGACTTGTACTATGTAGTGTTCTCATGAGCGGATCGTATCCAGATACCATGTTCTTTAACATGTATCTATGATCTCTGATTGACACCCTTGTCCTAATGATCCGTAAGACAGAACTCATAATATCAGAGAGAGCATACTAGTCTTAATTCATTGTTATTGCCATAACAATGACTGACTAGGGATATTTAGAATGAAGTCTCATTTGTTTCAAGGTCTTACAACCATGTGCCTCACATATGGTATCTTAAACCGAAACAACATTCTTGGATAGTTCTATCAATTGATATACACAGGAATACAATGGATAAAACAAATGCCTCATTTTATTAATTCAAAGTGTTTTATTAAAATGTATTGGGGCTAGGGCTTACACTAATAAAAAATTCCTTACCTCCATTTGACCCCTAAAGCTTTTCCTTTTGAATTTCCTTACTTCAATCCTCCAAATCAAGGGTTTGAGGCTATAGTAAACATTTAGAGGGATAGGATGCTTTAATTCCCAAGAAAAATGAGTGAGATTGAAGAAATTTTGAGAAAGAAGAGAGAGATAGGAGTTCGGCCAAAGGGAGAGCTGAAGAAGAAGGTAGAATTTGCTGAAAATCTTCAAATATTTCTATCTTTTATACTTCTCCTAAAGGGCCAAAATTGGGCTTAAATGAGTGGGCTTTGCCCACTTAAACATTGAGGCCATTTTAGGCCATTTGAGGCCCAATCCAATTTTCCTCTTTTCCTTGCTTCAAATCACTTCAAAAATAATTTCATTATTCTTAAAACATCGAAAATAGCTAGCATGCAAATTTTTGGCTCAATCGAAGTCCGTTATCGATCTGATTCAAACTTATTGATCCGATTAGACAACTGCCAATGTCACCGAAAAATTCAATTCTCATCACCAAAATATTCTACATAAAAATTCATGTAGGCACGCAATATCTGAAAATATTTGGAGTTCGTTTACTATTTTTAATTATTTATGCAAAATCAAGTCTCATTCCCTACTAGGGAAATCGACTCGCTATCTTTTTCGTATTTTTGACTTTTGGATGTCCATTTGACCTCAATTTCACTTCAAATTTCAACCCCGAGTTCACTATAACCATGAATTTTCGATGGTCCAGTAAAATATTTTTGACCTTTGGGTGTTCTTTCGGGCCTAGAAAATACTACACTACAGAAAAGTACTATTCATGACTGACCCGGTGTTGAGGCCATTACAATTCTCCCCTACTAAAAGAAATTTTATCCTCGAAATTTACTTATATCAAAGAGTAGAGAATACCATACTGTCATTTTATCGAACTTCCATTTACATTTGATGGTTCCAAAAATATCTTGGCCAACGGAACCTACTTACGTTTAAAGCTAATCAATCTTTATCAGTCTCTCTTTTCTAAACATATCATCCTAAGTGTGGATCCCTTTCATATCTTGAATCAAATCAAGACTTGCTAACTTATTTGCACTCCATTAAGTCCAGTATAAAAGATTCGGCATTTTCTTTCTGACATTGTCTTAACAAGAGTCGAATTTTACTATAGATAATCACTTTTCACAGTCATTATCACAATCTCATACACTTTACAATACTCCTTCGTTCAATATCTGAATTATCCACTTTGGCTGATCCTTAGTCAAGGGTGAATCACTATGTCAATACTAAGATTATTACCAATCTTCCTCTTTGACACTTAAACAATTCGATGATAGATTCTCTAATCTCATCACTCCATTTCTAAATAAATATCATTATAAGTCAGAACAATTCCCAAATAAGTCTAATGCTCTGCTTCCATGCATTGACACATTTAACATTTACTTACATCTGTCACATTACACTTTCAATCTGGCTTTCAAAACTAAGTTTTTAATTCTAGTACATTTGATAACCTCCATAATACAAAATATTACCATCTTGGTGGACTTCAGTAAGAATCTTTTGATTTACTCACAATGACTACTATATAGACATTCTTTTTCAGAATTATTATCCTTACTTGTTGTACAATATCAGTTTCACTTATTTTCCAGTTAAACACGCCCCATCTAGAGCCAAACTTAAACTAGCTCTCACAGCTTGAAAACCAAGAATATTATCATTAATCAGTTATACTTATTCTTCAGACACACATATTTAAGTACACTCTCATTACCCAAGTACTTACTATACTTCTTCAACATCTTAAAACATACCAAATAGTGACCACTTAAATCCTTAATATAGACCTCAACAAAGTTGAATGATCCTTTCCATCAATTCATCAGAAGAGTTGGTGTGCTAACAAATTTAATTGACATGACCAAAAACTCACAATAGCCACATCAAAATGGAAAACACTCTTAAGCATACTATTTCTTATCTCATTTTTAGGCTGTCTCTATGCTCATCATATCTTCTGTCAGTTTCATCCTATCAAGTGGGGCCTAAACATATGATATAATGCATATCAGATGTTGTCAAACAATATGAAATGCTATGCAATGAATGTATAATTTCATGTATGCAGGTAGAATATTGTCAAGTATTCTCATATAATGAAGATATCATAGCCCATCCCAGAACTATGAGAAATACAATCAAATCCCCACTCCTATTAGAAAATCACTGACAGATATATAGAGCATCACAAACAACCTTATCTTATAACAATTTGCTCCCTAGCATTCTTAAATCGAGGCAATCCGATCAAAGTATCTCCTTATCCTGTGCAATTTATCTATATTCAAAATACAATTCCTTTTAATTCTTATCACACTCTTTATTTTGTGCTTCTTTTAACTGTTTCTCATCCATACAGACACTTAAACTCCCACATTTACACTTAATGTCAGTTAGCTTTTCTTTTCCCTGCTTTAACCCCCATGAGATCTCAAGCAGCAATACTTCCATCCTCACTCACTACCATCTTTACTGTGCAGAATCAAACCTTTCACACTTAACAATCTCAGTCAAATATCAACTCTTTCACTTTAATACAAACAAGGGAGCAAGTACCCTTCAGATTACTTAACACTTATCCACTTATAATTGGCATGTATATACAGACAAACATATCACTTAACCTTATCCCACTCCGATCTTAGAATCGCTTAAACCTTTGCTCTGATATCACAAAATGTCACACCCTTCTCGGAATAGTTCTTTCTGGTACGAAACTTAACCGAAAATGGTAAATTTTTATTTTCAATGAACAATTCGAAACACTTAAAATGCTTTTACATTAAATTTCAGAATCATTCAACAGTCTTGTAATCAATATAACATATACAAAATAACTTCATGCCAAGAGCTTACATCAAATACTCATCCATCAATAATCATAAATACAGTCAAACCACAGTTCAGTCTTTTACCTTAATTAACTAAGTATATACATGCCAAAATATAACTCAGACTAATACAAAAAAAAATCTTCTATTCCGATCTGGATCCACCGTGTACTATGCTCTCGCAACACTTCAAAACCTGCACGCAGTAAACACCACGTACTGAGCACTAGATATGCCCAGTGGTGACTATTAATCTAAGAATTTCCCAAAATAAAGCATAATTTCGTAATTTATGCTACTAGTATTCTTATTTCATTTATCATTTTCTTTTTCTTCAGTCAACACTAGTTTTATTATTAACTCATATTTTTGGGTAATCATTATTCTTTGATTTTCAAACTTTTAACTTTACTTTTACACTAACCTCTTAGGCGAATCGATATCAGATTCACTTTTACCTTTACGTTATTCTTTACTATAACTTTTACTTTTATCATTACTTTCTTCTTATTTTTTTAGCCACAACGATATAATTATCATTTCATTTAGCAATGTTTATTGGTACTCATGTCTTTAATGGTACCAAATTAAACTATTTTTATTTCTTGATTTACTGTTCAATTATTCAATCTGTATTCTAATTGCACTTCTCGCTATTTATTCTTTTATTTTACTTTAACTTTTAACTAATAAATACATTACTATTTAAAGGCTTTTAAGCTTTATTGCAAAAAGATACAGCTATCTTGGGACACTTTGCAGTCAAATTCTCTTTCCTTCTTTTATACATTTACTTATGTTCAAATATTTGCTTTAAAACTTATGTTTTTTTTATTTTTTTTCATTTAACTTTTCTTTTAGAAATACGCTACCTAAGCATTAAGTTTCACTTAATGTTATTATCATCACTTTTTAACTTAAATAGGAAATTAATATTATTTTCCAAACTTGTGACTTTTCACAATAATAATTGGTACAAGAAATATCAATTAATTAAATTTATCTTTTTCATGTAACAAAATATATTTTAAATCATTTTTCATTATAAAAGCTTAACTTGATCTTTATTTTACATTTTATTCTTATAAAACCTTTCTTTTTCTTTTTCTTATTAATTACACTTTTCGGGAAACTTTTACAGATTTATAATTTCAACTTTGCATTTACTTCGAAATGAATCATTCTTCATTATAACTTTTTATATTTAATTTGTTTAAGCAATACTGATTTATTCATTTCGATGCGCCCATAGTGCAATATAACAGGATTCTCAAAAAGGATACTCGGGACTAGACCCAAATGTTCTACTGAACAGATAGAGAAATGATCTCGAAAGATCAAGTCTCACAGAGCAGAAAACAGATACACTTTCACTTTCACTTAAGCTATGGAGATCAAAGATCCCACCCATAGCAAAGCAAGTCACCATGAATTGTACCGCGGTACAGAGGTGTCCCTATGGCTAGCCAATTATATTCAAAACAAGAATAACAATACCTACTTATCGCTAAGGGCAAAATAATCACTTATATTTGCAATAATTTTTAAACATTTAAAAATCTTTAATTTCTTTCTTTATTCCTTTGTACACTATATTTTGATCAAACAAACTCTTTAAGTTTTTTTAACTATTCAATAATTTTTTGTCCTTTCATTCACTTTATCTTTTCAAATCACTTTTGTGAATTATTCTTCGATAATTCACTCAGACACTTGGATTTTTTAGTCTTTTATACAAATTATGAATTATGACATTATAATTCACAATTTTCTTTTATTCTTCTCTGTCCAAACTTTTTAATTTTTCGATAAGCCAACTTTTATTTCGTCAGCGAATAATTTTAAGCTAACATAAATTAATTATTTGCATTTTTCTCATTATTTTCTCTACATACCATTTTCAGCCACCAACATTTTTCATCTTAAAAATTTTCTTTCTTTCATTAAAGCCTTCATTTCATCTTCTTTCATGCTTAATTTTATTTATCCTAAGATAATTTCATTAGTTAACAACTTAAAAATTTTCAACCTAATTATATCAAAGGAAATAAATTCACAAAAAAGGGAAATCAATGGATTTTGTAGTCACTTACCTTTTTCTCATACCTTAGCTTCCTTAAGCTTCCTTTTTCATGCCTTAAATCAAAGAAATCTCTCCATCACTAGGAAAAACAATGGGGGGCCGAATTCTACATCAAAGGAAACACCATGATTTCAACCTTTTTAGCTCAATTTAACCACAAAAATGGATTCTAGGCACCTAAAACTACTTATAGTTACCCTTAAACAAATTTAAAATCTTGAAATTTCCTTACCTCCATTTGACCCCTAAAGCTTTTCCTTTTGAATTTTCTTACTTAAATCCTCCAAATCAAGGGTTTGAGGCTATAGTAAACATTTAGAGGGATAGGATTCGGGATAAGATGCTTTAATTCGCAAGAAAAATGAGTGAGATTGAAGAAATTTTGAGAGAGAAGAGAGAGAGAGGAGTTCGGCCAAAGGGAGAGCTGAAGAAGAAGAGAGAATTTGCTGGAAATCTTTAGATATTTCTACCTTTTATACTTCTCCTAAAGGGCCAAAATTAGGCTTAAATGAGTGGGTTTTGCTCACTTAAACATTAAAGCCCATTTTAGGCCATTTAAGGTCTAATCCAATTTATGTCTCTTTCTTACTTTAAATTACTTCAAAAATAATTCCATTATTCTTAAAACATCGAAAATAGCTAGTACGCAAATTTTTGGCTCAATCGGAGTCCGTTATCGGTTCGATTCAAACTTATCAGTCCGATTCGACAACTACCGATGTCACCGAAAAATTCAATTCTCATTACCAAAATATTCTACATAAAAATTTATGTAGGCACACAAAATCTGACAATATTCAGAGTTCGTTTACTATTTTTAATTATTTATGCAAATCAAGTCTCATTTCCTATCAGGGAAATCGACTCGATACCTTTTCGTAATTTTGACTTTTGGATGTCCATTTGACCTCAATTTCACTTCAAATTTCAACCCTGAGTTCACTATGACCATGACTTTTCGATGGTCAAATAAAATATTTTTGACTTTTGGATGTCTTTTCGGGCCTAAAAAATACTATTCACTGCCGGAAAGTACTATTTACGGTTGACTCGATATTGAGGCTATTACAAGGTAAGATTTTGGGATGGATAAAATTGTTACCTCTCCTTTTTCTACCTTTTTTACTGATAAATTTAAAGTATGAAATCATATTCTATAGTGGTAATTGATGGGAATTTGAGTTTATAGTTGAAGATCATGAGAAGATTAAAGGAGAGGGGATAATCTAGAAGCTTCGGGCTGCCATCCCTCTAATAGGTAAGTGGAAAATTAAATTTATGCTTAATTAAAGTTTCAAGCAGTTGGATTTCCATTTTAATGGTGTTGGTCTGGAAATAAATTAGGGATGTCAAATATGTACAAATAAGAACTAATGCTATGAAATTCTGATATAAATTCTCTAACCCCATTGGAATCAATATTGAGCAATCTTTCAGGATTGCTCTCTTTACATTGGAAATTGGAAATAGATTAGGTAGTATATAAATACTTGAAACCTTTTAGCAGGGAACCAATTTGAAATTTGATGAATAATTCTTAAGTTAATTATGAAAAATGGATGTTTGGTAATTTATTGGTATTGAATAACATTTGAAGTATAGGTATAACTTGAGGAAATCAATTGAGAATGGATGAATTTGTGATCCTAGAATTTGAGTTTTACTGGAAGTTATGTAAATGGAATATTTGTTATATTTATGCCATGGATGTGTGTTAAGTGTTACGAGTTAAGCATAATACCAATCTACTGGAGATCTAGAAAAATTCAATCAACTTGGCTGAGATGGGAGTCAACTCAGCTTGGTCACTAGTAATCTTTTAGTCTAGAATAAGGTAACCCGACTGAGATTATTTTAGTCTAGATAGATTGGCTATGTGTTTCTGATATAGAGAGGGTCACCCAGCTGAGATGACTATTAGTCCAACTGGGTTCTCTAACTACTTTAAGCAGTAAAGTTTAAAGTTTCATGTTTAAATTCCAAAATTATTTAAATGCTTCTTATGTTATGTTCATGTACAGGTAACCCAATCATGCTATTTGATATATTATTCGATATGAAGCTTCGACCTGGAATTTAACAAAATGCATTGTGAGTTTAATTTAATGCTTTTCTACCGCCAATAAGTCTGCAAAACAGTATATGTGTATGTATTCTTTTTGTTTGGATGTTGATTATTTGGAAGTCAAACATTGGGAGGTTGGATCTATAAGTTTTGTGTGACACATTAGAGTCTTATGAAATTGGTGTATAACACCTTCTAATGTATGATATATGAGATTATTACCTCTTCTGTTTGATGCTCAATAAGAGTTTCTTCTGATATGTAACTATCTTAATTTGATTTTGAGACAATGTCACTTTTATTTTGATACCTAAGATATATTTTGTTTTAAATTCCTTTATTTGCCTCCTCAGGCAATAACAGGAAACTTGTTAATTTTTTTTTTGGTTTTGATCATTTCTACTATAACCTATTAATACCCCGCTCTGGTTTTAAGTATGATAGTAAAAACTTGGTTAATTACTATATTTCGAGTTATACTCCATTATTTATTAAAATATGTATTTTAAACATTTAATGATTATTGAGTATTTTATTTTAAATCTACTTATATTATATGTTATTTATCTTTGAGTGTAGTCTTAGTACATATTAAAATTTACGCTTAGCACGTTAGATTTCCATCTGTGTAGGTATTTACTTATTTAAAGCAGAGGATAGAGTTGAGACAACAGCAGTCAGGCAACTTAAAAGTTCAGGATATAAATTTAAATTATTTTTTCCTGTACACGACGTGTTTTTTTTTGGTAAAGACTTATTAGTTATTTATTGAGTAAATAATTCTAGATATTTTTTTATATCTTTTATGTCTATAGTTTGGTTCTAGCACCCCTATATCCTTTTGAGGGGTATTAGGGTGTGAAATCCCCCTTTTTAAGGAGTAAAAAGATCAAAGCCCAAGAAGAAAATAAGATGTAGTATTTTCTTTATGTAAATCATACATTCTACCTGGGTTAGACCTTTTGATCTCCCTTTTGGTTTAGGGAAGTTAATGTAGATAAGTCCATAACTATACCATATTTGTATACTTTATATTTATGTGAAAGATATAGGATGCATACCAATGTATGCCAACCATGTATAATGAGACCTAATTAAGCAAACCCCTCAAAATAATACTAAGGTATATAAGTCTTCCATAAATTGGATGAGAACCAGTGTTTTTTGTAGTTCAAGTTGTTGACTAAAGGTAAGCCCACATTATATCAAATATGTTCAAATCCACTCAATAGACCATCTTAGCTAGCCCATTAGCTTTTTAACTAAAGTTAAGGCTAATGGATTTAGAGGCAAGATTGGGCAATGCATATATGATATGTATGCATCAACAATTGGTAATCCAATGATCTAATAATTGGATAGAGATACAATTAGTATAGAGATACCTACCATTCAAGGGTGTGGAATTTAATTTGATGTCCAAAGTTAACGTCAAGTTTCATACCAAGAATTGGACATTGGCCCATAAGGAAAACAACTGAGTTTTTTTAAATCATATATATAGACACCATGAGCCAAGGCAGCTTAGATCAGAGTTACCAATGATGAGGAAATAGTATATTGAACGGTGTCTAGCAAGTGTACTAGATCAGCTAGTAATATAGGAAAATAAAGATTAAGACCCCAAATATTGAACACAAGGGAAACTTGTGTGTGAATGAAAAGATTTTGAGTTTTAGAATGAAAATTATGTGTAGAGAGAGAAGAAATCCCAAAAGTTATGATGAAAATTAAGAATCTAATCAAAGCAGTTGACTTGAAATAAATAACAACAGTAAATTAAAACAAAGGAACAATCAATATTTAAAAGCAACTTTCGCTAAGGTACTATCCACCTTAACCTTTTATTGCAATAACTTAAATTCTCAAAAATACAAGTGATTATGGAAAACTATATAAATAAAGCCTGATACCTTGAACCAAGACCATCTTTCTTGAATATTAAACTCCTTGTTAAGAACAATTTAACATCCATCATAAAAATCTAGTTTAACTTCCTATACTTTCATCGAACTCTTCTTTCAAGAATATCCAATTCCAGTATATTTTCGGTTCCTCCTCTCTTAGTATTAACCAATAGTACCAATACACAATTACCTCAAAACCATAAAACAATCATGCATTGACACTAAAAAATTAATCTAAAAACATGCAAATCCTTAATGACATTTAAATCAATTTTTAGTTATTTATACCAATAAACCAACAATTAATCCAAGCAAAATCAAGGATAAAAATATGCTTAAAACCAATAAATAATCAACTTGGGTTAGCATTAAAGCTCAATTAAGTCATCACAACAAAATATTAAGGATTCAAGTATCCTTAGCAAAAGTTAAGACAAACTACTCACACCTCATAGTTAAAAGCTAAAAACTGAATTTAAAAGAAAATTGTAGAAAACATAAACTAAAACTAAAACAATAACTAAACAACCCTAAGATCGACCCCCCTTTCACTTGTGTCTTCATTCTTCCTTTTATAGCTGAAGTAAAGGCAGGAAAACAAGAAGTTTTGATTCACTTTTGCCTCATAAACCGAGCAATAACAGAAACTTCTTGATTCAAAAGACTTCTTCTTTAAGTGAAATTCCTTGAACCGACAAAATGTATTGTGAAACCACTGAATCAATTCTTTTAAAATCTCAGCAAAAGTTCATTCGGGAGAGTAGGGAGATAGATTCCACCGAATAGCCCTTTTTCATGCTTCAATCAAATCCATTAGTGTTTTTTTCTTCACTTTGAAGAGCCATTCAGTAGAATCACTTTGTGATTCCACCGAATGGTCCTTTACTGGACTTCAAATGATGAAATTCTTCTCTTTTTTTTGCAAATTTCCTTCCTACTCCTTCAATTTTTCCTTTTTCTTTCAATTTCACTCCTGAAAACACAATTAAACTCAAATAAACTCTCAAATCACAAATTAAACTCTAAATTAACTAAAATACTATAAAATAAGCCCAATAAACTAACTAAAAACACTTAAAAACATAATCAAAATGCACACTTATCGTATATTTCTAATAAAGAGTGCAGATCTCAAAACTCCGAGGTGGATTTTTCACAGTTTTCACAAAATTTTATGATTTTTTGAGTGTTTTTAAAAGGTTTTAACAAAAGAGCACTAAAAACCTTGATTCGGGCCTTTAGTAGTGACAAACAGTCATATGTTATGTGAAGCACGATTTTTTATGACCACCTCCCTTCTATCCAGGTCAGATCAGGGACATTTTTGTGAATTTTGGATTTTTGGTTGAGGGATGGCCATCCCTTATGTGGTTAAAATTCTAGATTTCTCGCTTTTTTTGGTTTTTAAAAATGAGAAGATAGACTTCCCACAATCTTCAATTCGAATTTTAAAGGATTAATCCCTCCAGATTTGGAGAGTTAGCGTTATAATTCAATTCTAACTCCTCCGTAGGTATAAAAGATAAAAATTAGGATTTTTAAAAAGAAAAAAAAATTCTTGGAGAGGGAGAAAATTCTTGGACAAAAAGAAAGTAATTCTTCTCTCTCTAAGAAGAAAAAGCTCTAATATTCTTTTGATCAAAACAAATAACACACACGAAAATCATTTGTTTTTCCTTAAACACAAAAACTACAATTGGAGTGGAGATCTGAACTTTAGGAATTTCAAAGTCAAAATATCTTCTAAGGGTAATATTTTAGGCTTTTTATTCATCTTTCTCTCTCTACATTTAATCATATAGGTATTCATGTTATTTGTTGTCAAAATTAAACGTTTTGTGTGCTATTATTCTGGAACTCGTGTATTTCATGAAAATGCCACATTAACCTAGATCTATATGCATAATAGAATATGAATTTGAGTGTGATTTTCTCTATGGTTTTAAAATGTAAAACCTTGTTTTTATATTATAGTTTTGGTTTTAAATGTCATTCAGTGTCTTCAAGGCATGATTTAGGTTTAGAATTTTAGTTTGGCATGTTTTAGGACCTTATATTTGAATGTTTAACATTTACTTGAAATTTTGGGTGAATTTTGGTTTTTTTCCAACTTTCTATTTTGTCGCTCGAGTGAAAGACGAGAAGAAGGCCCCATGCAAGAATTTCCTTCCATCCCTTCCCTCATTCAGCTACGGCTATCTATCACCTATTCAGGGCATCTGTGGCTGATTTTGGGCTTATTTTTGGATATTATATGTATTTTTATTGTTGTTAATTTTACTTTATTGATCTTTAAAGTAAGGGTGAGCAAAAAAAATTGAAATTTAGGTTAATTGAAAAATCGATCCGAAATCAACTTGATTTTTAGGTTAACCAAACTGAAAATTTAGGTTTACGGTTTTTAATTTAAAAAATCGACGGTTAACCGAACCATTAACCAATCTATATACATTTTATAAATTATATTTAAAATTTTACACTTATATTTTTCAATATTTATGTAATTTATAAATATAATGGTATATAACTTTCTAAAATATTATTAATTAACATATTTTTAATAAATAAACATTAAATTATCTTATTATTATTATTATTATTATTATTATTATTATTATTATTATATGTGCATAATTAACACTCTATTGTTAGTTTCATATTGAATATATTTAATTCTTATAATTAATTAAGAAAATTTTATTTTTATTTTGATTCTTTTAATGAATATTGTATTTAATTTGTATTTTTTCATTTTTAAAGAATTTTTAACTATTAAAAATAATATTAAAAATTTTATAATTTATTAAATTTATATATTAAATTTTTTTAGTGGTTAATCAATAAATCGATTCGAAAAACCGAATTAAAAATCGAAACTGATATAGTGGTTAACCGATGTTAATGGACTGGTTTAATAAATTTGTTAATAGACTGGTTAACCGGTCCATGCTCACCCCTACCTTAAAGTGCTAATTGTTTTATGTACATATTTTAATTCAGTATGTATGTTTAATTAAGTGATATTTTTCTATACTTTATTCTTTAATTGGATTTTCCTCACAATACTAATTTATTGGCTTTTTGTGGTTTTATGTGAGTAATCAACCTCATATGCTTTCGAAGGATCTTGTGAGACATGATTTATTGGAAGTCGTGCTCTAATTGGTTATTGTCTACTCCTACCCATTTGGTTTTTATGTGCATTTATTTATTTTATTTATCATTTAGTTTTATTGTTATTTTGCTTATTTAATTGAATTTTGATATATTTTTGGATGTATTTATTTTGGGGATGTAATGTAATACCCCTAATGGTACCTTAAGAGAGGTAGATGGTCATTTTATTTGAGATAGAAGTTAATTATGTGATTAATTAAGGGAAATTGAAAATTAGGGACTTGATTGAAAAGACAAAGTAAAAGAATTGTGGTAAAACTAGAAATAAAGGAAGATGAGAGACAAAATTAAGAAACAAAAATACAAAGAGAGACCAAAATAGAGTTTGCCAAGATTTTTATTTATCAACCAATGAGAGTTAAACACTTGTTTGGCTAGGAAAGAAAGCAGAAAATTGGTCTTTTCCCTCTTTTGATGGCCGGCCATTCTTGGCCTTGTATTCATTTCTTTTGTTTTCTTCTTCTTTCTTTTCTTTTTCTCCTTTGCTTCTTCTCTTCCCTCAAGTCTATGATGATGATGATGATTCATGTGGGTAGAGTAGTAGATGGTAGAGAAATAGAGATGATTGTTATAGCAACCTCAAGTTAGGATCAAGAAAAGATAAAGGGAGAAGGTTGAGGAAGGAGAAGATAAGAAAGCTTGATGGAGTCTTTAAAGAGGTATGGGAACTTAACTTTGCTTATGTGTGTGTTTATTAAGCATATGATGTGAGGTTAGTAATATGTAATGTTATATTAAGTGAATATCATGAAAAATAGGGGTTAGACTTGAATGAAAACTGAAATAGGAAGTTTTGTTGAAAAAAAGGGAAAAATCTTCTTAGAGTTCACATGACCAGTCTAGAAAAAATTTCTAATATCTTAAGTTTCCATGAATCAAATTGAAAATTCTAGTTGGATATAAAACTAGACTTACATATCTTCATTTCATATGAAGAACACGAAATCTGAATCAAATTGTAGGATAGAGAAATATTTGCTTGAATCCGGGTATTGACTGCTACCCTGTCACTAGGAGCAATCTGCGGTTTTTATGAGATATCTTGAGATTTATAGCCCTGATTGAGATTATTTTTGATGTTATAGAAACTAAAAATATAGGGCTAAAACTTTTTAGAAGACAACTTTGTCATAAAAAGTCATTCCAAACTAAAAGTTGATGTTCTTAACCAGTCTACAAGATTTTGTGAGTAGAGGAATTGTCGTTTGGGTCGTCGCCCTCTGCCGTGAGCGCGACAACAAATGCTTGTCCCCTATATTTGCTTATTTTTCTCATTTTTCCGACTATAATAGGCTATCAGCCATGTGTTGTTACTATAACCAGACATAATAGACCTTAGAATATGAGTTTACATGAATGATAAACACGAGAATGTACAACATTCAATTTACATATATACATAAATTATATATTGAAATGAAATGTAAAGGCAATGTTTGTGAAATAATATGTGATGCTTATATTTGGTTGTTCGAATGTAAATTATAGATACAATACCATTATACGGTAGTGATGGTTGTATAGTGTATTATATTATTTGGAATTATTCTACTTTATTGAGAAATGCTATAATACGAGCTAATGAAATAAGAAATATGATTATTTGCCTGCACATAGAACTTGGTTGTGGATAGATAGGCATGCCTATAGGTTACAGTCATAGCTGTTAGAGGTTTGACCCCGTTTCGGTCTTTATTATCCCTGAATGGGACCACAGGCTTGATCTAGTTGGATCTACATGTATATATTTGATACCTTCGGGTATCCACAGGAACAATACCTTTGGGTATTAGATAATTGATACCTACGGGTATCTACAACACCCGTTATCCACACCCATAGGGCTTTAGCAGGCATTTCACAGTATAAACTGAATAGTATATGTAATATTGATGAACGCTTGATTAGTTATTTATGATCCATTTTTATACAATAATATTATATGATTAATTATGCAATGTGAGTTATATTATAACTCTTGCATGTTGATTATAATATCTCAAAATTATTACTGTTTATTGTGTGTGCTTGAGAACAATCATTGTGAGTGGTTGTTCATATATGTATTGTTCCCCACTAAGCTTTATAGCTTAGCACGGGTGTTTATCCGTATAGGTTCAAGATATATCGTTGCTTCAGGGACAAAGCCAACACCAGCTAGGAAGAGAAGTTAGGATGTCTGAATTGTATTGTTTTCTCTTTTGGATTTGTGTAAATCTTATAAAATAATGTAATGACCATGTTCTGTAACTAATAACTCAAAATATGTTTATGATGTAACAAAGTATATGTTTATGTAACTTGTTCTAATGTATGAATTATATAGTTAAAGAATAACTAATTATGTGATAGAAAAACATATCATGTTTATTATATGTATTATTTATCAAAATATTGAGATAAGTAACAGTACTCCGCATAGACTAGTATGGTCCTTACATTTTGGTATCAGAGCACCTTGGTTTAGGCGGTTTTGGCCAATAAGAGTATAGAAATAAGCAGTTATAAAAGATTGTTGTCTGGTGTTGGCTTATTGTAGCATGTCCCTCTCTTGTTTTGGTATAGTTTAAAGATGTATTAAGGTATATAGGTACCCTATTGTGAAATTTAATATAAGTTAAAAGAACATGTTTAAATAGTAAGTACGTGAACAAGTAACGTGAGCATTGATTGATAGTAGTGGTTTAGGACCTATGATGTGAGCAGGGGCAAGTTTAACCTTGGATACTTACTTGCAATATTGTATTTACATAGGTATGTTTATATTATTTGGTCATGATATATTGGTAGAGAAGTATAGGGCTAGGGTATGAGAATATTAAAATGGGAGTTAATATGACAATAAGATTAGCTTGTGTGTTGGAATAAGCTTATGTAATTATATGAATTTGATCTTATGTAGTTAACATGCTAATTTTAAATGGGAATAGGTGATGATAGGTTTCGGTCACAATAATTTAGCAAATGAACTATTCTTTAATTAGTTAAGAACTAAATGTTTAGTATATGATTAGTTAAGTTAAAAACTAGTTAATGGTAAGAGATAATTGTGTAGTCGAAGTAAGCTGCTAAATTATGAAAGAGCCTTTAAATAGTGTTTAAGCTTGGTTAATATGATCTAATAGACTATAAATAAAATAATGAAAAGTTTAATATTACAGTAAATTATTTGTTTTATAAACAACAAACCATTTATTAGAGTAACGGCAAGCTATTAATAGTAAATACCTTATCGTGTAGTTATTTCACATAAAGGAAAAAGTGATGGAGTTTTATAAGGTGTATAACTAATTTAAATGTACATGATAATTATAATAATATTAATGTAATCAATATTGGTATTATCCGGTCACCATATTTAAATAAACTATAGTATGGATGCAAATAATAAAACTTAAACCTACAGTTTGAACAATATAATGTAATATGCTTAGTTAGTTAAACTCAAAGTGCTTTGGTTTTGAATGATCCTCGAAACCGCTAAAATATAAATACATTTAATCAATTTTGAAGCCTTACCTTGTCAGATATAAATATTCTAAGGTAGAAAATTTTACCTTAATAAATATAGCTTATGTATAACCTTTAAATAATTATAGTATGAACGTTATGTGATGACCCTAATGAGTGAATATTTGAGAGTGTAAATAATCTTGTTGGTTATAATATATTGATCATATAAGTCTAGGTATTATTTTTATATGATTATGTATTGATATGCCTAATTATTAAGGGATATGAAGATGTTATCATGTTTATAAATGGTGTATACTTGAGTGAATATGTGATGTTGTGCTCAAGTCACATGTATATACCTATGTACATATACGTTTGTGAAAAATGGATATTATTATTATTATTATATGGTAAGTATTTAGTCATATACTGATGATAAATAAGAATGCTCTTGGTTAAACATGTTGATGAATTGGGGAAAGGTACGCTTTCATAAAATGATAAAGAATTGTTCAAGCAAAATAGTAAGAGTAGTAAGCATGATGATGAGTGTTATGTTATGATTATGATCACATGTTAAGCTACCTATTCTTGAAATGTTAATTGGTGACAATCTGGTATGTATATATATATATCGTAATGTTTATGGTTATTCATAAGTATAATTGTGCATATGCCTTTATAAGGCCATCAAATATTGATTATTTATACTTGATAAGTATAAACTATCTGAATGGTGTGACCTTGATATATGAGTAAGTAATACATGATACTCTACTCATTATTATACAGTAACATAGATATGATTATGATTGCTCGGTACATGGTTATACATATACATATATGTATTTGATTAAATAGAGTAAAGCAAAGTATTGTTAATAAAGTAAAGGAATTTAACTGCCTGCGTAGGGTCTAGAATGTGGATAGGAATATTGCAGCTGCCACCATTGACCTTTTTAAGTCTAAAGTATAGTTGATCCTACTGAATCATTCACAGCCCCGTTTGGGTTCTTGACCGGTCTACCTTACAGTTGTCCCTATTTGGGTCCATAGTTTTGATATCTTCAGATATCCACCGTTTTGATACCCTCGAGTATCCACCGATCCTATTATCCACCTTTAGAACTTAAGCAGGCTAAGTTACAATATAATTGCATCATAGTTTATTTCAGTATAGTAAGACATATGTTTATGGAATATCATGTTTAATTGGGTTTTACTAATACATGTATTACATTTATGCATATACTTATATATACGTATGTAGATCAATATATGAAAAATAGAAATTTATGGATGCTAAATTGAATGTAAGATTACATTACTGATTAAAAATGTTATATTTTTAAAGTATGGGTACAATGTAAGCGCTAAAGTATAATTAACCTGTATCATTAATAGTGCTCATGATTGGTATATTATAGAAATTGTTACACAAGTTTAAATGTATAGAATATACCGAGAAATTATATAATATATGTATGTTAAATGAATTATTGAGCTATGATAATTCATTGTTTATATATATATATAATGTGTTGTGACTAAAATTATTATCGTGGTATTCTCATGATAACTTTATATTTCGTTTGCTGCATTTTGAGTGTATGTATTCGATGATTGCTGTGAGCAGTCGAATTAGGAATGGAAACTAAAGGAAGCAGTGACTCTAGGAATTTGAGTCTCAGTAACTCTAATCCTTTATAGTATCTCAAAATAAAATGTTAGCAGTAATGGTAGAAAAGCTTAATAGAGATATCTAAATTTATTAGTTAAGTGAGTACCTAGCCTTAAAGGATGGCCACTTATAGCCTTCTTCTTTCCCTTATGCAACCATTCATGGTATATTTGTTCTTCATTTTTCTTTACTCGACCATGCATGGCCTTTGTTTTCTTTGCACGATCATTTATGTTTCATCTTGCCTTTTTTGTTTTCCTAATAGGGTATGATTTTTAGCATTGCTTTACTGATCGATTTTGAATTTCAGCATTGTTTTCTCGATTCGATCAGGTATATGGCATTCAGTTTCTTTTGATCAATCGGGTATATGGTTTTGTTTTGATTTTTCTTTAATTGATTGAATATATGATTTTTAGTTTTTCCTTGCCCGATCGGACATATGACTCTCAGTCCTTCATGACCGATCGGATAGATATGTATAGCTTTTAGTTTCTTATTTTGCTCGACCGTATATGGTTTATAGCCTTTCTTTGTTTGGTCATTCATGACCTTATTCCTCTTATAATGCACAATTATATTTTCCTTTATCTTTATGTGCACCCATCCACTTAAATACTAGAAAACTCTTAAATCATGAATAGAATACTATGAGTTTACAAGTTTATTAAAGAAGCTCTATGACAGTGATGAATTAAGTAGTAGTGAATATGATGATGATAATGATATAGTAATGGGATGCTAGATTCAAATTGAAAAGTAAATGATAGGTATAGAGACTATTTTTCTATGGTATATGAGAAAAGGTATAAAGTTTAAGTACATGTATATCAAAAGTTATAGTTATAGAACAGATTATTAAGCTAAGATATGACAGTATATGTATATATTACATATATACATGTGGAGTTACTGTGGAAAAATTGAGGTTAATTGCTACGCTCTGTAAACCTGATAGTGTTTCCTTAACAGTCATGGGTAGTTGATGAAATATGTTATAGTGGGAATGGAAAAAACATATGTATTATATATTTGCACTCCATTGCATACATGAAGCATCATTCACTCATAGCACAACATCATATGACATGCACTTGGCCCTAACTACAAAATGAACTCAACAGGATATATCATGAGCATAGTAATGATATGATCATAAGACTAGGTCATCTTTGGTTGGAAATATAATTATAAGAAAAGCGAATCAGGTTAAAGATAAAAAAAATCAAGAAAGTGTGATAGTTATAAAGAGATAGAAAGAGGTTGACTCTAAGGATGATACAATGATACAGTATAGAAATGTATATAAAATAAGCAAAGAACCAGTAAAGCCAGTAGAGACAGTATAGAATACAAGATAAGTGAGATAGATATATAAGTACAGACAGAAATATAGAAATGGTAATGTTATATAAGTATAGGATACCGTCTCTAATGTACAAGTATGAATTTCGAGTAAGAAATTCTTTAAGGGGGAGAGAATTATAATACCCTTAATGGCACCCTAAGAGAGGTAGATGGTCATTTTGTTTGAGACAGAAGTTAATTATGTGATTAATTAAGGGAAATTGAAAATTAGGGACTTGATTGAAAAGACAAAGTAAAAGAATCGTGGTAAAACTAGAAATAAAGGAAGATGAGAGACAAAATTAAGAAACAAAAATACAAAGAGGGACCAAAATAGAGTTTGCCAAGATTTTTATTTATCAACCAATGAGAGTTAAACACTTGTGAGGCTAGGAAAGAAAGAAGAAAATTGGTCTTCTCCCTCTTTTGATGGCCAGCCACTCTTGGCCTTGTATTCATTTCTTTTGTTTTCTTTTTTGTTTTCTTTTTCTCCTTTGCTTCTTCTCTTCCTTCAAGTCTATGATGATGATGATGATTCATGTGGGTAGAGTAGTAGATGGTAGAGAAATAGATATGATTGTTACAACAACCTCAAGTTAGGATCAAGAAAATATGAAGGGAGAAGGTAGAGGAAGGAGAAGATAAGAAAGCTTGATGGAGTCTTTAAAGAGGTATGGAAACTTAACTTTGCTTATGTGTGTGTTTATTAAGCATATGATGTGAGGTTAGTAATATGTAATGTTATATTAAGTGAATATCATGAAAAATAGGGGTTATACTTGAATGAAAACTGAAATAGGAAGTTTTGTTGAAAAAAAAAGGGAAAAATCATCTTAGAGTTCACATGACCAGTCTAGACAAAATTTATGATATCTTAAGTTTCCATGACTCAAATTGAGAAATTCTCATTGGATATGAAACTAGACTTACATATCTTTATTTCATAGGAAGCACATGAAATCTGAATCAAATTGTAGGATAGAGAAAAATTTTCTTGAATTCGAGTCTTGACCGCTACCCTGTCACTGGGAGCAATAGGCTGTTTTTATGAGATATCTTGAGATTTATAGCTCTGATTGAGATGATTTTTGATGTTATAAAATCTATAAACATAGGGATAAAACTTTGTAGAAGACAACTTTGTCAGAAAAAGTTGTTTGGTATGCCTAAATTGAGGTACAAGTTGATGTTCTTAACCAGTCTACAGGATTTTGTGAGTAGAGAAGTTGTCATTTGGGCCGTCGCCCTCTGCCTCGAACGCGACACTTGGTGCCAGCGCGACACTTGCCATGAGTGCAAAAACAAACGTTTGTCCCCTATATTTGCCTATTTTGGTCATTTTTCTACTATAATATGCTATCCCCCATGTGTTGTTACTATAACTGGACATAATAGACCTTAGAATACGAGTTTACATGAATGATAAACACGAGAATGTACAACATTCAATTTACATATATACATAAATTATATATTGAAATGAAATGTAAAGGCAATGTTTGTGAAATAATATGTGATGCTTATATTTGGTTGTTCGAATGTAAATTATAGATACAATACCATTATACAGTAGTGATTGTTGTATAGTGTATTATATTATTTGGAATTATTCTACTTTATAGAGAAATGCTATAATACGAGCTAATGATATAAGAAATATGATTATTTTCCTGCACATAGAACTTGGTTGTGGATATATAGGCATCCCTATAGGGTTACAATTGTAGCTGCTACAGGTTTGACCCCGTTTGGGTCTTTATTGTCCCTGAATGGGACCACAGGCTTGATCCAGTTGGATCTACATGTATATATTTGATACCTTCGGGTATCCACAGGAACAATACCTTCGGGTATTAGATAATTGATACCTACGGGTATCCACAGCACCCGTTATCCACACCCATAGGGCTTTAGCATGCATTTCACAGTATAAACTAAACAATATATGTAATATTGATGAACGTTTGATTAGTTATTTATGATCCATCTTTATGTAGTAATATTATATGATTAATTATGCTATATAAGTTATATTATAACTCTTGCATGTTGATTATAATATCTCGACATTATTACTGTTTATTGTGTGTGCTTGAGAACAATCACTATGAGTGGTTGTTCATATATGTATTGTTCCCCACTAAGCTTTATAGCTTAGCAAGGGTGTTTATCCGTGTAGGTTCAAGATATGTCGTTGCTTCAGGGACAAAGCCAACACCAGCAAGGAAGAGAAGTTAGGATGTCTAACTTGTACTGTTTTCTCTGATTTGTGTAAATCTGATAAAATAATGTAATGACCATGTTCTATAACTACTAACTCAAAATATGTTTACGATGTATCAAAGTATATGTTTATGTAACTTGTTCTAATGTATGAATTATATACTTAAAGAATAACTAATTATGTGACAGAAAACACATATCATGTTTATTATATGTATTGTTTATCAAAATATTGAGATAAGTAATAGTAATTCGGATAGACTAGTATGGTCCTTACATGTAATAGTTAGTAAAAAAGGATTTTTTTATGCACATTTGAAAGGAAAAGATGATTAAAATGATATTTATTAATTAACTTGGATTTTTACTCAAAATATGGACCACTATCCAATTTTTAATAAAAAAAAACCAAATAAAGGACAAAAGAGACTTTTTTTGTAAAATATGTATGAGGGAACCAATGTTCCCAACCCAAACGAATGCCCCCGATTTATGCATTTTGCTCAGTTTATTTCTTCTTCCTCGGATGATTTGGTTTTTTAATTGTAACACCCCTTATCAGAATAGTATTTTTCGATGCAAACTTTAGGGGTAAACGGTAAATTTTTTTTTCAAGCTTCATCCACTGCCAAACAACTTTGATACAATTTAATATTGTATTCAATTTATGGAATTTTGACAACACAACGGCTAGAAATTACTAGCCTTCTGAAAAATTTAAACAATCCACACAGCCTCTTAGAGGTGGTCGGTGCATTAGCAAATCTAACTGATCACGGCTAATAACTTATAAGGGCTACATCAGATACAGAAAACAATCTTAAGTACACTATTTCTCGTCTTATTCTCAGGTCGTCCCTATGCTCATCATATCCCTTTTCAGTTTCATCCTATCAAGTAGGGCCTATACACACAGTATGATGCAAATAAGATGCTGTCAAATAATGTGAAATGCTACGCAATGAATGCATGATTTCATGTATGCAGTAGAATACTATCATGTTTTCTCATATGATGCAGATGTTATAGCCCATCCCAATACTATGTAATGTGCAATCAAATCCCCACGCCTGTAAAGGAATCACTGACAGGTATATGGAGCATCTTAAACAACCTCAACTTATAACAATTTGCTTAATGACATTTTTAAATCATGATAATCCAGTCAAGTATCTCGGTGTCCTGTACCATTTATCTGAACCCAATATACAATTCCTTTTTAACTTTTTGACATACTCTTTATTTTGTCCTTATTTGGACTGTTTCTCATCCGCATAGGCACTTAACCTCTCACATTTACATTCAATTTCATTCAATACTTCATTTTCCTGCTTTGACCTCCGAGAGAACTCAAGCAGCAATACTTTCATTCTCACTCTCTATAATCTTTATTGTACAGAATCACTCACTTTACATCTGACAATCTTAGTCAAATGTCAACTTTTCACTTTTTAAACAAAGAGAAGAGCATGTACATGTCAGATTCCTAACACTTATCTCTTATTTTTGGCATGTATATACAGACAAACCTATCACTTAACCTTATCTCACTTCGATCTTAGAACCGCTTAAACCTTTGCTCTGATACCACTAAATGTAACACCCTTATCAGAATAATATTTTTCGATGCAAAATTTAGGGATAAACGGTAAATTTTTTTTTTCAAACTTCAATCACTGCCTAACAACTTTGATACAATTTAATATTTTATTCAATTTACGGAATTTCGAAAGCACAACGGCCAGAACTTACTAGCCTCCTGAAAAATTCAAAAAAATCCACACAGCCTCTCAGAGGCACAACAAATCATATCCGATAGCAATATACATTATAGACAAACCAATCACATATCAATGATAGTTATTTACAACTCATTAACTGATATTTTCCAGACGTAACAATATTTATCATTTAACAAACATTACCTTCAATACAGTTCAGTTTTATACTCTCACTGTCTAAGTATATACATGCTATAAATACTAAAAATAAAATTACAACTAACTTTCTTCATCTTCGAATTCTGCTTCTCCATGTATCAAGCTCCTGCAACACTTCAAAACCTGCAAGCAATAAACACTATGTGCTGAGCACTAGAAATGCTCAGTGATGATTACTAATTCTAGAATTTCCCAAATAAAGCATAATTATATAAATTATGCAAACTTTTATTCTTATTTATCAGAAATTTACTTTTAATTTCTTTAATACTTTTTTTAATTATTTACCAACATTTTTTTATCATTTTGTTTTGATTTTATACTTTTCAATTTACTTTACTCTACTTCCATTTGTAATTAGATTTCATATTGACTTTGTACTTTTATGTTTTCTACTTTTATTTTTACTTAACTTATGTCCTATACTTTGAATCTCTTGATGCAGTTGTCATTTCATTTAATGAGTTACATCAGTACCCGTATCTTTTTATGGTATTTTATCCATTTACTGTTTCATTTCTCGATTAATTACACAGTTATTCATTAAATAATATAATTACAATTTTTGCTATTTATTTGTTTATTTCATTTTGGCTTTTAATTAATTATCACATTTCAATTACCATAGCTTTTAACTCTTAATGCAACGTGATGCAATTATTTGGAACACTTTGCATACAGATCTTTGTTTTCTACTTTTTTTACAAATAAATTTTTTATGCACTTATTTTAGAATTATTACCTTTTTTATTTTAACTGAACAATCGTTCTTCTTTTAATCATTTTACTTTTCATTTAACCTTTACTTTCAGAATTTCATTACTTAGTCATAATTTTACATTTAAATACATCATTATCATTTTTGACTTTAAATACACAATTAGTACTATTTTTATTTTTTTATTTGTTGTACAAACATCTTATCATTTTATTCTTATAAAATACTTTCTTTTTATTTTTGCTTTTAATTACAACCTTTGGGAACCATTTCAGTTTCATCCCAATTTTTCATTTTTCTTTAGTCAAGTCCTTTTTCATTTATAACATTTACATTCAATTTACTTTTACAAGTTAAATTTATTCATTTCAATGCGTCCCTAGTGAAATATGATAGGTCTCTCAAAAAGGATATATGGGACATGGACCCAAAGGCCCCACTGAACAGATAGAGAAATGATCTCATAAGATCAAGCTCACAGAGCAAAAAACAAATAAACTTTCACTTTCACTTTACATTGAAGCTATGGAGATCAAAGATCCTACCCATAGCAAAGCAAGTCGCCATGACTTGCACTGCGGTATAGGGTGTCCCTATGGCTAGCCAATTATATCCTAAATAAGAATATTACTACCTGACTATTGCTAAGGGCAAAAACAGTCAAGAACTTTCTGAATGATTTTCAAACTTCAATAATTTTAATTTTTTTCCTTTTTCTTATCATAAAATATTTTATCAATCGCACTATTTTTAGTGCTTTTGACTATACAATAACTTTTTCTTTTCAATTACTTTGTATTGTTGATAACTTTTTATGAATTATTTTACAATAATTCAATCTGAACACTTAATACTTTTCGACAATATAGCTTTTTAAATCACTTACTTTTAGCCAAATATACTTTTCATACTTTTAAACACTTGGTGAATTATATTATTATAATTTACCATTTCTTCTTTTTCTCTAACACTTTACACTTTATGAATTATTACTTATAATTCAATAATTTACTTTTAACTTCATTTTATCCTCTTTGACTTTAAAATAATTTCATACTTTATTGATCTGAATTTGACAATTGATCGAAATTTAAAATACTTTTATATGTACTATGAATTATTTATAATAATTCATGATTTTTATTCAAATTATGAATTATTTGATAATAATTTAATACGGTTAATTTATTCACTATACTTTTTATTTTCTAAAAAAAATTAACATTTAATCTCTTCATTTTCTTTATACGAATTGTAAATTAAATTACATTAATTTACCAACTCTTAATTGTTTATTGAATTATTTCTCAATAATTCAATATTTCAATAAAGCATGTTCCATATTTACTTTCAAAATTATTATCATAAATTACATAAATTTTATAAAAATTTATATGAACATTGTTCTTTAATTATGGTCATTTTTGCATATTTTATGAATTATTTTACCATAATTCATCATATACGTATATACATTCACTTAAAAAAATTCTCTAAAATTTTCATAAAAATGTATGGGCAATTCATTTTATGCTTACTATTATTTTATAACATAATTAACAAAAAATTCTCTATTCTTATCAAATTCATTATTCAATAAATAATCCGAACATATTCATATAAATCATTATAATTTTTTAACAATTTATAGACATATTATTTCATTTTTTTCTATCAAATTAGGACTTAATTTCATTAATTTATAACACAATAATTCATTTCCTTTAAAAGAAAATTTTTGATTCATAAAGGAAAATTCTTAATAAATTTCCTTAATTCAATGTATACATTATATTAGAATTAATTAAATTTAATTGAACAATCATAACATTAATTTCAATTTTACTTAATAATTCAATATTTTTCCTTAATAAATTTAAAAGAAAAATTAATAAATTAAGGAAAATTAAAAGATTTCATAGTCACATACCATAACGGTCGAATTTGCTTCGATTTGCTTAATAATTTGCTCACCAAATCGGTCGTCGGAGCGTCGCCAGAATCTCGCCGGTACTGCCACCTTGTAGATCGGGATCACCTGATTCCTTTTTTGGTGCTCATGCGCTCAAATGTTGTCATTATTTGTCGGAATCTACACTTGAGTAACCCACCAAATCCATTCTGATCTATCAATAGCTGGTGTTTGAGGGGCGATGGAGTATATCGGAAGACTCGCCTCACTACTAGGAGTCGGCCGGTGGTAATAGAATCACCGTTGTAGCCATAGATTGTCGAAAAAATGAGAAAAACCGATCGAAAAGAAAAAGAGAAAACCAAACGATCGGAGCGCCATCGTGGGATTGGAAGTCGATGAAAGGGAGATGGCATGCCGCTCATCGCCATCGCAGTGGTGGCCGGCGGGAGGTGCGGCCGGTGGTGGCTGATCCCTCTTTTTCTTTTTCTTTTCTTTTCTTCCCTACCTTGCATTGTCGTTGTCCACTGCATCTCCTTTTTTTTCTTTCTTTCTTTACATTTGGTCAACTTTTGTTTTTATCTTTCTTTTTACTAATCCTTTAGGCCATTTGTGGCCAACATCGACTGCCTTTTTTTTACACACACACACACATATATATATCCATAATTTTACCATTTTGGCTGCCGAAACTTTTTCTCTCACTTTCAAAGCTCCTATTCATTTTAAAATCGATTCCATAATTTTTATCACATCAAAAATAGGTAGGACATAAATTTTTGACTCAATTGGAGTCCGTTATCGGTCCAATTTAAATTTATCAATCCGATTCGATAACTACCGGTGTCACAGAAAAATTCAATTCTCGTTACCAAAATATTTTACATAAAAATTCATAAAGATTTCAAAATTTGACAATATTTGGAATTCATTTACTATTTTTAAAAATTACACAAAATCAGTTTACCTTCTTTACTATGAAAATTGACTCGTTAACTTTTTTCGTATTTTTGACTTTTCAAGGCTCATTTGACCTCGGTTTTACTTCAAATTTTAACCCGGACTCACCATGACAAATACTTTTTGATGGTCCAATAAAATATTTTTGACTTTCAGCATACTTTTTTTTGCCCAAAAAATACTATTCATTATCGAAATATACTGTTCACGGCCAACTCGGTATTGAGGCCATTACATTAATAGTTTAAGTGGTTAATTTAACTCGTTTATTTGTTTAACACTTTTTTGATTTATTGGGATGTTTATTTAATTTTATTGGTTTGCATCATGTGAGAAAGGAAAATGGATTAATGCTTAAAACTCAATTATAAAATAACATATAACCAAGGTGCCTAATAAGAGTGATGTGCTAAACACCAATCTCTGCTTGAGCATCAAAAGGTCGAGATTCATCTCTTGATGTTCCGTTGGGTGGCAACTCCTTGACACCTGGCTCTTTTAAACCCATTAGTAGGCGCCTTCATGGATTGACTACCAATAATAATTTCGGTTTGATCCTTTTTTATTGCGAGCAGCTAATTTATGAGTTATAGTGAGCCTCTTCCAATCTCAAACCCTAAAATCGGGCTTTAATAAGCCAACCAGAAATGAGCATTGGCTTAGGAGCATGTCACAGTGGTGACTCCACTAAGGACTAAAAGAGACCTTGCTCCTAAAAGCATCTTGGTTAAGTTTTTTATAATTGAGCTTTTCTTGTTAATCCTATCTCCTTTCGAAATTACATTTCTTGCATGCATCTTGGAGCCTTAGAATTAAGTTAGGCATCCTTATTTTAGCCCCGGTGCTATCCTGAAACACACCATAAATTCACTAAATGTAGGGAGGTGTCAAGGAGACCCACCAACCCAAGTCTAGTACCAATTGATATATAAAATGGTGACCCATTGGTCGTTAAGCTCGTGATGAGCTAGACCTATTGGCAGGGACCATACTTTTGTAGCCCTAAAGTTTCATCATCTTTGACTCAAGCCAATGTAATGATAATAGCAACTTCCTCTAGGTTATATGGCTATAATAGATCTCAATCAAATTAGGAGGGTACCAGTCAAAGGATGCCATGTCCTGACGAGCCCATCTAGATCTATATGATTTAGTCAAAATACATAACGGTTAAAAACCATATGCATGTGCTTTTAATTGAGAGAATTTATGCTGTTGATTTTTCACCTTACACCATGCGTGCCCATTAGGTACCTTGTTGACCTATGGGCTCACCCCACCCAGGAAAGAGATTGCACGACCTTCTGTGTGGGAGTGATAAGGTTGGAAGGTTACTGTTGTGCTTGTGTCTGATTGTGATTGACATCTAACAAAAACATTCATTGCATCCATGCATTATGTGTATACCATGTTTATGCATCATTTATTATGCATCACTCTTAACATTTAATTTTTGTAGCCATTATAGGTTTATCTAAGTGGTCTAGAGGGTTGACAGTCGCATTATTTAGAAACCAACATTCGAGTTGCCATGGTCGAGCTCAAGTTTAGAGTTAGGTTCAAAAGTTAGTTTAGAGTTGAGTTTGAGTAGTCATGAAACAAGGTCAGAAATAAAGGATGAACAGTTGAATGAGACCAAAAAAGTTACTGATGAGACTGGGAGTTTGCCATCTTTAAGGGAAAGGTTGGTTGTATCTATTATTGGGCCCTCAATGATAAGGGATGAGTTAGATAGGAGGCTGGATAAAAATCTTTAAGATTTTAAGTAAAGGATTTTGGCTATAGTTGGTGGATTGGTGGCCTCCGTGACACCAAATGCTAGAAATCGGCCTGTAGCACCTACTCGCAAAATAATGGAGCTTATGTACGTTAGGGACACTGTTGTAATAGATGTTATTATGCCTCGAGACCTGCCAAGGAGGAAGAGGAGGCATGGTCCTGAAAATGATTATATTGAGGAAGAAGATGAAGACTATGCTCCCTCAGTGATGAATATGAGGAGTAGGGGTCCTAAATACTAAGGATGCAGCCTTCAAAAAGATGAAAGAGAAGGTTAAGGCTATGTCTAGGCCATTATCTACTGGTAGGGGAATAAATTCTGAAGATAGGGACTTGGATGGGATGAATCATTGCCCCAGAGGTTCAAGATGCTTGACTTACCCAGGTTTGATGGTACTTTAGATCCTTCAGCACATGTTCAACAATATACACTGATCAAAAAGCAGAAGGTGGAATATTTTTGTCTGTGTTTAATGGGGCCCACGATTGATTAGTATTATTGGTTAGATATAGGCACACCAAAAAAGACTGGGATTTGCTTACTGAGGAGTTCCTTAAGTAGTATGACTGTAGCACCAGGATGGAGGTTACCTTGAAAGATCTTGTGTTGATTCAGCAGAAACATGTCTAATCCTTTCACGAGTACCTTACTAGGTGAAGGAATAAGGTGATGGAGATGAAGAAAAAGACTGACACAGCTAACCTAATTAGGCTCTTTATCTAAAATGCAAGCCCATACTTGAGGGATGGCCTAAAGATGAAATGTTTGAAGGACTAGGAATCTTTGAAAGACATAGCCATAGAAGCTAAGGGAGAGTACTTAGCTAGAAAGGCAAACAATAAGGATGTAAAGAGGAATTTTGGTAATAACAAGGCAGTTGGGAATAGCAGTAGGTCAAACAAAACTAAAAAGACTGTAGAAGTTTATGCTATAGAGGCTAGTCAAAGATATTATTCCAACTTAGGTAAATCATTGTCTTGGATGTTACACCAGTTGAGTAAGGAAGGGAAACTTCAGCCACTACCATAGAGACCTGTAAAGAGTCAAGGGTTGTACCATCATAGAGAGGCTCAGTACTGTGCCTACAATCAGCATACTGGGTACCTAACTAACTATTGCTACACCCTGAGCAATAGAATTCAGGATCTGATAGATAGCAAATAGATTTGAGATCCCGAAAAGAGGGATAAAAATAAGAAAGGAGGTTATAATGACGTACCATATGTGGTGTTGACGATTGTGTCTAGTCTGTCCAAATGGTATGTCATGAGAGACATGTATGGGAATGAGTACATGGCTGCTACTTGCTCTACCCCTAAAGTAACAAATCCAAGTGAAGAAAATTAGCTAGTTTCTATGATTAATTTCTAGGATACCCTATGAAAGTAAGGATGAAGGGACCTTAGTGCTCATTAATATTTGAAGTTTGGCCAGTGAGAATGAGGAAAAAGTGACGGAATAGAAGAAGTTAAAGGTGGTCACTAGGAGTGGAAAGGTGGCCCTAGAAATTAAGAAGCAGCCGGCTCCTACTGCAGTACCTACAGAGAAGGAAATCGAAGATGATCAGATAATCAAACAATTGAAGAAGACAAATGCTCAGATTTCTAATTGGGATTTGTTGAGACAATCTCCCTCACACAGATAGAAGTTAGTTAAAGCCTTAAGTGAATCTACTATTGCCACTTCTATTTCACCCTTTGAGCTACTAGATTTGGTCAAAGGAGAGATAGGAGAGAATGTTGTGTACTCTAATGCTGACTTACCTACTAAAGGAAGAAATCATAATCGTTCTCTCTACATTAAGGCCCAAGTGAATGGCAAGCACATAACTTTTGTGATGATAGATGACGGCTCTTTAATTAATGTCTACCCTTTGGCGGTAATCTCTGCTTTTGGACTAAATAAGAATATGTTGAGTAAGTCTAACTTAACCATTTATACTTATGATAATTACAAAAAGCAAATTGCTAGGACCTGTAAGGCTTTAGTAAAGACGAGACCTATTGAGACCAAAGTTAAATTTATGGGGTTGCTAATTCTTGCTAACTTCTCTATGCTACTAGGAAGGCTATGGTTATGTATGATAGGCAGGGTTCCTTTCATGTTGCATTAGATTTTAATGATCAAAATACCCCACAATGGCCAAGTAGTAACCATTAAAGCTGCAAGGGAAAACTAGGTGTATGTACTTGAGATAACAAAATATTTTTTCAATAGGTTTCATGTGTCTATAATCAGTGAGGAAGAAGGTAAGAATAGTTTCGATGCTAGCCTGCAAGTCATCAATATATTGAAGAAGATATATTTCCTACCAGGGGTTAGTTTAGGCAAGAATTCTCAAAGGCCTTAGACTACTATAGCTGCCAAGGGTCAAAAGGACAATAAGGGGTTAGGTTTTACTGGTCCTAATTGAAAAGACAAAAAGAAGAAAGAACCAAAAGGGATTCCCCACATCTCTTAGAGCTTTATACAAACTTTAGGTATCTACATTTACTATGGAAAGAATGAACCTTAGTTGATAGGGGATGAGATAGTGCCAAGTTTTGAGCTATTAAATGATTTTTACGATGAAGAGATTCTCCTGCATCATTTAGCTTGGGATAAAGAAGTGCTTAAGGAGATTATGACAAAGAAGCTGCTTGCTATTTAGCTGAAAGGCAAGGACAAGATTGAAGCTGAGGATCCACCCAAGGCTTACACAGAGGCTAGAGAGATAGTTGATGTCGTCAAGACTGAAGAAGATACTTTCATTGATATTTTTTATGTTCTTGGACTTTTTTAGGAGAAGAATGATTGCTCTTTTGATTATATTAATTAGATGACCAATTTTGCTTACTTGTGTGATGTTTCTTCGGATTTCAATATGTATAATCATGATCACAAGCCATTCATATTTGACATTAACTCAACAAACACATGTTCACCCAAAAGAAATTTTATTAGCATTAGATAAAACTCCTGAAAAAGAGAGAAAATTTTGAGAGAATATTGAAAAAATACGAGAAAGTCTTTGCCTAAACCTATGACAACATGCCGGGAATAGATTGAAAAATCACTGAACATGCCATCCCAACATATCCAGGGTACAAAATAGTTAAGCAAAAACTCATAAGACTTAGGCCAAAGTGGGCTGAAAAAGTTAAAGATGAGGTTAGGAAGCAAAAAGAGGCTAAGTTCTTAGTGAAAGTTCAATACCCTACATGGTTGGCCAATGTAGTTCCCGTGGTGAAGAAAGATGGAAGAGTTAAGGTTTGTGTGGATTACAAAGATTTAAAAAAAGCTTTCCCTAAGGACGATTTTCCTCTACCTCACATAGATATTATAGTTGATAGTGTAGCCGCCTATGCCATGTACATCTTTATGGATAAGTATGTCGGGTATAACAAAATTTTGAAAAACATAGTAGATCAAATTAAAACAGCCATCATAACTGAATGGGGTACATATGCCTACCAAGTCATGTATAAAGGTGCCTGACAGATTTTAGGAAACTATAAATTAAGACCCTGAATATCGTACCCAAGGGAAACTGTGATAATGCAACTTGTTTCAGATTTTAAGGTGAAAAACGTGTGCTAAGAATAAAAGAAATCCCAAGTTTGTGATGGTGATGAAAGATTTAATGTAACACCCTTACTGTAACGGTCTTATCGGACAGGCAGTCGGTCAGAAATTTTTTTTTTCTAATTCCCTTAACAATCAGTATGCATATGAACTTTCATTTATCAATGACCTATAACTGTCCATCAATCACTATGCATTTAATAAAATTTTGGCAATATAACGGCTGTATTCTTAATTAGCCCCCTGAAAACAAACATTTACACAGCCTCTCAGAGGCACAACAGTTTATAGCAATCATATAACACATCCACAGTTATTCTCAAGCAACACTTGTATATCATTCATTCCCTACAATTCCTTATCCCCATACTGCCATAATTAATACATAATGCGATCATAGCTACAGTATTATCTTCTTATACAAAACATAATAGGGATATATATATACATGCCACAAAAATATTCTTTTTAACTCTTCAGCTTCAATTTTTCCTCTGTGTACCATGCTCCAGACTATCTGTACCTGCACGCAGTAAATTCTACGTGCTGAGCATTAAACATGCCCAGCGGTGACTAAAAATCATAATATTTCCCTAGAATATAATTGTATTAATAATTTTGGTTTAAACAATGTATTATCAATTTTTCTTCTTTAAAAGCAAGCTTTATTTTATGAATGATTAATTTCCCTTTCAATTCACAAACTTCTTTATCTTTTCAAGTTAGTCATTGAACTTCTCATTTATTACCAAAATGCCCTTTTTACCCTATTAATTATTAGTTTGCCCTTTTATTCCTTGTTTTATTATCTTACCTTATTAGTTAACTTATAATTTACCTTTTAAGCCTTAATTTAATCTTTTTCATGTAAAATTACATTTTAGTCCTTTAACTTTATACGGTTGGCTTTTTATCCAATTAATTGACTAAATTACCATTTTACCCTTATTACTTATTTCTTTTGTTACTTTTATCAATCAATTGCACCTTTTAGGCAATTTACCGTTTTACCCCTAACTTCTAAATTCTTTTCATTTTAGTCCCTTTTCATATAAAACTTTCCTTTTTAACTTCTTTTTCACACTTTTAACATTATCTTATCAATATGCCCCTAGTACAGACCCGACAGAAAACTCTCAGACCGGATATGCGGGACGTGGACCCCACAGGGCCACAACAGAATGAGAAATGACCTCCAAGAATCATCCCTCATATAACATATGACATGTGACAGTACGTATGATAAATATACTATGGCGATCAGTGATCCGTCCATAGTAAGCAAGTCACCATGACTTGCACCGCGATATATGTATCCCTATAGCCAGCCAATTATATCCTGAACTAGGTTTTACTGCCTGACTCTTCTAAGGGCACATATTTTCTTAATTTCTTACTTTTCATTACTTGTCAATACAGTATTAATACTTTATCATTACAGTCAATCTTATTTACACATATTACAAGCCATTTTATAGTAATTCATCATGAAATCACTAAGTTATGCCATAATTCATTTAAATGTCATATTTTTCAACTAATACCTAATTAATATTTATTCCGAAAATATTCATTTAATTCCCATAAATTCGATAAAAATTCATACTCTTTAATCTACATTAGTATTAATATTAGGAAGCTTAAAATCATTAAAATCATCAATTTTTACATTAATTTCTTATGATATACCCTTCAGCCTACACTACAAGTCCATCATATCATTGATTTTTATTTCATTTAAAGTCTCTACTAGGCATATATCACTCCTAAATGCATGAATATAACATTAATTTCAATTATATCACAATACATAAAAATTTTCTTAAGAATCCTAAAGGAATTTCATTAATTTAATTGGGAAATAAAATGATTTATTAGTCACACACCTTTTTCTATGGATTAGCCTTGCCTAGGCTTCCTTTCCCTTTCCTTTGGCTTGAGAACTTTGCTCCTCTTCTTGAAATCCTTAACAAACCGAAATTTCCATCCATTATATCTCAATTATTTTAGCCTCAAATGCTAAATTTAACAGAAAAAATGAACTCTAGGCACCCAAAATTAGTAGTAGGCACCTAAAAACCAATTAAAAAGCAAGAAATTCACATACCTAATTTTGATACCTAAACTTTAACTCTAAATTTCTCTTGATGTTCTTCTTTGAATCAAGGATTGGAGCTGATGAAGGCAATCTAGAGAGGCTGAAATCACTTTAGGAGGCTTTGATTTGGTGAGAATTGGAGAAGAATTGAAAGAAAAAGAGAGGAATTTGAGAGAGGTAGAATTCGGCCACCAAGAGGGAAGAAGAAGAAAGGAGTTGCTGCTGGAGATTTCTGGAGAAATTCATCTTATATAGGTCTTATGAATGGGCCATAGGCTGGGCCTTAGATGGGCTTGAACTATTTATTAGTTTAGGCCCATTATTTACCCAATTTTAGCCCTAATTGATTTCTCTCACTTACTAACTTCAATTTTCTTCAAATTTGATTTCATTATTCATATCACATCAAAAATAGGCTACACCTAAAATTTCAGCCCAATCGGAGTTCGTTTTGGGTCCGATTCAATTTTATCGGTCCAATTAAATCATATCGATCTGATTCCAAAAATACCAGTGTGACCGAAAAATTTACTTTTTTCCACAAAAATAATCTACATATTATTTTATGCATATATATAATTTTTGATAATTTTTAGACTTCATTTGCTATTTTTAGTAACCAAAACGGTAAAAAAATTTAATTAAAAATCCTAATTCCTAATTTTTCTCGGTTTTCGTTCTTTTGACTTTCGGAGGCTTATTTGACCTCAATTTCACTCAAAATTTCAACCCCGAACTACTCGTGACTAGTACTTTCCTGTCCAATAAAAATTTTTCCACTTTCGGGTGTCATTTTCAGCTCGGAGACACTATTCACTGTCGGAAAGTACTATTCACGATCAGTCCGACGTTGAGGCCATTACATTTAAAGCTTAAAAAAATTAAACAAAGCAATCAATTAAAGTTGATAAAATTCAATACTAAGGGCAACTTATGCTAAAGAACCATCCACCTTAACTGATATTGCAATAACTTAGCTAAAAGAATGAAAGTGACTATGGAAAACTAGAGAAAATAAAGCCAGATAGCTTATTCAGACTATCGTTCTAAATATTAAATCCACTTATACAGAACAATTTAACATTTAGCATAAAGATCTAGTTTTGACACCTAAACTTCTGTTAACTCCTTTTTCAAGTAAATATAATTTCGTTCTATTCTTATTTTAACTCTTCTTAATCTCAATCCACTTTTACTAACGTACAGTTATCTCTTATTCAGAACATAACCATACATCAACACCAATGAATTAACCTAAAAACATGCATATCAAAGATTGTAATTGGAATCAATCATCAACCATTTATTCAATATGTTAATTCATGACTCAATACAACCTAAAGATAAGAAATTGCTCAAGAACTAAGAAATAATAAACTTGTATTAACATGAAAGCACAACTAAACCATTACAATAAGAGTTAAGGGTTCAGGTATCCTTTAGCAAAAGTTAAAGAAAACTACTCACACTTTATATTAAAAGCCAGACGATGTAAAAATAAAATTGATACAAAATTAAACCTAAACTAATGTATGTTGATGAAAAGAAAAATTCGTAAAATTCAAAATCCTCCCCAATCTTGATGTCTTCAACTCTTTATATAGCATTCCAAAGAATAGTTTACGCCTCTGTGAATTCCTATCATGGAAAAATTTATGTTTAATTGAAATAGGAACACTTTAATCGCCTAAATAGGATGTTTACTCGGGAGAATGAGTCTTGTACTCAGGGGAGTGTCTTTAATGCTGGGGAGAGTGGACTTTATGCTTGGGAGAGTGGAATTCATCCTCAGGAGAATGCAATTCTACAGCATTTTATGTAACCTTACTTGGGTGAGTGAAAATTTGACCCTGGAGAGTGCCAAATCACTCAGCCGAGTGATTCATGTTTGCCTCCCACTAGTGAAAGCCATATTCCCCTTTAATTCCAACTTTGTCCCTAACTTTCTCCTTTTTGCACTTTAGGCCCTTTTCTCTTTAATTTGGCATTGAAAAACACCAAAATTAATAATTAGTCCTAAAAACCAAAAACCAACTAATTGAGACTAAATTGACTCAAATAAACACCTAAAAATATACTAGAAATATAGTATAATTCACACTTATCAAATACCACACACTTAGTCTTTGCTCTCTCCCGAGCAAACTTGAACAAACCAACTCCTCAAAATTATCAAACTTCAACAAAGAATTATGCAGTTAAAAATAAGCTTAACAATTAGCAAGAGCACCGAACCAAATTTCAACTAGTACTAAATTCAAACAAGACAACATGAGCTAATTTCTTTGTATGTGTGCAAGACCAAAACATTTTAAGCATCGTTAAAAGCAAAACACCAATGCAACTTCATAGCTAAGTTTAGAATGAATGTACAACTAAGCGTACAAATGGTTTTGCACTTGAAACTCTAGAAACACTATAAGCCTCTCCTTTAGCACCGAAATCCGAAGGTCATCTTCGCTAAACAATTCAAAAGCAGACTTAAAATCACTTAGGTCTTAGTTGGATTGTAATGGGGCTAAGGTAATTGGTTATCAAAGAGTGGATAAAAGATTATAAAAAAGAATAGCCACTCTAAAACAGATAGATTCAGAATTTTAAATTTCTAAGCACAAATCCCTTTTTTCATACTTGTTCATTCAAACCTATGCACAACTTAAGCACTTGAAAAAAAATCAATGAAAGCTTTCTTTATAATTTACCCCTTTGCTTTCCCTTGTACAAAAACCCCACACTTAAGGTTTTTGCCATATATGCTAGCTTTATTGATTTTCTTTCTCTTTTTCTCTTTTTTCTTTTTTTTTTCTTTTTTTACTAGCTTTAATGTGGGCAATTTACTAAAATAGGCAATTACAAGGTAAATTGTTACTGACTGGTGTCTAGCAAGTGTACTAGATCGGCTAGTAATATAGGAAAATATAGATTAAAACCCCAAATATCGTACCCAAGGGAACATGGATTGCTAAGGATAATATCTATGTATGAATTAAATTAATCCGAGATAGTTTCCCAAATATTTTTGATTTAGAAGCAAAAATTAAACAAAATAAATAATAAAACAAAATAAAAGCATGAATTAAAAACAAAACAATAATTGAAATTCTCTTGCTAAAGAAACTATCCACCTTAACTTTTATTGTAATGACTTAAGTTCAATAGAAACACCAGTGATTATGGAAAAACTAGTAATAAAGCAAGATATCTTTATTCAAGTCTATCATTCTTAGTATTAAACTCATAGACAAATCTAATACTTAGCATGCAAATCTAGTTTCAACTTCCTAAACTTTCATTGAAGCCTTTCTCAAGTGATTCAACGCCAATTTATTCTTAGTTCTTCCTCTCTTAGTATTAACCAATAAAATTCACACATAATCATCTCATATTTCGGATAATAATCATGCATAAACATTAAAGAGTTAACCCAAGAACATGCAAATCATTAACTATGTCAAAATCAATTTTTAGTTATTTATTCAATAAACCAACAATTAATCTTAACTTAATCAAAGATAAGAATATGCTTAAAACCAAGAAATAATCAACCGATATTGAAATTAAGCTCAAAATAAAGTCATAACAATGAAAATATAAGTTTTCAAAGTTCCATTAGCAAAAGAAGAAAAACTACTTCCTAAACATGTTTAAAAACTAAAGACAAATTTGAAGAAAAATAATGAAAACATAAAAACAACGTAAAATAACTAAACCTAATTCTAAGATTTCTCTAATTGATTCTAATTCTCTCCTTTTCTGGTGTTTCAGACTGCTATTTATAGGCAAAAGATGTCGTGGATTCCTTCTCAAACTCTTAGAATCAAATAGGAAGTAATTTTTGCAAAAAATAGGAAGTTCGAGAATCCTTCGCGAAGTGGGAATTGCCATCACTTGGCCACGTGTTCCCTAGTGTATTTTCACATGTGGCCATGTGTTGGTTTGTGAAGAAAATCACGTGGCCATGGGCTTTTGCATTCTTTTCTTCACGTGGTCACTTGTTCACTTTCTTCTTTCTCACACGTGGCCATGTCTTCATTCTCTTATAACTTCACGTGGCCATGCCTAGTTCTTCTGGACTTCACGAGCACTTTCTTGCATAAATTTTCCATATTTGCAGTTTTGGCCCAAATCTTTGCCCTTTTACAAGTAAGTCATTTTTCTTGCAAAATAACGCTGAAAAACACCAAAATTTACAATTAACTCCAAAAACATAAAACTAACAAATTAAACTCAAATTAAACCTAATTAACACAAAATTAACTTAATTAAATACCTTAAAACATACTAAAAACACTATATAAATGACCATTATCAGTTACTATTTCCTTGATTCCATCAATAGCTATTGACAATAATACCAAAAATGTCTTACTACACCCTTCGAAATACCCAACAAAATTAATCTATCCAATCTTAGAGTGACCAATTCTAGAAGGGAAAGATCTCTTTTAGTTATATGGTTAATAATTTAGTGGAACAAAAAAAACCTAAGGTAGTATGCATTAAGCATGCCTCATTAGGTTCAAAGTGGCTAACAAGGGTCAATTATATCAGAAAGGTAGATAAATAGTCTTTTTATAGCTCAACAAAAATAATTGTGCCTAGATCACTTTTTAAGTTGCTTTGAATTATTTTGATGTTTTAAAGGGTGATAAGGAAGGTTCTAGTATTCTAAAATTCCTCACTTAACTACATCAATGCATCGATTTTTCTTTAGGTTCAAAAACTGGTCTTCTATGCTCAAAAAGTGGAAACTAACAAATATAAGTCAAGTTGAATGTTAAACTAGATAAAATTTCATTAAATAACATACTTGCCTTAGTGCTAAACCAAAATTTTGAACAATGCACATTCTAAGTTCAAGTTCAATAAGTTCAAATTTTGAAGATAAACTAGGGCAAACTAAGTATAGTGCAAGCTAAATGACAAATTAGAACTGACTACATTTTTAGTTTAACTAGACACTAACAACTAGAAACTAAGTTAAAAAGTCTTTACATAAACTATTATTAAAAAAAACTTAAAACATAAGAAGAACAAAGCTAAAAATAAAAAAATTACAAAAATGCAAAAGACATTTCATGCATAAAAGAGGAGTAAAACTTTTTCTACTTCCTGGATAAATTTGAGCTTGAATAAGCTCCAACCCCCTTTTTAAAATCTTGTTGTCCTCAGCAAATTACTCCAGTGGTAGAGGTGGTGGTGGAAATCTCCGCCAAAAGCTATCAACAAAGCACTCAAAATCCTATCTCTGTTCATCAATGCTTTCCTACAGTGTACCCATTTTGCCTTGCAGGTTATCTAAACGAATATTAATCCTATTTAAAAGATCAATCACTGGGGGTTAGCATCAGCTTCAACTTGTGGTGCCGCCTAGTGCTCCTCTTCTGCCTTATGTTCTGCCTCTTAGTGGTTAGGAACATGAATCCCATTTTCATTTAATTATTCTTCTCTAGTAGTCCAGTGTCGCCGAGGTGTAAGAGATAGAATTTTCATGTCCTTCAACATAGAGTAATCAATATACTCAAGCTCTCCTATAAATGGATGGCCTAAATCTATATGATGAACTGCATTGGCCATAATGGTGGCTATCCAACCAATAGAGATATCCTTGACAGTGTGTGGTTTCTTCTATAAGTCCTTTTATCTTTTGTGCAATAATCAATGCACTATTAATGGGAATGCCTTCAACCATGCATCATAACAGCATAATGTCCTTGGAATTCACTACACTAAGACCACCAAGACAATTGAAAATGTTAATTGATAAATACCTATGAAGGATACGCAAGGTATGACTCCTCAAAGAGTGACACATAATTCGGCCTCCTCTCTAGGGCACTAGATCAACTGGATCTCTCACAATTTCCTAGTTTTCTTGTGAGGTGGCATTAGGCAATTCTCCAATGGCGTTTGGTGGAAAACCTAAGCATGCTATAAATCATGGAAAATTTATGGTATATCTCTTCTGTCCCAACTTGAAGTTTAATGTGCCAAGATCTCCTTCTCCCTTGAAATAGCACTCAAATGAATAGAGAAAATCCCGTGCAATAGAGGGATACACCTGTGGTTTCTTTTCAACAAATTTTGTCTACCTTATGTTGTTAATTAATGGTGAAATCTCATTTCACAGATTGCCATCAGCTATATATAAAAAGAGATCACTCAAATAGGCAGGCTTCACATAGGTACAAGCACTAAAGTGTTCATATAGTGAGTGCTTTCCTTTATCTACATATGCAGGGATGTGTGACCCGGAAGAGCTAAAAGCTTCAGCATGTCAAGATTTTTTAGGAGCCACTACATAAGAAAAAACCCAAAATAAGCAAGAATCGCAACAAGAAAAGGTATAATGTAGCATATAAGATCCTAAAGAGAAGTGTGATTAAAATCGACCACTAAAGCACTTGAAACAAAGAGATAAATGAACAAAGATGCAAAGAAAATGATATGGCCAAAGATGGATTCAAATGAACTTGATAGTTGCTAAACAAAATTAAGCCAAAAATGAAATTGCATTCTTTGGAGCAATTCAACAAACACCTTGTGTGCACATGTTGCATAAACTAATTCAAGATCAAATGGCAATTCAATTGACACCAAAAATGAATATATGCATGACTAGCATACTCTCTATAAGCTCATATGAAAAGAAATGGAATAGCAATACAATTTCAAGCTCAAATTCTAAGTATAAACAACCCTAAGTTACATCAATTTCAAGCAAAATTAAGCAATTTGACAATTGAAAAACCAAACTTGAAAATTAAAGAGCACTTACTTAGACAAATGGAACCAACAGAGATGCAAAAATTTGACTTGAAATAAAAGTACTCGGGCGAGAGAAAAGTGGTCAATGGGTGAGTGAGAGATTAAGTGAAATGGTGTGTGAAAGAGTGAGGAAAAAAAGAGGGAGAGTGGCTTTATAAGTAGGGACCACTCAGGTGAGTGAAATCTCACTCGGCCGAGTGATTCCTCTTGGCTTTCAAAAGGACACAACAGAGCTTCAAAAAATTTTTATGTAATTGCATCTTAGAATTTCACTCGGGAAAGTGGCATACACCACTCGAGAGAGTGCTCAGGGGCTGCCTTTTAAAGCTACACAAAAACCTAAAACATTCAGGAGAGTGTGATTTCACTCAGGAAAGTGGCCAGACACTCGGGAGAGTAACCAGAGTCACTCAGCCAAGTGATCCAAGGCTACTCCCTTTTGTTAAAAAATTTCTTTAATGATTTAAGCCCTCCATCCAAAATTTTGATTATGCTAAACCTCATATACAAAAATTTATCTTTTCAGCACTAAATTAACAACTCTAAAATACCTGCATTCACTTTTGTTGTGCATCCTCAAAACAAATCACTCTCAACATATTAATGATCACACTTAACACATTATCAAACACCCATCTTTTCAATTGCTTCAACCACAAGCTTATTTGCTTAATTCGCATATGAACTCATGCCAAATCACATCTCAGGCTTTTAGGCACATTAGGATCATAAAGAATAGACACACTCCTTTATTAGACATGAAATAAAAACTAAAGTAAGACAACTCAATAACCATGTAACAAAGACACTTTAAATACAAAAACAAAACAAAGAAAACAAGAAATCACAAAAACGAAAAATAATGAAAAGCAAGGAAGATAAAGAGCGTACTTTTGAGTTTAGGAAGTCCTCAGCTAGACTTATATCCCTTAAATCAATCTCGGAATACCATGGTTGCCTCAGCAACCTCTATGTGCCCAACGCGATATGGTTTTAATCTATGACCATTAACTTTAAATTCACGACCATCTTTCGGACTCTTGATAGTCACCACTCCAAAGTTATTGCTTGACAGCACTCGATACGGACCAAGCCATTTGGATTTCAGTTTACCTGGGAATAATTGTAACCGACTGTTATAAACCAAAACCATCATGTCAGGAGCAAATTTCTTGTGATTAAGTTTCTTGTCATGCCACTGCTTAGTTTTCTCTTTGTACAGAGCTGCATTGTTATAAGACCACTGTCGAAATTCGTCCAGTTCATTGAGCTGCAACTTTCTCTTATCGCTTGCATACCTCAAATCAAAATTTAACAATTTGATAGCCCAATAAGCTTTATGTTCTAATTCGACCAATAGATGACATGCTTTTTCAAAAACTAATCTATACGGAGACATGCCTATAGGGGTTTTAAATGTAGTTCTATAGGTCCAAAGAGCCTCATCTAATTTTTGAGACCAATCTTTTCTAGAATTATTCACTATTTTTTCCAAAATTGATTTCAACTCCCTATTAGACACTTCAACTTGCCCATTTTCTTAGGGATGATATGGGACAGTTATCTTATGCCTTACACCAATTTTTTTAAGCAATGCTTTAAATTGATAATTGACAAAATATTTACCCCCATCACTTATAATGGCCCTTGGTGTTCCAAACCTAGTGAAAATATTTCTCCTAAGGAATTCAAGCACTACTTTGGCATCACATGTTCTAGAGGTTATTGCTTCTACCCATTTACTAACATAATCCACAACAACTAAGATATATTCAAATCTAAAAGAGTTTGGAAATGGCCCGATGAAATTAATTTCTCAGACATCAAAAATCTCAACTTTTAACACATTATTCATAGGCATTTCATCCCTCTTAGATATATTTCCTATACGTTGACACCTATCACAAACTTCTATGAAAGACTTAACATCAGAGAAAAGAGAAGGCCAAAAGAAACCTGACTGAAGAATTTTTTGGACCATGCGGTTTGCTCCATGGTGACCTCTCACTTCTCCTCCATGACATTGCTTTATTATATCTTCTTGTTCTTCTTCTGGAACACATCTTCGAAGCACTTGATCCTGGTAATTTTTTATTAAATACGGGTCATCCTAAAGATAATGTCTTGCACTGCATGAAGCTTTTTCTTTTGTTGTCAAGTAAAGTCTTTAAGAAGGTATCCTCCTGTAAGAAAATTAGCTATATTAGCATACCAAGGAACCAAATTTTCACAAGCATAAATAGCACAAATACGTTCATCGGAAAATAAGTCAGAAATTTCTCCCTTTTTAATATTATCGTGATCCAATCTCGATAAATGATCTGCCAAAAAATTTTCAGTTCCTTTCTTGTCTTTAATTTCCACATCAAATTCTTGTAAAAGCAAAACCCATCTAATGAGTCTTGATTTAGAATCCTTCTTTACGAAAAGGTGCCTCAATTTTGCATGATTTGACCACATAGTGACCTTAGATCCAAGAAGATAGGGTCTGAATTTTTCAAACGAAAACACAATTGCTAAAAATTCCTTCTCCATGGTTGTATAATTAACTTGAGCCCTGGTGAGAGTATGACTTACATAATAAATAGTATAAAACACTTTCTCCCTTCGCTGCCCTAAAATCGCTCCCACTGTATAATCACTAGCATCACACATGATCTCAATTGTAAGCTCCAATCTGGTGATGCTATGACCGGTGTTGTGATTAACCTTTCCTTCAACATATTAAATGCCTGCAAACACTTATCATCAAAGTTAAAGGCAACATCTTTTATCAACAAATTAGAAAGTGGTTTAGCAATTTTGGAAAAGTCCTTAATGATTCGATGATAAAACAAAATATGACCAAGAAAACTTCTAATACCTTTAACATTAGTCGGGGGAGGTAATTTAGCAATAACATTAATTTTAGCTCTATCTACCTCCATCCTTTTCTCGAAAATCTTATGGCCTAACACTATCCCTTCTCTTACCACAAAGTGACATTTTTTTTCAATTAAGAACAAGATTGGTTTCTTGACACCTTTCTAAGACCAAAGCAAGATTAGACAAACATGACTCAAAATCACGCCCATATAATGTAAATTCATCCATAAAGGCCTCCATGAATTTCTCAATAAAATCATGAAAAATAGCCATCATGCATCTTTGAAATGTAGTAGGGGCATTACAAAGACCAAACGGCATTCTCCTATATGCAAATGTACCATAAGGACATGTGAATGTGATATTTTCTTGGTCTTTCGGGGCAATTGAAATTTGCATATACCCCAAACATCCATCTAAAAAATAGTAAAATGTATTCTCTACCAATCTTTCTAGCATTTGATCAATAAATGGTAAAGGAAAGTTATCCTTTCTAGTGGCATTGTTCAATCTCGTATAGTCTATACATACTCTCCATCCTATCACTATGCATGTTGGGATAAGTTCATTATTTTCATTGGTTACTATAGTCATTTCCCCCTTCTTAGGTACACATTAAACCAGACTAACCCAACTACTATTGGAAATGGGATAGATAATACATGCATCGAGTAGTTTTAGTACCTCCTTTTTCACCACATCTTGCATAGTTGGATTCAGTCTCCTTTGTGGTTGTACCACTAGTTTGAAATCATTTTCCATAGGGATTCAATGTGTGCAATAACTGGGGATAATTCCCTTCAAATCAAATGCCTCCTAACCTATGACTCCTTTATTCTTTCTCAACACTTCAATAAGAATTTTTTCTTCCAAACCTGTCAAAAGTGCAGATATGATTACTGGTTTTGCATTATTTTCCAAAAATACATATTTTAAATGAGAGGAAAGAGTTTTGAGTTAAGAATCTCCCTTAGGATGGGATGGTTCATCCTCCTTTAATCTTTCCTCTTCGTGTTCTTTTTCCAACTCCTTTATTATTTCTTTTTTTTGTCTTTTTTGCCTCCTCTTCATCTCTTGGATTCATTAAACATTTCTTAAGGTCATCATTCAGTAAAATTTCCTCTTATTTTTCCTCTACACATACTTGAATACCATCTGTGAAATAAATGGACTCTTCAAAATCATAGAAAGGATGCTTCATTACTTTATTCACATTAAAAACCATTTCCTCCTCATTAAATCTTAAGGTAACTGTCTGTCCATGTACATCTATTAAAGCCTTCATAGTATTCAGGAATGGCCTTCCTACTATCAAAGGTACCTTCCGATCCTCCTCTATATCCATGACTACAAAATCAACTAAGAATATAAAGTTTCCCACTTTCACCAATAAATCCTCAATAATACCCTAAGGTCTCTTTACCAATCTATCCGCCAATTGCAGTATCATTTGGGTTTCCTTGATATCACCTATATTCAATTTCCTACAAATTGAATAGGGCATTAAATTAATACTAGCACCCAAATCACATAACGCATGTCCAATAAAATTTCCTCCTAATTCACATAGTAATGTGAAACTACCAGGATCTTTTAGTTTTTCAGAGATTTTGTTCATTAAAATTGCACTATAATTTTCTGATAATTGGATTGTTCCTATACCCTCCAGCTTTTTCTTATTAGAACACAATTCTTTCATAAACTTAGCATATTTAGGCATATGTAACAAAGCTTTAGTAAATGGTAAATTTACATGCAACTTTTTAAACACATCTAAAAATCTAGTTAGTTGCTTATTATGATTTTCCTTTCTAGCTAGTGATGGGTAAGGTAATTTAGACTCATCAAGCATAGTAGAAACCAATTTCTTCTTACCTTTGTTCTTCTCAATAACAAGTGATTTTTCATTATTTAGTTCAGAATTACATACCTTCAGTGTCGGTTCCATCAAATCTGAAGAGTGCTAACCATTTTCAGATTCCTTCACCTCTTTTCCACTTCTTAAGGTAATTGCCTTGGCTTCCTCCTTCGGATTTCGATCCACATTAGATGGAAAAGTGCCACATGTCCTATTTGAGATAGAGTTAGCAAGTTGCCCTACTTGATTTTCTAGATTTCTAATAGAATCATCTTGATTTCTCATCCAAATTACTTGTGATTTCCATTTAGCATTCTAATTAGCTATGAAATTATTTTGGACATTCATAAAATTGGCAAAATTTCCTTTAAATTGAGCTTTCTATCCCATGTGGGCTGAGGTCTAGCTTGAAAACCTGGGGCTTGATATGTAGATGCATGGTTAGACGGGTGGCTATAGGAGATTATATTATGATTAAATGGAGCCTTAGGTTGATTACTAGATGAAGATGCATTATTTCCTTCTCTCTATGAAAAATTAGGGTAATTTCTCCACCCAGGATTATAAGTATTACTATAAGGATTCAATGCATTTACTTCTTCTACTAATATTCCTACATTCTCCTTATTCTCAAATGCTATATGTGATACAACATAAGATAAAGATGACACATTTTTAACTTGTAAACCACTTACCTGCTTTGTCAATGCATCCATTTATGCCTTTAACATGGCTACCTCATCCACACTATGTACAGCTTGCTTTTTCTGTGTGGTCCTTATACTTGTCCACTGAGCATCATTGGTGGCCATCTCATCCAACAGTAGGAAAGCTTCTTTAGGGATCTTGTTCATGAAACTTCCACTTGAAGTTGTATCTAGGAGAGAACTTGTAGACTGATTCACACTTACATAAAAAATAGACATTAGTTGATGAACAACAATTTCATGGTGTGGACAACTTTTTAGGAGTCTCCTAAATCTTTTCCAAGCTTCATGAAATGGTTCCTCATATAATTGATGGAAATTCTGAATGTTATTCCTAATACTAGCAGTTTTGGTAGGAGGAAAGACACGATATAAGAATTTTTCCTGCATTTGTTGCCATAACTGAATTGATTGGCTGGGTAGCATTTGCAACCAGTCCCTTGCCTTACCAATAAGATTAAATTGGAATAACTTAAGTCTAATGGCATCTATAGACACATTAGGTATTTGAACTGTATCACTGATTTCTAGAAAGATGTCTAAATGTTGAGCTGGGTCCTCTATTTCTGATCCAGAGAACTGATTCTTTTGGACCATAGTTATGGTGGCTGGTTTTATCTCAAAATGTTGGTTGTGAGGTATCTTAATAGTTCTATGATCCTTATTCCACCTAGGTATGGCATAATCTCTAATGGTTCTAGGCCTAAACCCATCCCCTTGAGCTTGGTTAATCTGCCCTTCTATCCAAGGGAGTGGATCATCCATTGGTGGGTTATGGAGAGGATGGTTATTAAGGTTGTTAAGGTTATTCTGTTCTTGCTCCTCTAAGTTCATCTCTTTTTGCCTTAACCTCCTAATCCTATGGAATGTCCTCTCAATTTCAGGGTTAATAGGCAAAATTGGCTCACCTCTTATCATAAACTATTGACACCTACAAAGAATAAAAAGAATAAAATTAATAAAGAATGAAGAAGAAGAAGAAGAAAGAAGAAGAAAGACACACAAAATTCACTTTCAAATTTAAAAACAAATGCTAATGTTTTCCCGACAACGGTGCCAAAAATTTGACCGATGTCTAGCAAGTGTACTAGATTGGCTAGTAATATAGGAAAATATAAATTAAGACCCTGAATATCGTACCCAAGGAAAACTGTGATAATGCAACTTGTTTTAGATTTTAGGGTGAAAAATGTGTGCAAAGAATAAAAGAAATCCCAAGTTTGTGATGGCAATGAAAGATTTAAAACTTAAACAAATTAAACAAAGCAATCAATTAAAGTTGATAAAATTCAATACTGAGGGCAACTTCTACTAAAGGACCATCCACCTTAACTGATATTGCAATGACTTAGCTAAAAGAATACAAGTGACTATGGAAAACTAGAGAAAATAAAGCCAGATAGCTTATTCAAACTATCGTTCTAAATATTAAATCCCCTTATTCAGAACAATTTAACATTTATCATAAAGATCTAGTTTTGACTCCTAAACTTCCATTAAACTCCTTTTTCAAGTAAATCTAATTTCAGTCTTTTCTTATTTCAACTCTTCTTAATCTTAATCCACTTTTACTATCATATAATTATCTCTTACTCAGAACATAACCATATATCAACACCAATGAATTAACCTAAGAACATGTATATCAAAGACTGTAATTGGAATCAATCATCAACCATTTATTCAATATGTTAATTAATGACTTAATATAACCCAAAGATAAGAAATTGCATAAAAACTAAGAAATAATCAACTTTTATTAACATGAAAGCACAACTAAACCATTACAATAAGAGTTAAGGATTCAGGTATCCTTTAGCAAAAGTTAAAGAAAACTACCCGTACTTTATATTAAAAGCTAGAAACGTAAAATAAAATTGATACAAAATTAAACCTAAACTAATGTATGTTGATGAAAAGTGAAATTCATAAAAGTCAAAATCCTCCCCAATCTTGATGTCTTCAGCTCTTTATATAGCCTTCCAGAGAAGAGTTTACGCCTCTATGAATTCCTATCTTGGAAGAATTTATGTTTAATTGAAATAGGAAGACTTTAATCACCTAAATAGGATATTTACTCAGGAGAATGAGTCTTGTACTTGGGAGAGTGTCTTTAATGCTTGGGAGAGTGGACTTTGTGCTCGGGAGAGTGGAATTCATGCTCAGGAGAGTTGAATTCTACTGCATTTTATGTAATCCTTGCTTGGGTGAGTGAAAATTTCACTCTGGAGAGTGCCAAATCACTCAACCGAGTGATTCATGGCTGCCTGCCAATAGTGAAAGCCATATTCCCCTTTAATTCCAACTTTGCCCCTAACTTTCTCCTTTTTCCACTTTAGGTCCTTTTCTCTTTAATTTGGCCCTGAAAAATACCAAAATTAATAATTATTCCTAAAAACACATAAAATAAATAATTAAACCAAAAATCAACTAATTAAGACTAAATTAACTCAAATAAACACCTAAAAATATATTAAAAACATAGTATAATTCACACTTATTAGTGCCACCTACCAGAGGATGGTGACTGAGATACTGGATGACTTGATTCATGAGGAAGTAGAGGTATATATGGATGACATGATGATCAATTTTTCTACCTGGGAAGGTCATTTTGAGGCATTGGAGAAGTTCTTTCAGAGGATCGACAAGTACAACCTTCACCTCAACTCGAAGAAGTGCATCTTTGGGGTGACTTCGGGTAAGCTTTTAGGGCACGTAGTGAGCCGAAAGGTATAGAGATAGATCCTAATAAAGTTAGAGCCATCTAAGAGATACTAGTACCCCCAAAAGGAAAAAGAGGTTAGAGGGTTTTTAGGAAGGATTCAGTATATAAATAGGTTTATAGCCAAATTGACTTCGATTTATGAACTAATATTCAAGTTACTTAAGAAGGATCAGCCAGTGGTTTGGAATGAGAACTATCAAAAGATATTCAATACCATCAGGGAATATTTGCTACATTTATAAGTACTAAGAATGCCTCAGGTAGGCCAGCCTCTAATTTTGTAACTAGCCATAGAGGATAGTTTAGTTGGGATAATGACTGCTTAAAAGGATGATTTTGGGATTGATTATGCAACGTAGTACCTCATTAAAAAGTTTCTCCCTTATGAAGTAAAGTATATGGAAGTTGAAAAGATTTTTCTAGTAGTCATTTAGGCATTAAAGAAACTAAGACACTATCCATTCTTATAGAATATAAGTTTTGGCTGAATAGAACCCTCTCATGTATTTACAAGAAGCACCCTTACTCCTAGGAAAGATGGGAAGGTAGTTGAACATTCTATAAGAGTTCAATACAGAATACATCACTAGAAAAACCATTAAAAGGAGAGCGGTAGCAGAGTTCCTAGTTGATCAGCCATTAAAAGGTAAAGAGATAACTTATGAGAACATTACAGCCATAATAGTTCAGGGTTGGCAAATGTACTTTGATGGAGCTGTGGATAATAAGGGAGCTGGAGTAGGAGTAATCTTAGTCACCCTTAAGGGAAAGAAAATATTGTCAACCAATAAATTGAGGTACAAAGCCATAAATAATGAAGCCGAGTGTGAAGTTTGCATCTTCGGGTTGGAAGCCTTGTTAGCCATAGGGGCGAAGTCTACAGAAGTATTTGGGGATTCATCTTTAGTAGTATATTAGGTGAGAGGTGAATGGTCAGTGAAGGAAAAGAAATTATTGCTTTATCTCAAGTGTCTAAAAGCTTTAAGCAGCCAATTTGAGGTGTGTACTTTTGGGTATGTGCCTAGAAAAGAAAACCAAATAAAAGATGCTTTAGCCACCTTGATGTCAATGTGGAATAATTTAAAAGGGGTAAGTGTAAAGCCTGTGCTAATTTTGAGTTTTGATAAGCCATGTTTTGAAGATAAGCAGATTTTGGACATCGAGCTAGATGATGGGAAATCTTGGTACTACAACATTTAGAACTACTTAAAGAAATCAATATTCCCAGAAGAAGCTACTGAAAAGGACCAATGGATGATCCGTAAGCTATCAAGTTAGTTTATCACTGTAGGAGTGCTCTACAAAAGACAGCCTAATGGAATCTAGTTGAGATGTTTAGATAAAAAGAAGGCTAAAAGGGTTATGGAAAAAGTATATGCATAAGGGTGTGGAGCCCACATAAATGGTTTAGCCTTAGCAAAGAAGATCACACGTCAAGGATTCTTTTGGCTCATAATGGATACTAATTGTTCTAAGTTTGTTAGAGAATGTCGACCATGCCAGCAGTATGCAGGCTTAAGATATTTGCCTATTTTTGAGTTATGCAACCTTAAATCACTATGGCCATTCACTGTATGGGGTATAGACATTATGGGGATGATCCATCCACCCGTTTCGAATGGACACCGGTTCATCATAGTGGCTATCGACTATTTCACCAAGTGGGTAGAAGCAGGGACATGGCAAAGTTCATTAAGAGGAATTTGATATGCAAATATGATTTGCCTCATCACATAGTATCAGATAATGGGTTACAGTTCTCTGGTGAAACCAGACAAATGCCCTTCAAATACAAGATTCAACACTATAAATCATTTTCTTATCAACTTTAAGTAAATGGAGCAGTCGAGGTAACAATAAGAACGTCAAAAGAATTTTGGCTAAGATGGTTTAAACTTATAAAGACTAGACCGATAAACTAGCCTTCGCATCATGGGATTATAGGACCATAGCCATAACTTCTACAGAAAGCACTCTATTTCCTTTAGTTTATAAGACATAAGTGGTATTGCAGTCAAAATCGAGCATCAATCTTTAAGGGTGGTTTTAGAAGCTGAGTTACCAAAAGCAAAATGGCCTAAACATAGGTTATTGTAGCTTAACTTACTAGATGAGGGTAGGATGCAAGCATATTATCACAATTAGATTTATCAAAAGAGACTAACTTTTTCATTTAGGAAGAAGGTTAAAAAGTATCCTCTATAGAAGGGAGATCCAGTGTTCAAACAGATAAGGCCTAGAATTCCAGATATTCAAGGCAAGTTTAAGTCCACGTGGGAGGGACCTTTTGTGCTTTAGAAATTTCTATCCAAAGGAGCTTCCTTTTTATCAGATAATGATAGTAATGAGTTCAGAGAGCCAGTAAATATTGATATATTGAAAAGCTTTCTTAGGTAAGACTAAAATGATAAAGAATAAATGCCCTACAGGTCAAAAATAAAAAAACTGTGGCCTTGCTAAAATTGGGTGCCTCGTTAGGGTGAAATTAGAAAAAGGCATCTTGGGCAAAAATTAAAAGCTGAGAGAAAATAATTAATCAAGAAAACCCAAGAGGGCTGATTGATGACAGGAGTTATGACGCTTTTAAAGTTTCATTTTTGAGATTAGATAATATGTGTTATTGGGGTAATATCAAATGCTAATCATGTGTACTAAAATCAGAAAGAAATATCATGCATATATTCATAAAATCATTAGTGTACCTAAAAGTAGAATATTTCTTTCACCTGTTCAAATGTAAACAGTTCAATAAAAGCAAAAAAAACATAGTCCATTATAGTATCTGATCTAGTCTACCTGTATCACATCTCTTTCTCCATCCAGGTGGCTAAGGTGAGATAGCCTACTGTCGGCTGCTGGACTCGTGACTCATTGCTTGTACGAGGCAGAGGTGGTGAAGTCACAAGCACTAATCTCAAGAATAGTAGTCCTTATAGGGAGCTAAGTCTAAATCCTTCGGTGACACTCTGACAAGAAAGGAACAACGAGTATACCACCTGAAAAGCCCAAAGGACACCTAACAATGTCCTAACAATCCCCAAACCGGCAGGCGCAATGAGCAGTAACATAAAAGGTAGCATGAGGCAATCTATACACATCCAAAGGCTCCATCCTGAACTATAGAAGTGATGGGTAGCCAGGTGCACCTAAGCATGATATTATCATCTGTCAACTGTGCCAACCAATTAACTCCCTCCTGGATCAACTCAAATCCATGTTGTAGGTGTTTTAGAATAACATATCTCATAGGGTAAGTGCCCATGACCTTGACTCATTGAGGAGGCTCTTACCATAGCTTCAGCTTCTCACGAAGCTATACCTGGCAAAAAAGAGAGCCGCTGGGGTGAGTTGGGTTTATCTTAGGCAAAAATAAGGCAATAAAATACGTGAAAATCTAAAACGATGTATTTTCCAATAAGAAAAGCTAGTATGAAAACCCACAAGGGGCGTACTACCTTTAAAATAAGGACATACCTAAAGTAGCATAGGACTATTTGTCAGATGGAAATTAGGGTCATAATGAACAACATCCAAGCCAATGATAGTCTCTGCCAAAATCAAGGAAAATGGATTATGCCCCTTTACGCATGTTGTCCACAATCTTGAATAATGCATAGTCTCCAGTCATCAAATCATTTGAACATATTAGCAAACATTGGGCAAAAAGAAAAATCACACCAGACTGGAAAGTAGACACATCGTCAAAGTCATCTAAGATGTCTATCAAAGGCTCTAAAGAAAAAGTCCTCCCCTAAGCTAAACCTCTGGCCTTGAAAGGAAGGATACCTAAGGCACGAACCATCTCTTTAAGATAGCTGGAAATAATAGAAGGCAGACATGGTCGAGTACCAAGAGCAAATCTTGCATCGACTATCTTAACAAATTATTCTGGCATAATTCCTAGTGTGTGAACCTAAATATGTGGAACCTTGGGTCCTAATATCAAATAGCAGCAAATATCAAGTTTTTGTCAAAGGATACTCTCCTAAAAAATCTCAAGTTGGAATATAATGCCAAGAAAGGGTCCTTTTCCAAATTCTCAGGTCATCCAATAAACGATATAATTTTGCAAGTGCAGAGGTTATAGTGATAGGAATTTTCAAATAGTCTAAGTGTAAGGATAACAGAGAAAAAATAAATAACTAAAAGGAAAAATGACCAAAAAGAACAAAAAAAGAAAAGAAAGAGAAAAATACTTGACAGAAGCTTCCTTAGAAAAATGAGAGGTTATAGGCATAAAGACCAATGGCACTATTTATAGAAAAGGGCTGATGGACGACCGTCCCTCAAAAAATGAGCCACGGCCAGCTCGTCTGTCACCTCTAGATGGCTAAAATGCAATTCTTTACATGCCCTATGCATTGCACGTATATATTTTTGCATTTCCTTTTGTTTTATTTTTGTAGGAATCCAAGAGGCCCATGGCCAAGGCAAAAAGGTTTGGAAGATTCTAGATGTGAGAAGTTTGGAGACTCAAAAGGCACAATAAATTTTAGGGAGCATTTGGATTTTCAGTAAATATGTATTATTAAAATAAATAGTGTATGCGTGTACAAATGTAAATAAAATAGAATAACTTTAAACATATGTAACAAAGGTGAAAACAATGTGTTTCAAGACAAATAAGAAAATGTAAAAAAAGTCAAAAAAGGAGTAACATACAGTAACTACTATACGGCCGTTTGTCGCTAGCGATGAACGTCCTACCCGTCTGTCGTTCAAAAATTTAAAAAATAAAAACCTTTCTTCTTCTGCTTCTTCTTCTTCTTCTTCCCCACTCCTCCATAACGACCATTAGCAATTTTTCAAGCTCTCATCTTAGTTTTTCTTGTGTTTTTTCTCCATTTTTCATGTTGTTTGCTGGATATCGATGCGTACGTTGTGATCACCATTAATCTACCTTTCTCTCATTTTTTTATTTCTATATTTCCCTCACTACAAGTAAGTGCCCTTTCACCTTTTTTTCTTTATTTACACTATTATTTTTTGCTTAGTCATATTATGCCTTGTAGCTTAGGATTGAATGATGTTGTTATGAATTAGACTTAAACTTGTGAACATTTGTTTGCATGACACCATAGCTAGGAGCAAACCTTTATGTATGAGCATGTGAATATCATAATTTGTGGATATTTTTATGACTAATATGGGTAACCTTTATTTAGACTTGCATTTTAAAACTTGTTGTGAGAAAACCAATAGTGAAACCAAAATAATCCAAGATAGCTTTGATCTAATATATTAGTAATTTGAGTTGCAGTGCATGGGGGCCAATGAGAACCTATGGATTAGTTTAAAATGTTTTCTTGTGAATGGGGCACGCACAGTCCTAATCAAAATGCTACCAAATTTTTGTTAGAATTTTTTTAATTTTAAAATATTTATTGTGCCTTATTTGTCGTACATGTTTGCTAGATGGCCCAATAATAGGTTTAGGACTCTGTAGCGCTCATTTCCATATAGGTTGGCTAGCTCCAATTTAAGCTAGCATGCTGCCAAAATTTTGACTTAATTTAGCACATTTTGACCCAAGTCAGTCATGGAAGATTAACATATAATTTTTTTGTAGGATGCCTCGAAGGAATGCCCATGCTAGTTTAGCCCCACCTATACTGGCATACATGACACCTCAACAGGCTTGCAGATATCGAGCCCTAAAATGAATTCAGTTCAGAGCCAGCCACTTTATGTCCAAGCAGTTCCTATAGTTTGTAAGATTGATAGAGAAGATTGATCAGTTGTTAGTTGCAGTGGGATGGATAGAGTTCTTTGTCTTGGCCTTCCAAACCTACCCGGACATCACTAGGGAGGTTCTAGCTATGGTAGAGTATGAAAGATTCTAGAGTTCAGACACTGAGGAGGGTATAGTTCAGTTTAGGCATTGGGTACCCACTATAACATCACATGTCGATGGTTCACTGAGGTTATAAGGCTTTCAATGGGACCAGATGTTGTCACCCCTAACAGGATAGTGGATCAGACTCGATGGATAGTAGTCATACTTTTAAGAGTCGTGTATTAGTTGAACATGCTGAAAAGCACCATGTTAGCTACCTAGGCATACCAATACATTTAGATAGTACTATTTACATCTTACCTACGCCACATAAGGAGCCTGGGGTCAATTAATTTGGTCGAGATCACCAGTTTATGGGGGATATGAGAGCACGGGAGGGTAGATATCACCCATGAGATCATTGCTTCCTTGGTCAGAGTAGCCACCCAGTCCACCATGTATATTTGCATATATGGTGTAGTCACCTAATTTTTATTGGCTCTAGGAGAGGATGAAGGTAGATTCTAGGACTTACTTCAGGAGGACATCTATGTCGATATACAGGCTGCTCTTACCATAAAGATGGTAAAGTCAGTTCAAGGTCAGAAGGGTCATTATTGACTGTTAACTATCCCAAAGACCAGGGAGAGATATACTTTAGACCCTATAATATCATATGCTACTGCAAAGGGAGATGATTAGGGTTAGCCTCAACCACCACAGGCACCTCCAGCACATCTAGGACATCAGGATGACCAAGGGGAGGGGCCTTAAGAGCATCAAAGGGTAGATATTAACTCTGACTATGAGATTGACATGCAAATAGATCTCTAAGATCTTTTAGGTGGGTCACCTCAACCACCAGCACATCCACAATCACTGATTAGACATCAACAATTGCCAGCAAGAAGGTTGGGTAGGTTTTCTCAGTATGGACATCTGGGGGTATCTACCTCTACTACTCCTCCACCATATGGGTAACTTGGTACGTCTACATTAACTACTCCACTACCATCAGTGCACCCAAAGGCATCTACATCCACTATGCCACTAGTACATCCATCATCAACTCCTTTGTTTGATGACATTTTGAGGAGATTATCCACTGTAGAGGAGGCTATGAGGCGATAGGATCAGACTATATAGTTATTGCTAGTAGCACTGCAATCTTTATAGTCACTACTAGCAGTAATACAGTCTCTACAGTTTAACGTACGAGATATTAGAGCTGAGTAAGGTGTTTTAGGGCAGAGATTCGATGCATCTTTATAGGTAGTTGATGAGTTACTCACCTAGATTAGGGAGAAAAGTGGTCGCATTGAGGAAGAGGTCCCAAGAAGGAAACAAGTGGTGGTCGAGACAGACAAGCAGTTGAGGACATACATTAAGTACTTAAAGGATGATCTGATAAGGTCTCGAACAGGACTCCAGGGCAGCCACTGTGGTTGGATAGGGCTCAGAACGGCTAACTAAGGTGACAGCATAAGTTTTATAGCCTTCGACAGTAGCATTGCTAGGATTTCAATTAAGCTTCAGGCAGGATGATGAGCAGCTGCCAATAGTGCCACAGGCTATGGGACCAGCTAGACCTCTCAAGCTATCAGCTTTCAGACCTCTATCAGGGCCAGCCTACAGCAGAGGATCAGGGTTGTCTCAGTAATTTTGTCATTTTTTATTTAGGGAGTTTAAGACTTTGTTTGGATATTTTATATATATATAAAGCTAGAACTTGTATTTAATTTACATATTTACTTTATGTTTTGATTATTTTATTCATGCTTAGCATATATATATATATATATATCATGAAAATAACAATAAAATGTATAATTAACATGCAATGACAAGTCGAAATGAATGAAATAAGCAAAAATAGGGAAAAAAAAGTCATACTCAATAAACAGAGCACTAATATTAAATCTTTCCCACAGGTACCTGAAACCCTACCAGGGGGCATATATCTATCAATTCAATGAAAAAACGAGCTAAGACATCATCCCCATTAAAGGAAGTCACCTGAATAGGTTGAAATTAAAAGAGATACATAGTAAAGAGAAGTGCAGATATTTTCTGAGGTCGAGATGATTTCACCCCCCTCATGCTTGTTGAGAATTTACATAAACTAAAGTCATTAAAAGACAAAAGTTTATAGGAAACAAGCCATGGAGTACACTCACTGTGAATTAGTCGTATATCAGGCTCAAAACCATTTTTATCAGGCTATTGGGATCTTCCATAACAAATCCTATCACCAGGATGGATACTATACCTCACTAGTTGCACTATCCCCAAAAGGCTACCTTTGTGAACTTTTAACTACTGATTGCCTTACAAAGCCTAGACTATCATGAGGTCAGAATGGAATATTGCTAAAGCCAGAGATATATAATGGTTAGAATGCCATTGTAGTAGTCAATTTTCATTTAGGGTACAACCGAGATGACTCTTATGTAATGAACCATACTCTTTCAGAGTGTGGGATGTTTTGATCCGACCATATTAAGGGGATGTGGGATGGATGTTGACAACAACTATTGGACAAGAGGCAAAATCCTGATGACAATGTAAATTTTAGAAAGACACGGAGTGAAATCAGGTGTGTTGACAGCCTTGATGATGATGGTTTTCCTTACATTGGTACCAATTTGCAGAGTGGTGACATAGTCATTTGGGAAGTGTATAGAATCTAGCTAAGATCACAGTACTAAGCTAAAGTATCTCCAAGACTGACCTACACTTGTGAAACATAGGCTTCAAGCACATTAGTGACTCCTTACAAATGCACATTTGCTAGAAATTCTACAAGTAGAATATTGCTTTGAGAAGGGCAAATATGCCCATAAAGGGCTTCAACCAACACAATTAAGAGGTTAGGTATGCCTACAGATGACACTAACCAAACGTTACTCAATCTCATTTGATTCTACATGCTGACAATCTCGCACTAATCAAATACAACAAACCGTCTTGATTTTGCATGCTGATGAACTATCACTAATCATACATAATCAAACAACCTGATTCTGCATGCCAATGAATTGGCACTAATCAGAATCAAGCTGGCACTAATCAGATTCAATCAACTCATCTCAATTCTGCATGCCAACAAGTTGGTACTAATCAGATAGTCAACTTAGGGTTAACAAATTGATAAACTAATGTTAACTATCCGAACCAAGGTTAACACATTTATAAGCTGACGATAACTACCTAACTAAGAGACTCATTGCCTCAGATAATGGTACATGTTTTAATTAACTAGGAGACTTATTGCCTCAGATGGTATGTATTTTAATCAACCAATAGACTTATTGCCTCAAATAGTTCGTGTTTTAATCAACCAAGAGACTCATTGCCTCAAATAATGGTGCATATTTTAATCAACCAAGAGGCTTACTGATTCAGATGGTACCTATTTTAATCAACCAAGAGACTCACTATCTCATATGGTATATACTTTAATCAACCAATAGACTCATTGACTCAGATAGTATATGTCTTAAGATAATCAACCAAGAGATTTGCTACCTCAAGTACGCATCTTTTTTTCCTTTTACTCTAATTTTGGCTCACTTTAGCACTAATTGTAAGGATCCAAAATAGGCCCTAGTAGAATTCAAGGGCAATTACATATTATTAAAGTCTAATTGAGTATTATTGGATGAATTATTAAGAGTTAAGATATTGATTTGGGCAAAATATTATTAAGTTATCAATAATTATGTGATAAATATGTAAATTATATGGTATAAATTTTATAAGGTCATAATTAAATTATTATGTTGGTATAATAATAATTAAGGTTGTAATTGAAGTATAAAGTATTAGTTTAGGGGTCAATTTGTAAATTCGGCATCTTTAGGGGAGAATGTGAATAAATGAATAATTAAGAGGTCAATTTAAGAGAAGGATTAAAAGGAAAGGTTGATTTAAGAAAAAGAGTTAGTGGATGGGTCACTTTATAACATGCAAAAAGGTGTGTGTCATTGTTATGACATGCAAATTTTCAAGGGACTAAAGAGGAAATTTTTCCTTGTTAGTATAAAAGACAAGAAGTTAGTGGGAGAGAGAAAAGAAAGACATTTCCTTGTGGGTTTGGTAGCTTGGTCAGCAACTTCCTCTCAAAGAATTCCTTTCATCTTTGTTCTATTCTTTGTAAAGATCAAACCTTCTACCTCAATTTTATTTTCAAGAGTTGGATGCATGTGTTATGTTATTAGATAATCTTTGAACTCAGTTGCTAAGGTAAGAAGAAATTAAACATTCTCATCTCCTTCTCCTTCTTTTTCAATGGAAAAATTGTATACCTTGATGGAAAGAAAATTCTGGATTTTAATACAAAAATGTGTGCCTTGATGTAGAGGAAGATTGTGGTAAGAAGAATAAGGGCCAAGAAGTTTTGAAGGAGTAGAGATTTTGTTGTTTTGGCTAAGGTTTGGGAACTATTATTTCTTGCATGCATTAATATTGTGTTGATTATGGATTTTATAAGTATATTGACTTGAATTAAGATATTAGACATTAATGTGAAATTGCTGTCCACAAATTCGGATTGACCTCCAATGACTAATTTGATCATAAGTTGAGTTTTTGAACTCCGAATTTGATGTTACTAGTTGGGTTAGAACCGGGACTTCTGTGCCTAAAAATGTTATAGAAATAACAATAATGAAAGTTTGCCTCTAAGGTCCTCAAAAATGCCCAAAACAGTAGCCTTTGAAAGAAGAAAAGTTAATGAATTAGAAATTCTGAGTTAAGTTTCTATGAACCAGTTTCGGAATTTTGTGGATATCTTGAATTTTAAAACTCTGATTTGAGTAAAATCAGTTGGTACTTACTCTTAGGATTTGGACCTAAAATTTTGTAGAAGAAACCTATATTTAATTCTGCCTCTAAGTGCTCCTAAAATTAATTTAAAATTCGGACTGAGCTGCTACCTAGTTGTTAAGAACATGTTACAGTATTTTTGCTATAAATATTTATTGAGAAGTCGAAATCCATTGAAACCAAATTCTGGTTAAAATAGACTCATAGGAACATCATATTCATGAAGGAAGGTTGTTTAAATTCTGTACCTATTTTATTATATGAATTTATTAATTGGTGATAAAAGCTGAATTGGGTGCAGTAAAGTGCTGCTATGGACTGTAGTAATTTGAGTGTATCTCTTGTTATAGAGGTTGAAATGAGATGATTCCAAATTCTGATGAACCTATACTTATTTATCTACAACTTTTGTGAAGAAATCATAATTTGATTCCGTTTATAAATATGTCAAAAAGTGACTCGAATTTGAAACTGTTGACAGCACTTTTTCGGTGGACAGTTTGCAGTATTTTGTGCATAATTAATTTTGTAGAGGTCAAAATGCTATGATTCGAAATTATAATGAAACTAGACTTAAATTTCTACAATTTTTATGGAGAATTCATGATTTTTTTTTGTGTCTCTAAATATGTCAAAAAGTAACCTAAATTTGGGACTGTTGACAGCATTATTTTCAGGAACAGTTCTCAATGTTTTTGTAATATTTTAAAAAGTAAAAATGATAGTGATGTTATTTTTAATGTTCCTGAAACTAGAAACATAATGAATCATGATTTTAAAAGATAATTTCGACCATAAATGTGTTTAGATATGACATAAATAGGTTTCAAAATGAACTTGAAATTCTGTCTCTATGCAGAATTGTTATTTGAGTTTGCCAAGAACCATTTTAAACATCTTTTGAGTATTTTTGTATTATAGCAGCACATAAAGGGAACTAAATGTATAAACTATATAATAATATATAAATGTAAAGTATTAGGCATGATTATGTGATGAAGAATGTGTATGGTGATTGCAATATTTATGTAAGTTATTATTTACCTACTTGAAATAATATGAACATAACGCTATATAAGGATTATATGTCATGCCTCTACGCTCATGCCAAAAGTAAAATTACAATGACAATAAAATAAAAAGTATTTCTGTATGAAAAGAAAACAATGGATAAAGCATGGTTAGATGGAAGTACGTTAATTATCGATAATTGAGCAAAGAGCATGATTGCAATTGTTTATATTTGATGAGATGGTGTATACATGTATGTACACTAATAAAGGCATAACTTTTAATTGATTATTTACATGAGCAAAGAAAAAAACGTGTGGATTGTGCTATAAGATGTGTTTACATGCTTATGCACTAGAGATTGGGTATTTCTTTTTTATGATCATATACATGTACAAAATTGTATAATATTAGTACAAGCATGATAAATGAAATTTATATAAACAGCATGTGTTTAAGAATATATGATGGTATTGCATAGTTAAATAAAACATGTCATATAACAAATGTATGAAATATTATACTTATTATTTAGTTTAGATAAAATTTACATGCTTACATATTTTATGAATATGAATTGTTATGCTTAAGCATGAGAGAGCAATTAGGTATATTCATGTATAAATACTTGAATGTCATATAAGATGGTATGTGAGAGAGTTACATGTTGTAAAGCAAGTTTCAAGTATTGTAAGGTATTAAACCCAAGGTGTGCATGACATGATATGTTATGTATATATGTATGTATGTATATATATATATATATATATATATATATATATATACACACACACGTATGTATGTAAGATACCTAGACGTATAGAATGACGAAAAAGTAAAGCATGGAACAAAGATGTTTAATCATGAGCATGATATAGTGTTATAGAAAATTATTTCTGCACATGTATATGATTATGATTATCTTGCTCATAGCCATGAATAGATTTATACTACTATGTATATAAATGCATGATCAAAAAGGGATCATTCCTTAAACTAATTTCAAGTAGAAAATAGCAATACTCAATAATGTGTATGATCACATGTTTAAAGAAAGTATGACATGAACATGGATACGATTACCTTGGACATCATTATACATTGGTTTTGACATACACATATGTATATGATTGAACAAAGTAAAGCAACATTTGGAAAATAAAGTAAAGAGATATATTTGCCTGCTTTTAGAGTTCAATTGTGGATAGATAGGCGCATATAGGGAATTGCAGCTGCCACAGTCGACCTTTTAGGTCCACAGTATAGTTGATCCTGCTGGATCTTGCACAGCCATTTGGGTTGTTCCATGACCCTGTTTGGGTCCTTGACCGGTCCACCATACAGTTGGCCCTGATTGGGTCCATAGTTTTGATATCTTCGGATATCCACCGTTTGATACCCTCGGGTATCCACCGATCCCGTTATCCACTTTTAAAACTTAAGCAGGCTAAGCTATAGTATATTTGAATCATAGTCTACTTCAGTATAGTAAGGCATATGTTTATGAGTTTTCTAATGCATATATTAGATTAATGCATATACTTATATATATGTATGTAGATCAATATTTGAAAATAGAAATTTTTGGATGCTAAATTGTACATTTAGGGATGCATGATACATGAAATTGTACTTATAAAATGTGTTGTTTTGCTAAAGTGTTGATATGTAAAGGTATATCACCACCAATACATGATAATTATTGAGTTTTGAGTAAATGAGATAAGTGGTAGATATGACTCACTATACGGTAATAATTAGTGAACTATGAACTCATAAATTGTGAATTTGATTTATTTGGATGTCGAAATGTAAGAGATATGTATAAGCTTGTATGTTAGTGATGTCTTTTAATTGTTACATGGTCTTGTATGATTTTTCTTATAATTACTCATTTAATTGTTTCCATTGGGAAATGATATGCAATATCTTATATGTAACGATAAGTCACTTATAAACTTGTAATTGGTGAACTGTATATGATTTAGATTTGAGATGTAAGTAGGATAATAAGTCAACACATGAGTAATCTGATAAATAATCAAGAAAGATTGGTAAGTCAAGTGATTAGATAAGAATAACATACAGGAATCCAAAGTAAACTTGATGTGTTAGACTTTAAGGGTATAATTGTATGTATTTGCATTTTGACGACCTTTAAAAGAGGTTGTCCTCATGTTTTTATTCCCCACTAAGCTTTATAGCTTAGCACGGGTGTTTCATCCGTGTAGGTTGCAGTTAAAGATTTTGTTTCTGGGGATGATATCTGCAACGGGATGGCCAACACAAGAGAGAGATTGAAAGTATAGTCTAATGTTAAGTGCAATTTGATTACAAGATTCTTATTTACTTTGACAAGGATGTGATGTACAGATGATTCATAAATGTAAAATTGTATTGCTTAAAAATACTCTTAAGTATGCAGTAAAGTTTTTCGAGCATAAGAACATGGTTAGCATGCTTAATGAAATATGATATAGTATTTATAGATATGTATGGAATTAGGGTGCTACACTAATGCACTAATTTCCTAAAATTGGGGGCAGCTGTAGACTCCGTAACCTGAAGCAACCTAGATCAGGGTTACCCGATAATGAGAAAATAGTATATTTTTTATGAAGAGCGTGCATCTCAAAACTCCAGTGTTGATTTTTCACAATTTTCAAAACATTTTATGATTTTCCCAGTGCTTTTGAAAGGTTTTAACAAAAGAGCACTAAAAACCTTAATCCAACCTTCAGTAGTGGCAAATGATCATTTGTCATGTAGGGGATGGTCGTCTATGGCCACCACCTTTCTGTCCAGGTTAGATAAGGGGTATTTTGTGAATTCTGAATTTTTACCTAAGGGACGGCCGTCTATGGTTGAAATTTCAGATTTTTCACATTTTTGGTTTTCAAAAATGAGAGGATAGATTTCCCACAATCTTCAGTCTAGATTTTAACGGATTAATCCCTCCAGATTTGGAGTGTTAGAGTTGGAATTCAATTCCAACTCCTCCCTAGGTATCAAAGATAGAAATTAGGGTTTTCAAAAAGAAAAAATCATTCTTGAAGATGGAGAAAATTCTTGGCGAAGAAAAAAAGTAAGTCTTCTCTCTCTAAAATGATAAAGCTCTAATATTCTTTTGATCAAAACAAACAACACACACAAAAATCGTTTGTTTTTCCTTGAACACAAAAACTACAATCAGAGTGGAAATCTAGACTTCAAGAATTTCAAAGTCAGAATATCTCCTAAGGGTAATATTCTGGGTTCTCTATTCATCTTTCTCTCTCTACATTTCATCATATAGGTATTTATGTTATTTTTTGTCAAAATTAAATGTTTTATGTGCTATTATTCTAAAACTATTGTGTTTCATGAGAATGCTATGTTAACCTAGATCTATATGCATGATAGAATATGAATTTGAGTGTGATTTCCTCTATGGTTATATAATGTAAAACCTTGTTTTTATATTGTTGTTTTGGTTTTAAATGTTGTTTATTGTATTCAAGGCATGATTTAGGGTTTAAATCGTAGCTTGGCATGTTTTAGGACCTTATATTTGAATGTTTAATGTTGACTTGCAATTTTGGGTGAATTTTGGTTTTTTCTAGCTTTCTGTTCTGTCCCTCGAGTGATAGATGAGAAAAAACACCTATGGATGGCCAGCTGTCAATACAGCAGATGGTACATTACGAGAATTTAGGGTTTAAATCATAGCTTGGCATGTTTTAGTACCTTATATTTGAATGTTTAATGTTGACTTGCAATTTTAGGTGAATTTTGGTTTTTTTCTAGCTTTCTATTCTATCCCTCGAGTGATAGACGAGAAGAAGCACCCATTGATGGCCATCTGTCAATACGGCAGATGGTACATTGCGAGAATTTCCTTCCATCCCTTTCCTCCCTCAGCTATAGCCGTTCATCACTTATCCAAGGGCATATGTGCCTAATTTTAAGCTTATTTTTGGGTATTTAATGTATTTTTATTATTGTTCATATTATGTTATTGATTTATAAAGTGCTAACTTATTTTCTCTACATATTTTGATTTAATATGTATGTTTAATTAAGTGATATTTTTCTATACTTTATTCTGTAATCGGACTTCCCTCACAATACTAATTTATTAGTTTTTTGTGGTTTTATGCGATTAATAAACCTCATGTGCTTTTAGAGGATCTTATGAGGCATCGTGCATTAGGAGTCGTTCCCCCAATTGGCTACTATCTACTCTTACCCATTTGATTTTTATGTGCATTTATTTATTTTATTTATCATTTAGTTTTATTGTTATTTTGTTATTTAGTTGAATTTTGATATATTTTTAGATGTATTCATTTTGGGGATGCAATAGTTAGTAAAAAAGGATTTTTCGTGCATATGCATGCAAAGTATTGTGATTTACTTCAAGTGCATGATGAATGAGTATTTATATGTGAAAATGCTTGAACACATAGATATATTCCAATAAGAAATAGGTATGTATGTATATGTTTATCAATATTTCTATTACATGAATATAATGAATTAAGTGACACAGAAAGTGAGAAAAAAAACATGTGTATAGAACTTGGTAGTAGATAGATAGGCATACTTATAAGGGTAATTGCAGCTACTATAGTCTTAACCCCATTTGGGTTTACTGTTTGTCCCCATTTAGGACTATAGTCTTGGCCCCATTTTGATTTATAGATTTGATACCTTTGGGTATCCATAGGATTGATACATACAGGTATTCACATGATCGATACTTTCGGATATCTACAACACCCGTTATCCACGCCCATAGAGCTTAAGCAAGCATTTATAGAAAAATGTGATTGAACATGAAATGCTACACATGTGAATATATGATGTTGACAAGTAAATATGACAGTTATTGTTATATAAGCATTTATATTTACATATGAATTTACATTGTTATATATATATATCATTGTTGTCTTATAAAATTTATAGAAATTAATATTTACATGCTTGCATGTTTGGGACAAACCGTTGTGAGTAGTTGTTCAAAATTTATATTCGCCACTAAGCTTTTTAGCTTAGCACAGGTGTTATATCCGTGTAGGTACCTTAAGTAAGGTATCACAAGGATAAGGCTTGCTAGTAGACGGTCAACACAAGGACAAGTATCAAAGTGCCTCAAAGTATATCTTATTTTGTTAAATGTTTTGTATAATGCCTAGCTTTTGTAAGGAATCTGTAATGCAATTGTAATGGACAACTCTTGTATTATATGGTGTAATATCATTCTTGACATATATTTAAAAGATATTATAATGTAAATATATTGTTTGGCGATAGCAACATGTGATATTTAATCAGTAGATGAGTATATGTAAATGATGTAATTAAAAATATATGTTGTATAATGAATTTTAATAATGCCTCATAGATGTTTATGTCTGAATATACAAATCATACATGGACAATTGTGTGGGGATAATGACTTTTTTATAGGGTTCATCTTGGTAAAGAGGGCATTATAGTTAGGAGTATGTGCAATGTCCCAAAATATACCCTAGCAGTATTACGGCATGTTTCAAAAATGAATTCTAAATGATGTGTAAGCTAATGACAAGTTCGGGGGATAAAGTTGGCAACAGTTTAAAAGTTGAAGGGTGATTCGGTAATTTATTTGAATTGAGACATGAATGTATAAATGAATATAATACATAGCTTAATATATAAGTGAAATAAAATTACACGCAAATGTATGATTATGAGAAATTTTGGGGTACAATTATAATAAAGTAAAGTTAAAAAGTTGGACCAATAGGGATTTAGCATGTGTGCTTCTAAAAAAGGCAAAAAAATGCATAAAAAGGGAGAGAATAAACTTAGCCAACCATGAGAGTTAAAAATACAGATTTTCTCTCCTTCTTCTCCCAAAAATTCTGCCTATAGGTCCCAAGAAAGGCTATAAAGAAGGAAGGGTGGAGATGAGCAAGGAAAAGTCAAAGAAAGTGAAAATGTATGGAATATCTAACTTATTTACTTGTGTATGAAATTTGGACGTGAAATAAATTGATGTATATATGAGTTATTTGTTATGTGAAATTATTTTTTATGTGATGGATTCAAGTGGAAATTCTTGGATGTGGTAGAAAAGGCCATAGATGTATTTTTGGGTATTTTTGCCTTACTGGCAAATGATAGATTTTTTGGATAGTTAATATTATTTTAGCCATAACTCTTCTCATAAAACTTTGATTGAGATTAATTTAATTTTTAAAGAAACTAAGCTTATAATGAAAAAACTTTTATGAAGAACTTATGATCCAATTTTATCTCTAGCCTACCCCAAAAATAGCTCAAAACCAAAGTAACACATTCTGTCCTTGAACAAGTATGGGTACTTAAGGATAGTTTGTATTGTTTTGTCCATATCTAGGAATATATGCCTTGTAATTGAGGATTTTAATTGCATAAGAAACTTAAGATATAGACCTACAATTTTTATAAAAAGACCAGAACCCAATTATGTCTCTGAATTACTTTAACTAAGGTTTGAAGTCAATAACCTAATTCTGCCCAGTTTTGCGTTTTCTTTAGGTATATCTCATTATTTATAGGTCTAAATTATATGATTTTTATTCTTTGAAAAGCTAAAACATATGGGAACATTTTGTACAAATGATTCTAAAATCTACCTTGTTTTTGAACCCAGTATGTTAGTGTCACACAGATGGCAGAGAACCCTAACAATCATGTGTGGCACCCTTGAAAGCTATGTGAAATGCCTTTGTAACTCAAAAACTCATCTCACAGGGTTGTCAAATAATTCCTGATAGTTGTGTGACCTATATTTTTGACCCAAACATGAATTTTTCTCACCAAAATAAGCCTGAAACTTAACTCAAACCTTTTTCCAAAGTTTATGGCACTTTGGCTAACACATATTTAAAAATAAATGATGAACTAAATATACATGTAACATTTGATGAAACATAGAAATTTGGTCTAAACAAGTTCATGCAAAGTGAATATAAGTATAGGATTCTGTTTTATGGACTTATATTCACCATAAGGCAATATAGCATGCACATATGAACATATATATTAATTATATAATTATAATTGAGTAATTAATTGACATATTAAGCATTTGGAAGATAGAATAGGTTGATATTCAGGAAATTATGATATTATATGATGTTATAATTCAACTACTTAAACTATTACAGAAACAAATCGTCTAAAGAAGAAAATAAATTACATACATAATTGGGGCATTAATTTAGGTTGAAAACATTGGTTCCCTCATAATATTTTATAAAAAATATAGGTTTGTTCTGTGTGGATTTGAGCTAAAATTGGACATTGGTCCATGTTTTAGAATAAAAACCCATTTGACTTAATAGAAAATATTTTAATGCCTTTTATTTTATTGTGCACAAAAATTCTTTTTTACTAACTATTATAACCCCCGAAAATAATACATCCAAATTGAAATATCAAATAAACAAATAAATGGTGAAAATTAAATAATAAATAAAACAAAGCCATAATGCATAAATAAATAGTAATTAACTAAAATAACCAAAGAGTGAAGATGGTGACCACCTCAGAAGCATGACTCCCCATGCAAAAAAAACCACAAAAATCCTCCACAGAAAAAGGCACCAAATACTAAAAAAATCACATCAAAAGTACAAGTTAATTAGTATGCTCAAATAATATGATTAAAAATAATTACATGTTTATTTATATAAGCAGAATAGATTCAGGTATAGAATCACATTCATACAAACACAAAATTACATCAAATAATGCATAAATATGATAAAAATTAATAATGTAAAATACATAAAAGCATAAAATATATGTGAAAAATGCTTCAAAATACACTCACAGATGGCCAAAGTAGGTTGAGGGCATGACCTTAGAGAAGCGAGGAATGAGACTGAAAGGTAGGCTCGTGGATTGTCCCCATCTGTCAAATTGACAAATTGGTCGTTTGTCACTTTTGGATAGAACTAAAAATGCAAGTTTCATGGAAAAAATGCAGAAAATCATATAAAAATAATTCTAGCTTAGCTATGCATCCCTAGAGTCCTAAGTCATGTTAAACTCAATTTATAATAATCAAACATGCATCAACTACACTAAAATCAAATAATTTGCATAATAAGAAAAATAAAAGAAAAGCTTCACATGTACAATAATTGAGCAATTTTTCTTTAGGTTGAGGTGAAGGTTGTAACTTACCAATCCTCTGGAAAAACTTTTCTAATGCCTCAAAATGACCTTTTCAGGTAACCGATTTGATGATCATATCATCCATATACACTTTTACTTCTTTGTGAATCAAGTCATCTAAAATCTTAGTTGTCATCCTTTGGTAGGTAGCACCTGCATTTTTTAGCCCAAAAGGCATGACTCTATAGGCATATGTTCCCCACTTAGTTATGAAAGCCATTTTGATCCTATCCACTAATTTGTTCAAAATTTTGTTATACCAGCATATTCATCCACAAAACTGTAACATCTAGTGTGAGGTAAGGGAAAATCATCCTTGGGATAGGCTATGTTCAAATCTCTGTAATCTATACAGACTCTTACTCTCCCATCTTTCTTTGCTATAGGAACTACCTTTGCCAACCACGTGGGGTATTAGACTTCGACTAAGAACTTAGCCTCTATTTGCTTCCTGACCTTATGTAACCTTCTTAATCCATTCTAGCCTAAGTCTCCTGAGCTTCTGTTTAACCAACTTGTACCCAGGATATGTTGGAATGGCATGTTCAGTAACCTCTCAATCTATCCCTAACATGTCCTCGTAGGTCCAGGCAAAGACTTTTTCGTATTTTTTCAATATTCTCTAAAATTTTTCTCTCTCTTCAGGAGTTATGTCTAATGCCAATAAAATTTCATTTGGATTTTCTTTAGTTCTGAGATTAAATGAACATGTGTTTGTTGAGTTAATGTCAAATATGAATGTTTTATTATCATGATCATGCATATTGAAATTAGTAGAAACATCAAACAAGTAAGCAAAATTGTTCATCTCATTAATATAATCAAAAGAGCAAACATTGGTCTCATAAAAAAGCTCATGAGCATAAATAATATCAATAAAGTGTCTTCTTCAATCTTGTTAGCATCAGATGTCTCTCCAACCTCTAGTTCAGGCTTGGATGGTTTTTTAACTTCCATATTCTCCTTACCTCTTATCTGAGTAGCAAGCTGCTTCTCTATCATAACTTCCTCTAGCACTTTTTCATCCCAAATAGAGTGGTGCAAGAGAATTTTATCATCCTAGAAACCCTTGAATGGCTTGATAACTCCTTGTTCCCAATCAAAGATATCATTAAATAGCTCAAATCTTGATACCAACTCACCCCTTATTATTTGAGGCTCATTCTTTCCACAATAAAGGCAAAGACCTGAAGTTGGCACAAAACTATAGGAAATGTGAAGAATCCCTTTCATTGCTTCCTTCTCATTATCATTCTCACTCGAACTTGCAAAGCCTAACCCCTTCTTGTCCTTATGACCCTTAGCAACTATAGCGGTCTAAGGCCCTTAGGAATTCTTTCCTAAACAAGCATCAGGCAGAAAATTTATCTTTTTAAGCATATTAATCACTTAAGGACTATTAGGGAAGCTACTCTCAATCTCTTTATCACTGATAACTGACACATGAAACCCATTAAACGGTTGTTTGGCTATTTGAAGTAAAGACACTTAGTTCTCCCTTACGGCTTTGATGGTGACCACCTGACCATTATAGGAAATTTTAATCATCTGGTGTAACGTAGATTATACTCCTCCCAGCTTGTGAAACCATGGCCTTCCAAGGAGCACAGAGAAATTGGTCGGAATAGGCAAGACTACAAATTCAGCTTCAGTCTCAGTAGGCTTTGTCTTCACTATAGCCTTAAAGGTCCCAGCAGCTTACCTCTTAGAGTTATCAGAGTCAGAGATAGTCAAATCAAATTTACTCAACATGCTCTCATTCAATTTGAAAGCTGGAATCGCCACTAAGGGGCACACATTAATTAAAAACCTATCATCTACCATCACACAAACCGTGTGCTTACCTTTAACTTGAGCCTTGATGTAGAGGGGACAACTATGATACATTCCCTCAGTAGGCAAGTCAGCATCAAAGTACACCACGTTCTCACCAGTTTCTCCCTTGACCAAGTCCAGTAACTCAAAGGGTGAGATAGTGGTAGCAATAGTAGACTCACTCAAAGCCTCTACTAACTTCTGCCTATATGAGGGATACTGCCTCAACAAGTCCCAAATACCTATCTGAGCTTGTATATTTTTTAGCTACTTGATTATCTAATAGTCATCAATCACCTTTTCTGTAGGCACTGCAGTAGGAGCTAGCTGTCTTTCAATCTCTGGGGCCATCCTTCCACTCCTTGTGATCGCCTTAACTTTCTTCTCTTCCTCTACTTCTTCCTCACGCTTACTGGTTAAACTCCAGATATTAATAGGCACCAAAGTCCATTTGTCCTCACTCTCTGTAAGAGTATCCAAACAATCAATCATAGAAACAAACCAATTTTCTTCAACTAGCTTTGTTATTTTAGGGGTAAAGTGAGTAACGACCAAGTACTCGTTCCCATACAAGTCCTTCATCACAAACCATTTGGGTAAGCTAAACCCAATCATATACACCAAAGGGGGCATAACATTGTAACCTCCCTTCTTATTTTCATCCCATTTTTCAAGATCTGAAATATGCTTGCTATTAATCAAATCCTAAATCTTGTTCTTTAGAGTGCGATAATAATCGGTCAGATGCCCTATGTGCTAATGGTATGTGCAATACTGATCCTTCCTATGATAAGCAAACCTCTAACTCTTTACAGGCCTCGATGGCAGAGGCTGAAGCTTCCTTTTTTTAACCAACCTATTCAAAACCCATGACAGCGATTCACCCAGGTCAAAATAGTGCCTTTAGTTTAGCCTTGGATGGTTCTTTAACTTCCATCTTCTCATTGCCTTTCATTTGGCCAGCAAATAGCTTCTCTATCATAAATTCCTCTGGCACTTCTTCATCCTAAGTAGAGTCATGCAAAAGAATCTCCTCATCCCAAAAATCCTTAACTGGCTTGATAACTCCCTATTCCCAATTAAAGACATCATTGAACAGCTCGAATCTCAGTACCAACTCACCCTCTATCATCTGAGGCTCATTCTCTCCATAATAAAGGTAAAGACCCAAAGCTAGCATAAAACTCTAAGAAATATGAGGAATCCCTTTCATTGCTTCCTTCTCCTTATCTTTCTTACTCGAACTTGCAAAGCCTAACCCCTTTTCATCCTTCTGAGCTTTAGTAGCTATAGCAGTCTGAGCCCTTTGGGAATTCTTGCCTAAACCAGCACCAGGCAGAAAATTCATCTTTTTAAGCATATTAATCACTTAAGGACTATCAGGGAAGCTACTCTCAATTTTTCATCATTGATAACTGACACATAAAACCCATTCAACGGTTGTTTGGCTATTTCAAGCACAGAAACTTAGTTCTACCTTACAACTTTGATAGTGACCACCTGACTATTATAGGAAATTTTAATCATATAGTGCAATATGGATAGCACTCCTCCTAGCTTGTGAAACCACAGCCTTCCCAAAAGCACAGAGAAATTGGCCAAAATAGATAAGACTATAAATTTAGCTTTAGTCTCAATAGGCCCTATCTTTACTATAGCCTTAAAGGTCCCAGCAGCTTGCCTTTTAGAGTTATCATAGGTAGAGATAGTCAAATCAGATTTACTCAATATGCTCTCATTCAATCTGAAAGCTAAAATCGCCACCAAGGGGCACACATTAATTGAAGAACTGTTATCTACCATTACAGAAGCCGTGTGCTTACCTTTAACTTAAGCCTTGATGTAGAAGGGACAATTATGATTCGTTCCCTCAGTAGGCAAGTCAGCATCAGAGTACACCACGTTCTCACCAGTTCCTCCCCTAACCAAGTCTAGCAACTCAGAGGGTGAGATAGTGGTAGCAATAGTAGACTCACTCAAAACCTCTACTAACTTCTACCTATGTGAAGGAGACTACCATAACAAGTCCCAAATACCTATTTGAGCTTGTGTCTTTTTTAGCTGCTTCATTATTTAATTATGCTCAATCTCCTTTTCTGTAGGCACTGTAGCAGGAGCTAGCTGCCTTTCAATCTCTGGGGCCACCCTTCCACTATTTGTGACTTCTTTAACTTTTTTCTCTTCCTCTACTTCTTCCTCACACTCACTGGTTAAACTCTAAATAGAAATAGGCACTAAATTCCATTTGTCCTCACTTTCTATAGGAGCATCCAAACAATCAATCATAAAAATAGGCCAATTTTCTTCAACTAGTTTTGTTATTTTAGGGGTGGAGCGAGTAACATCCAAGTACTCATTCCTATACAAGTCCTTTATCATATACCATTCAGGTAAGCTAGACTTAATCATATACACCAAAGGGGGCATGGCATTATAACCTCCCTTCTTTTTCTTATCCCTCTTTTAAGGATCTAAAATCTGCTTTCTATCAATCAAATCATGAATCTTGTTCCTCAGAGTGCGACAATAGTTAGTCAAATGCCTTGTGTGCTGATGGTATATGTAGTACCGATCCTGACTCTTTGCAGGCCTCAACGGTAAAGGCTGAAGCTTTCTTTTTTTAACCAACCTATTCAAAACCCATGAAAGTAATTTACCCAAGTCAAAATAGTGCCTCTGACTAGCCTCAGTAGCAGACACCTCTGCAGTCATTTTAGCTCTTTTCTACCTATTACTATTCCCCATTGTCTTATTACTGCTGAAATTCCTTTTGGCATTCTCATTGCTCACCCTTCTGGCTATATACTCTCTGTCAACCTCTATAGTTATATCCTTCAATGATTCCTAGTCCTTCAAACCCTTCACCTTCAAACTATCTCTTAAGTATGGACTCACATTCTGGATAAAAAAACCTAATCTAATTAGTTGTGTTAGGTTTCCTTTTCATTTCCATCACCCTATTCCTCAACCTAGTGAGGTATTCATGGAAAGACTCATTATGCTTCTACTATATTAACTAAAGATCCTTCAGGGTGACCTCCATCCTCATGCCACAGTCATACTGTTTAAAAAATTCCTCGGTCAACAAATTCTAGTCTTTTTTAGTACGACTATCTAGTCCATGGTACCAGTTTATTGTAGGCCCAGTTAAATGCAAGCAAAAGTATTCCACCTTCTGTTTCTTGGATAAGTGGTCCTCTTCATGATCAACATGTACTGTTTGATGTGCGCTGAAGGATCTAAAGTGGCATCAAACCTTAGAAAATCATGCATTTTAAACCTTTGGGGAAATGGCTCATCTCTATATAAATCCCTATCTTCAGGTTTCATCCCTCTACCAACAAACAATAACCTAGGCATGGCTTCAATTTTTCCTTCCATTTTCCTGAAATCTGGATCCTCAACACTTGGACCTCTCATTTTTATGTTTATATTCATCATCGGAGGGACATAATCTTTATCTTCCTCTTTAATAAAGTCACCCTTAGGATTATGCCTCCTTTCCCTCTTAGGTGGGTTTTGAAATATAGCAGCATCAGCTACAGCAGCATTCCCAACGTGTGTTGGCTCTGCTATCTCGTGAGTAGGTGCTACAGGCTGAGTTCTGACATTAGGTGCTATAAAAGCCACCATCCCATGAATCATGGCCAACATCCTTTCCTCAAACTCCTATAAATGCCTATCTAGTCTCCGGTTTAAGTCATCCCTCACTGTTGAAGGCCCAACAGGAGTAATTTCCATCCTCTCCCTCAAGAAGGGAAACCTTATGGTGGTGTCATCAGTTATTCTCCAAATCTTATTTCCAATTTTGGTCTCATTCAATTTGTCATTTGCCATTTCTAAACTTATTTCCTAATTGCTTTCTGATAATTAACTTGAACCCAACTTGAAACTGACTTCTAAACTCAAATCTGAACCCGAACTTGATCTCAACAAACTGGATATAGATCTTTGAACCAGGCACCCATTTGACCCTCTAAAACACCTAGATAAATCTATGATGGCCAAAAAATTCAAAGGTTAGGAGTGATGCATGGCGAATAATGCATAAGCATGGTGTATACAAAATGCATGAATGCAATGCATGATTTTGTTAGGAAGCAATCACAATCACACACAAGCATAACAATGGCCTTCAAACCTTATTACTCTAACACAAGAAGTCCTATGGTCTCTTTCCCAAGTGGGCTTAGCCCATGGGTTAACAGGCTACCCAATGGACACGTATGGTGCACAGTTAATAACTAATAGCATAACCTCTCTAGTTAAAAGTTCAAGTGTATAGGTTTTAACCATTATGTATTTTGACTAATTCATAAAGATCGGGTGAGGCCAGCTGGGGCATGGTAGCCTTTGACTTGTACCCTCCTAATATGTTTGAGCTTGGTTAATACATAAAGGTCCACATAGCAGGCAAACATTATTATAGTTATACAACCTAAGGGAAGTTACTATTGTCATTACATGGGCTTGAGTCAAGGGTGAAACTTTAGGGCTACCCAAGCATGGTCCCTACTAATAGTTCTAACTCATCACGAGTTCAATGATCGATTGGTCACCATTTTATATACCATTTGGTACTAAACTTGAGCTGGTGGGTCTTCTTGGCACCTCTCTACATTGAGTGAACATAGGGCATACTTTAGGATAGCATCAGGGCTAAAAAGGGATGCCTAGCTTAATTTTAAAGCTTTAAGATGAATACAAGAGATGCAATTCACAAAAGAGATGGGATTAATAGCGAAATCTAATTACAAAAAACTTAACCAAGATGCTTTTTGCAGCAACATCTCTTTGGTACCCAGCGAAGTTGCCACTATGACATGTGTCGATATCGTCGCTTACTTTCAGTTGGGTTCTCGAGGGCCCATTTTTAGGGCCCGAGATCCGAGAAGGTTCACTTTAACTCATAAATTGGCCACTTTAGAATAAAAAGAGATCAAGCCCAACTTATTATTAGTTGTCAACCCATGAAGGCATCTACTAATGGGCCCAAAAGAGGTAGGTATCATAGAGTCGCCACCCAACAAAATGTTGGGAAAGGAATCTCAACCTTTTGATGTCTAGATAGAGATTAGTGTTCGGGACATCACTCTTATTAGGCATCTTGGTTAGATGTTATTTTATAATTGAGTTTTAAAATTAATCCCCTCTCTTCTCTCATATGATGCAAGCGATAGAATTTAAGTAAACATCCCATTCAAATAATAAAATGGTAAATAAATAAAAAAACTAAATCAACTACTTAAACTATTACAGAAGAAAATCATCTAAAGAAGAAAATAAATTACATACATAAATTGGGACATTCATTTGGGTTGGAAACATTGGTTCCTGTATGCATATTTTATAAAAATTATAAGTTTGTTCTTGTGAATTTGGGCTAAAATTGGACATTGATCCGTGTTTTGGAATAAAAACCCATTTCACTTAATATAAAACATTTTAATGCTTTTTATTTTATTGTGCACAAAAATTTGTTTTTACTAACTATTACAATCTCAAAAATAATACATCCAAAATGAAATATTAATAAACAAATAAATGAAAAAAATTAAATAACAAATAAAACAAAACCATAATGCATAAATGAAATAGTAATTAACCGAAATAACCAGGGAGTGAAGATGGTGACCAACTCGAGAGCACGACTTCCAATGTAAAAAAACCAATAAAACCCTCCATAAAAAGGCACCAAATACTCAAAAAAATAACATCAAAAGGACAAGCTAATTAGTATCCTTAAATAATATGATAAAAATAATTACATATTTATACAAAAATAATAGATTCAGGTATAGAATCACATCATACAGATGTAAAATTACATCAAATAATGCATAAATATGATAAAAATAAATAAATAGTGTAAAAATATATAAAAGCATAAAATATATGTGAAAAATGCCTCAAAATACACTAACGATAGCCAAAGCAGGTGAGGGACGACCTCAGATGAGCGAGGGATGGGACTGAGAGATGGACCCGTGGACATCAATAGATGACTATCCATTGAGTTGTCTTTCTATCCATCACCTCTGGACAGAACCAAAAATGCAAGTTTAATGGAAAAAATGCAGAAAATCAAATAAAATGTATTCTAGCCTTAGATATGCATCCCTAGGGTCCTAAGTCATGTTAAACCCAATTTATAACAATTAAACATGCATCAACTACACCAAAATTAGATAATTACAGAATAAGAAAAATAAGAGAAAAAACTCCACATGTACAACAATGGAGGAATCCAAGAACCTATCATACTTCTAACATATTTAATAGCCCAGACACATATCAAACCTCTATCAAACATGCATATCATTTGAAGTACAATAATCAAAACATGCCCATATACATCAAGAAATCATATGAATATACAAATTGAATTATAAAGAGAGAAAGTAAGAGTGAGCCAATAATGTTACCCTCAGGAGATATTTTAACCTTGTGATTATTGTAGTCCAGATCTCCACTCCGATTCATGATTATTGTTCTCAAAAGAAAGTAAGAAATTCGCTTGTGTGTGTGTTTTAATCAAGAATTTTTAGAGCAAGATGTTAGAGAGAGAAAAAATCAATCTTCTTCTCCTCTAGGGTGACTCTCTAAAAAAAAGTGATTCCTCCTTTTTCAAATCCTCTATTTTATTTTATACCTAAGGAAGAGTTTGAATTGAATTTTAACTCAAAACTCTCCAAATATAGAGATAAAGTCCCCCAAATCTGGAATCCAAAATCATTTAAGATAAACTCCCCTTTTTAAAAACCCAAAAATGTGGGAATTCTAGGTTTCAAGCCAAGGATGGGTGTCCTTCACTGAGGGGCGGCCATCCTCAATACTAATCCTAAAATACCCCTTTGGGCCCACAGACAAACATCCCTCAAGTGACAAACTATTGTCTGCCACTTTTAAAGGTCCAAAATTAGGTTTTTATGCTTATTTTGTTAAAACACTTGAAAACATTTGAAAGTGCTTGGAAATTCATGAAGAATCTTTGAGAAAAAAGTGAGAAATTCATGATCAGAGCTTTGAGATCCAAATCTGTTGTCATTAATATGCTATTTCCTAATCATCGGGTAACCCTGATTTAGGCTGCCTCAAGTCATGGTGTCTGCAGTTAGCATGAGGCTACTTTAGTCTGAGTTATGAATAAATAAGCAGGCCTATAGGGATTTTGCAGTTGTTCTATAACACTGATTAGTGTCTTTATCTTGATAAAGTAAATAAGTTTAGCAGTTGGTTAATTTACTTTAGCAGTTGGTTAAGTAGTTAAAGAATGTAAGGTAAACCAAAAGTACAATTATGTTCAGTGGTAAATAAATGTGAGATATGTCACTAAAAACTACTTTTAAAAGTTGACATGACAAATAATTTAATAGGTAGAACTACGTGATCCTAATTTCCAATTTAAGGATACGTAGGAAGCTTTCAATACTTAGTCCAATTCTAAACCAAATCATATTGAGTTAAGAAACCCTAACATGTCAAAGGATAACGTAATAATTGAAACACGACATGGAGTTTTGGGAGTCCATACTATAGTTATGATTAGCTTGCAAGGTAATTGATATGTAAAAGTGAGAATAATATTACTAAGGCATAAGATATAAATGCAGTTAAATAAAGTTTTGTGGTCATAATTGAATTACAATCAAGTAAAAGAATATGGAGCATACAAGAACATTTTTATGAAAGGAATTCATGGATATGAATTTTCGATAAAAACAAATAACAAATATTAAAGAACACAGTAACATAAGGAAATTAATTACCTCTATTGAATTATTTATTTATTTATTTATCTATCTATAAAGGTAATACCCTCTACAAGTATAAACTTGGCATGTGGATTTTCTTTTTCAACATAAGTAAGGGATCGATGCTAACTCAAAGTGAAGGTTCGAAGTATGGACAAAGCTAAATCATAAAGCATAAGTATTAAATGTAACTTGTTAATTTGTAGCACATAAGATGTAAACTAAGTGTTAAGTTGTAAGTTAGTTTAAAGTAGTTTGTATGTTTTAGCTTGTAAAGAGGAAAGTATATTGACTAAAGAGATATGTGAACTTTAGAATATAAAGTTGAGATGTGATCACACATGACCTGTAAATGAGTTTATACATGTTTGGTTATATGCCTATGGTAACACTTCTATTTTTCTTTTAGGGTATATGGGCTATTATAGTATGCCTTAGAGCCCATGCAGTAGAGAGATGTTTTCATGTATATAAACTAATTATCATTTATGAGAAGGCATTATTCATTTATTTATACTATGTTTAGATTACATCTTGTTTGATTTTATATCTTAAATTAATAAATGAAGTCCTTTGTACTATAAACACGACGCAAAGGCAATCATGAAAGAGTTCATAATGTGAGTTGCTTATTGCACGTAAATGTGTTAATACTCAAATATTTCTAGTCATAGTATTAACAAGATAGGACATTATTAATAAGGATAGACTAGCACATGTTATGCTTCTTGAAAGGTTCAAGCAGTGGTTCTCATTAATGTGATCATAAAGATAATCAAAGCTAACATGTGGATACTTGTTAGAAGAACAAGTACATTAGAGACCTGCCAAGAGAATTCTTATATAGATATTAAATCTATATTAGTAAGGAATCTTTTCATAGCAATGGTGCAAGTATACTCAGACTTGAGATCACTAAAGTTATCTTAAATAGTGAGTGATATACTTTGACTCCATAACTGCTTACCTTCATCGTAAAGTGAACATAGTTAAGAGGTTAGGCATATCATGACCTAATTAAAGATATTTGAGTGATTGATAAAAGATTCACCATCCCAAATTTATTAAGAGAATTATCTCACTTGTTTTATAATACTCTTGTTTGCAAAATTTCTACCCAAAATGGAATGCCAAGGTAGATGAAATCCACAAGGGGCATTTTGGGAACAAAGTTTATATTATTAGAACAACTATATTTAGGTTTATGTGGGTTGATATTAATCTATATTGAAAACCTAAATGAGATAAAGTAAGGTGAAAGGAGGAATTACATGGTAACTATTCTATAGAAGGGGTCAGTCAAACGACTTGATCTTTCTGCACTTAGGTAATTATAATGCTTGGCTAAAAGGACATCATGATTTGTACATGAACATATGTATAAACATGAATTAGAGAATTAATATAATGATTCAAAGAGTTTAAATCATGTAATTATGTAATTGCAATTATGTCTATATTACCAAGGGGACCAAAAACCCAATGGGTCTCACACCTATAGAAAAATGGATATTTTTGTAAAATGAATTGATTAATAATATTGGATATTATCATGGAATGAGATAATAAAGATGGAACTAATCAATTAAAAGAGTTTAATTAATTGTACACACACACAACACTTTGCAGAAGAGTTCCTAAAAGCTTCTATGCATGGTCTATAATAATGGGCTAGACTGGTCCATTTTGATCCAAAATAAAATATTATTTGATTGTACGTGTTATAGGACTAAAATATTTATAGATCACTTGAAGAATTAATTTCAAGCCCAAAATGAAAGTCAATTGTGCATAAGCCCATTAGGAGTGATTTCTACACAAAAACTAGACAGATTGCCTTAAAGGCTTGGTTTTTAGGTCAAGTTAAATTAAATATGTTTTATAATAGTTATGGATGCTTCATATATTTAATTTAGTTGTATTTGGAATTAATTTGGGCAATTAAATCTAAATTTACACAAAAAAATCCCAATAAAAGGCCTCTACACATGGTTTTTTAAAAAAGGGCCAAGACTAGATTTAATTAGGATCCAAATTAATTAAATATTATAGCTGTCCATCTAAATTAAATCTTTCATATTTTTTATATTCCCAAAACTATTAGACTAAAGCTTTTAACCTAGAGCATAAAAGCATAAGTTTGGTGAGATTATGAGACATAATTTCTTTGCCTTCTTATTTTCTATTGTTGAGACCCTAGCAAGTGCACTAGATCGACAAGTAAAAAAGTGGGGTATAGTTAGGACCCTCAACATCGAACCCAAGAGAAATGTGTGTGTGAAGACTGTGAAGATTAATTGTATGCTAAAAAATTCCCAATTGTTTGTGTGTATGAGTTGTTTGATTTATAAAATGTAACTTTAAAGCTTAAGTATGTAATGCAGAGAAATTTAAATTCAGTGAATTAAATTCTGAAAATTAACGAATACTAAAATTCTATAGAAATTAAATGTTGCTGGGGTTACTTATCCGCCCCATACTGAAATGTGAATTAAATTATTACCTAAAAGTATACATGAATTGAATTCGAGATAACCCTTCTTAACCCAAGCGTCCCATTCCGGAGCCAGCTATTCTAGTTGCTAAACGTCCCATTTCGGAGCCAGCATAACAAGTAGCCTAAGTACGGGTCTTAAATCCTAGGTTCAGTTTACCGTCCCATTCCGAAGCCAGGTAACCCAAAACCCATCTATTTCACTCCATACTCTAGTTTTAAAATCACAAATACCACACATCTAGAGTCCCATTCCGGAGCCATCCAAAATAGACGATATTCATGATAGAAAAACTGAGCGAAATCATTCATAAACTCCAATCTATTGAGCTCAATACCCATCAAAACATATAATAAACACCATTCATCCATGGATACAAAATAACTCAATAGATCGAAAAATCAATGATAAACAAATAAGTACATGTGAAATAGACCATCCATTCATGTAAAAATTAATTTGAGTTCAAGATTCACATTATGAGTAGGGGATTCAAAGATCCCCAAGCAACAAAAAGGACTACTCTATCCATAATAAAATGTAAAGAGAAAAAGATAGAATAACCCCTGAAATTCATGGTGAAGAAAACCCAGCTGAATCCAAGCTCTTCAATCTCTCCCTCCAAAGCTTACAAGAAAATGAGTTTCAAAATGTGTAGATCTATACTTGTAAACTATGTATATATGTTTAATCTAAGTGTTTTTGTGTAAATCCCCCTATTTTCAAGTATATCTATGTATTTATATGTGTAAAATAAACAAAGAACTCAAAGAAAGAAGAAAGAAACCCTAAAACTGAAAATTACCCAAAAACTCTCTCCTCCCTATTTCTTCAGAAAACTCTGCCTTATATAGGTCAACATGGGTCACGGTTACTACTAAATCCGTGGTAACCGTGACCTCTAATGAAAAACCCTCTTTTGGTTAAAATAGGTCACGGTTACTATGAAATACTTAGTAACCATGAGATGGCTCGGAGCTGAAATTCAAAATTTGATCACGGTTACCATGAAGTTTCTGGTAACCGTGAGATAGCTCTCATCTTCATTCTGGACTGAAAAATTGCCTTCCTCACGGTTACTAGGAAATCCTTAGTAACCGTGAGATGCTTCTCCTTTAGCTTCTGTATTGAAAACTCTATAGGTCACGGTTACCATCCTATCATGCACGATTTCCATGCTGACCGTGACAAGCTTCAAACGGTGCATTTTGACAGAGTATATGGGTCACGGTTACTAGGAAATTCCTGGTAACCGTGAGGTACCTAAAAATCAAAAAATTCTGTCAAAAACTCTCAAAAATCACAGAAAAGCTAGAATTAACTGAGAATCGGATAAATTATTAAATGCTAGTAAAAACAAAGCAAAAGATGCTAAAAGATCAATGAAAACTAAACTCAAATTAAACTAAAACTAAATACTGAAATTGAGTTATCAAAATACCCCATACTTAGACTTTGCTTGCCCTAAAGCAAATGAATTATCAACAATCTTGGCATGTTCATAAGCCCAGAATCGGAGCTCATCCAACTCGTTCAACTGCAGAGACCTGCACTTTCCTGCATTCTCAAGGTTAAGATTTAAAAATTTAGTAGCCCAATAAGCCTTGTGCTCTAATTCCACCGGTAAGTGACAGGATTTTCCAAACACCAACCTAAAAGGTGACATTCCTATTGGCGTTTTAAAAGCTGTCCTATAAGCCCACAAAGCCTCATCTAACTTAAGGTACCAATCCTTCCTAGATGCATTGACCGTTTTCTCCAAGATTGCCTTCAACTCTCGGTTAGAAACCTCAACTTGCCCATTAGCTTGGGCATGATATGGGGTGGTTATTTTGTGCCTCACTCCGAATCTTTTCAATAAGGCTTTGGATTGGTGGTTGACAAAATGATTTCCACCATCACTAATAATGGCTCTCGGGGCCCCATAGCGGGTGAATATATTCTTCCTTAAAAATTCTAAAACAACATTTGAATTGCAAGTCCTAGTGGCTATAACTTCTACCCACCTACTCACATAATTGACTGCCACTAAGATATACTCAAACCCGTAAGAAATTGGAAAGGGTCCCATGAAATCTATCCCCCATAAGTCAAACAGTTCAACCTCAAGCATGTTAGTCAATGGCATCTCATCCCTCCTGGTTATATTCCCCACTCTTTGACATCGATCACAGGTTTGAATAAACAATTTAACATCATGAAATAAGGTGGGCCAATAAAAGCCAGAAGAAAGAATTTTTGATACCGTTCTATTAGGGCCATGATGTCCACCAACTTCCCCACTGTGACAAGCTTGCGTGATTTCTACTTGCTCCTCCTTGGGAATGCACCTTCTAAGAACTTGATCAGCACAAAGACGGAAGAGATAAGGATCATCCCAGATGTAATGTTTCGCATCAGCCTTCAGCTTCTTCTTTTGCTGCCATGTGAAGTCTGTTGGTATATAACCTTCTGCAAGAAAATTAGCAACATCAGCGAACCAAGGTAAAGAAACTTCATAAACAAATAATGCACAAATGCGTTCATCAGGAAATAAATCTGAAATCTCCCCTTTTTCAATGTGATCATGCTCTAATCTTGATAGATGATCTGTTACATGATTTTCTGCCCCCTTCTTGTCTTTAATTTCTAAATCAAACTCTTGCAATAGGAGCACACATCTTATCAGTCTTGGCTTGGATTCCTTTTTTGCAAAGAGATGCCTTAGTGCCGCATGATCATACCACACCACAATCTTCGCTCCCAGTAGATATGGTCGAAATTTCTCAAATGCAAAGACAATGGCAAGAAGCTCTTTTTCAGTTGTGGTATAATTGACTTGAGCTCCTGTCAGAGTGTGGCTCGTATAATAAATAGCACAAAAGACTTTTTCTTGCCTTTGACCAAGCACTGCTCCCACTGCAAAATCGCTCGCATCACACATTAGTTCAAATGGCAAATTCCAATCCGAAGATATAATTACCGGAGCTGAAATAAGCCTTTGTTTCAACAGTGCAAAGGCCAATAAACATTTATCATCAAAATCAAAAGGAGCATCTTTCATTAACAAATTTGACAAAGGTTTCGCAATTTTTGAAAAATCCTTTATAAACCTTCTATAGAAACCTGCATGCCCTAGAAAACTCCTTACTCCCTTAATATTGGTCGGTGGTGGAAGCTTCTCTATAACCTCTATTTTTGCCTTGTCCACCTCAATCCCCTTCTCAGAAATCTTATGCCCCAAAACTATCCCTTCCCTTACCAAAAGTGGCATTTTTCCCAATTTAATACTAAGTTGGTCTCCTTACACCTACTTAACACTAAATCGAGATGCTCTAAGCAGCTCTCAAAGTCAAGCCCGTATATGGTAAAGTCATCCATAAATACCTCCATAAATTTCTCTATAAAGTCATGAAAAATTGCCATCATGCACCGCTGAAACGTAGCCGGTGCATTGCACAAGCCAAAAGGCATTCTCCTATAGGCAAAAGTGCCATAAGGGCAGGTAAAGGTGGTTTTCTCCTGATCTTCAGGGGCTATGGGAACTTGCAGATATCCCGAATACCCGTCTAAAAAACAATAGAACCTATTACCCGCTAACCTTTCGAACATCTGATCAATAAATGGCAATGGGAAATGATCCTTTCTGGTGGCATGATTCAATCTCCTATAGTCTATGCACACCCTCCAACCCGTGACCATCCGAGGTCGGATTAATTCATCTAATTCATTTTTTATCACTATCATGCCCCCTTTCTTTGGGACACATTGCACAGGGCTAACCCATTTACTATCAGAGATTGGATAGATTATACCTGAATCGAGCAGTTTAAGTACCTCTTTCTTCACAACCTCTTACATAGCTGGATTGAGCCGTCTTTGGGGTTGAGCGACCGGTTTGCAATCCTCCTCCATGAGAATCTGGTGTGTGCAGTAACTCGGATTAATACCCTTCAAGTCCGCTGTCTCCCATCCTATTGCCTCCTTATGTTTTTTCAACACCTTGAGCAGCGTATCCTCTTCAGTACCTGTCAATAAAGAAGAAATAATCACTAGCTTATCTTCTCCTTCTAAAAAAACATACTTTAAATGAGAAGGAGGAGGTTTTAGTTCAGATTTCAATTCTCCCTCTTGCACAGTGGTTTTCTCTTTCTTCAGATTCTCCTCCTCACAGTCTTTCGCTACAGCTGCTACTAGTTCTTCTTTTACTCCATCCAATTCTTCATTTTCTAAAGAATGCATCAAACTTGAATTTATTGGATCATTTAGTAGCACTTTCTCTTGCACTTCCTCTACACATTCATCGATTTTGTCCATGAAATAGGCTGACTCTTCTAGATCAATCGATGGATATTTCTGAGATTTGTTCATATCTACCACCAATTCTTCGTTGTTGAATCGAAGAGTAACCTTTTGCCCATGAACGTCAATCAAAGCCCTTGCGGTGTTCAAAAATGGTCTCCCTACGATAAGGGGCACTTTCCTGTCTTCCTCCATTTCCATGACTACAAAATCGACGGGAAAGATGAATTTTCCTATTTTCACCAGTAAATCTTCAATAACTCCCTTTGGCTTTCTCATCGATCTATCCGCAAGTTGAAGTCTCATTCCCGTTTCCTTGAGATCACCCAGATTAAGTTTCCTGTACATAGAATAAGGCATTAAGTTTATACTGGCTCCTAGATCACATAAAGCGTTTCCAACAAAAGTTTCGCCGATTTCGCAAGGTAGAGTAAAGCTACCTGGATCTTCCAATTTCTTCGGGATCTTATTCATTATAATTGCACTACAGTTTTTAGTGAGTTGTACAATTCCATACCCTTCTAATTTCTTTTTATTAGAACAAAGTTCTTTCATAAACTTAGCATAGTTGGGCATGTGTGCTAGGGCTTCAGCAAAAGGCAAGTTAATATGTAATTAGTTAAACATTTCTAGAAACCTAGCCAATTGCTCATTTTTCTTCTCCCTCCTAGCTACAGCAGGAAATGGCAACCTATTGATATCAAGATCCTCTATGTTTGGATTCACAATACTCTTCCCCTTGTCATTCCTTGGAGCATCCACATCTATCTCTACTCTAGAGTTAGAAGTACTTACCTTCTGCGTTGGTTCCTCCAATTCAGTTGATGAAGTTGGTGATTTACCTCTTTCTTCCTCTCGTGTTGCTTTCTTGCCACTTCTCAAAGTGATTGCTTTGGCCTCCTCCTTGGGATTGCGATCCATATTTGAAGGAAATGTCCCTGGTTGTCTATTTGAAATTGAAGTTACAAGTTGACCCAATTGAGTCTCCGAATTTCTCATTGAAGCATCTTGATTTCGGTTCCATTGCTCTTGAGATTTACACCTTGAATCTTGACTTGTCATGAATTGTTGTTGGCTATTCATGAAACCAGCAAACATGTCTTCTAGATTTGGCTTCTTTTCTTAAATGGGTGGCCTTGTTTGGAATCCTGGTGGATGGTATGGTTGAGGTTGATTAGAGTTTTGCCCTTGATGGTGGTTTGGTGGATAGGGGGCTTGGTAGTGAGTGGTGGCTTGTGGTTGGTGGGGTTGAGCTTGACTATGATAGGCATTGGAGTGGTAAGGTGCTCTTGGTTGTGGTTGAGAAGATGAAGCTTGTTGATTTCCATCCTTCCATGAGAAATTAGGGTGATTCCTCCATCCCGGATTATATGAATTGCTGTAGGGATCATTCCTTCTAAAATCACCTAGTGTATTTACATCTCCTACAACTCCTCCTTCTTGGATAACTTGCTCACTTTCAGATGATCCACTTCCTTGATTCACTGCAGCCACATTTTGGACCTTCAAGCCGCTCAACTCCTTTCTCACCATCTCTAGTTGTGCCTTTAACAATGCTACTTCATCCACATTATGTAAACCTTGCCTCCTTGGAACTGATCTAGGGGCATTTCATTGAGAATCATTTGTCGACATTTCATCCAACAACTGAAAAGCATCCTCAGGTAACTTGTTCAAGAAAGATCCTGCTATTGCTGCATCCAATAATGACCTTGTTTGAGGTGTAACTCCAGCATAAAAGATGGTCATCAATTGATAGATAGCTATTTCATGATGTGGACAGCTTCTCAATAATCTTCTAAACCTCTCCCATGCTTCGTGAAAGGGCTCTTCATTCATTAGATGAAAACTCGTGATGCTATTTCGGATGCTTGCAGTCTTTGTTGGAGGAAAGAATCTCATTTAAAACCTTTCTTGCATTTGGTCCCATGTCCATATTGACTGGCGCGATAGCATTTGTAACCACTCTCTTGCCTTGCCAATCAATGTAAATGGAAACAGCTTCAACCTCACTGCATCCGTACTAACACCCTAAATTTGAACTGTGTCACTAACTTCCAGAAATATGTCGATATGCTGAGCTGGATCCTCTACTTCTGAACCAGAGAATTGATTCCTCTGTACCATATAATGGTGGCTGGTTTGAGCTCAAATTGCACTCCTCTCGGTAATACAATTGTTCGATGATCTTCATTCCACCTTGGTACATCGTAGTCTCTTATGGTCCTTTGCCTAGGCATTTCTTCTCTTCTTGCCCCTGGCATTTGTTCATGTCGGCACTTGTTCATTCTCGAGAGGGAACTCATCAAGAGGAGGATCGTGCTCCATCTCGATATCTATATTGGCTCTCCTTCTTTGATGTAAGGTCCTCTCGATTTCAGGATCAAGAGGTAGTAATGGCTCTTGTCTTGTTCTATTCATAAACCAATGTCACCTAAAAAGAATCAAGAAAAACAAAATAAGAAAAAGAAAACACAAACAAACACTAATCACAATTTACTAACAACGCCAATTTCCCCGGCAACGGCGCCAAAAACTTGTTGAGACCCTAGCAAGTGCACTAGATCGATAAGTAATAAAGTGGGGTATAGTTAGGACCTTCAATATCGAACCCAAGGAAAATGTGTGTGTGAAGACTGTGAAGATTAATTGTATGCTAAAAAAATGCCAATTGTTTGTGTGTATGAGTTGTTTGATTTATAAAATGTAAATCCAAGGGACCCTCAATACTGTCCCATTTCGGAGCCAGGTAACCCAAAACCCATCTATTTCACTCCATACTCTAGTTTTAAAATCACAAATACCACACATTTAGAGTCCCATTCCGGAGCCATCCAAAATAGACGATATTCATGATAGAAAAACTGAGCAAAATCATTCATAAACTCCAATCTATTAAGCTCAATACCCATCAAAACATATAATAAACACCATTCATCCATGGATACAAAATAACTCAATAGATCGAAAAATCAATGATAAACAAATAAGTACATGTGAAATAGACCATCCATTCATGTAAAAATTAATTTGAGTTCAAGATTCACATTATGAGTAGGGGATTCAAAGATCCCCAAGCAACAAAAAGGACTACTCACTATCCATAATAAAATGTAAAGAGAAAAAGATAGAATAACCCCTGAAATTCATGGTGAAGAAAACCCAGCTGAATCCAAGCTCTTCAATCTCTCCCTCCAAAGCTTACAAGAAAATGAGTTTCAAAATGTGTAGATCTATACTTGTAAACTATGTATCTATGTTTAATCTAAGTGTTTTTGTGTAAATCCCCCTATTTTCAAGTATATCTATGTATTTATATGTGTAAAATAAACAAAGAACTCAAAGAAAGAAGAAAGAAACCCTAAAACTGAAAATTACCCAAAAACTCTCTCCTCCCTATTTCTTCAGAAAACTCTGCCTTATATAGGTCAACATGGGTCACGGTTACTACTAAATCCGTGGTAACCGTGACCTCTAATGAAAAACCCTCTTTTGGTTAAAATAGGTCACGGTTACTATGAAATACTTAGTAACCGTGAGATGGCTCGGAGCTAAAATTCAAAATTTGATCACGGTTACCATGAAATTTCTGGTAACCGTGAGATAGCTCTCATCTTCATTCTGGACTGAAAAATTGCCTTCCTCACATTTACTAGGAAATCCTTAGTAACCGTGAGATGCTTCTCCTTTAGCTTCTGTACTGAAAACTCCATAGGTCACGGTTACCACCCTATCATGCACGATTTCCATACTGACCGTGACAAGCTTCAAACGGTGCATTTTGACAGAGTACATGGGTCACGGTTACTGGGAAATTCCTAGTAACCGTGAGGTACCTAAAAATCACAAAATTATGTCAAAAACTCTCAAAAATCACAAAAAAACTAGAATTAACTGAGAATCGGATAAATTATTAAATCCTAGTAAAAACAAAGCAAAAGATGCTAAAAGATCAATGAAAACTAAACTCAAATTAAACTAAAACTAAATACTGAAATTGAGTTATCATCTATCTTGCCAAAATCCTACACTAGCCTGAGAGGATTATTGGTTGATTGTCATCCAAATATTCTAGGTTATTTGGCTTTTTCTAGCATGGATTACGCATTCAAGATATTTGCTATTGGACACTATGGTTTACAACAATCCAATATGATAAAATTCAATTGACCAACAAATCCCAAGGTGAATTTTGATTTCCCTTAGTCATGATATGTATATTTCATGGAAAGATCATATAATTATGAATTTTAAATTTTAAATTTCTGCCTTGTATGAGATTTATGGAAATGTTAAATTCTAAAACAAACTGTAAACGACAACATAAGATCTATATGCTTAAAATATTGCCATGGATTGCATATAAATTAATTGTGAGTTTAATAACCCATATACAAAATTATTAATTGTTCAACAAAATTATAGGCCACACTTTGGCCTTTACAAAATACTATTTCTTCCTTATGGCACCTAAACTAACTCCAAAAAACTAACAAACCTAACCTACATCAACTAAATTTTTATCACAACATTTTGTCTATGAAATGGCCAACAAGCACTGCAAGCAATGCAAAAGCAACCCTCAAATAAATCTTTTCTCGATTTCTCAAGGCCTTATTAGTTATGCAAATAGAAACCATACATTGTTTCCACATCTGGACTTGGTTTAAGAGTCTATCCTTATTTGTCTACAATTCAAGCACTTTGTTCTTTAGGTCTCTTTTCTTAAATTTCAGTACTTGCATGGAAAGTTACAACTCAAAGATCTTCACCCTATAATTCACATGTGCTAGTACATGCTCCTATTCATCCTTCCACACCCAGTAAGACACATTTCTTCCCTTATATGCAATATTAAACTACATCATAAACTATTTATCCCACAACAAAACATAACAAATAAGTGGAATAAGTATTATCAGCAACATGACCCTAAATCAAAATTATTATATCCATCCTAAAAAAATCTAGGAATTATTACTTAAGCCTAATCCACCCATTTGGAATTTTTAACTACAAACATAATCAAATTAATAAAAGAACCTACCTAGGTCATTGGACATTTTTAGAAAACTCTTCTTGGATGCATAGAGATTCGAGTTGTTAGCCTCAATGCTTGTAGCCTACAATCACATTCGTGCTTTTTCCCTTCAACTAATTGGTTGACTTGATCTGCATATTGATCTAATGGTGCAAAACTAAAACTTCTTCAGCTTTGAGACATCCTTGCATTTTTTTTCTCTAAATTTTTTTCCTATTTTAGTTGAAGAGAAAATGAAAGATTTTGGTTTGAGTACAAGTTGAGTTAGTGTCTTCAAACTGTATGAAATCCATAAATGTATCCAAGTTGGTCCGTGTGTACATTTGAGTTGGAATGCCATATGAGATAGAAAATGGTGACGTGGCTTATTTCCATTGGATGCCACTTGCTCTATCTGCCAAGTCTACTTTTCATCCAAGAAAAGGATAAAATCGCTCAATTGGATAAAAATAATGTTTTCAGAAGCAGCTCGAACATCGACTCGACCTGCCAACTGAGTCAAGAGTCAATTGGTTGAATTGAGTTAACTTAGAGTTTTTATTTTTTTAAATATAATTATTTATAAAAAATTAAATATATGGTATGTCAAAATACATGTAAAAATCTATTAGTTACCAAATATCAATATAAAAATATTAAGTCCAACAAATTTTCTAAGTATAAAAATCAAATAAATTTTTCGAACACAAATAGTAAATATCTAAATAACTATACATAATATCTAAATAAATTCATTTAACATGTTAATAAACAATTATCATTAATAATCAATCCTCATCTTCATTTTCTTATTTGTCTCTATCATCATCTTTATCTCCATTTCCATCTACTCCTTGAATTAAATCATGCCCCATAACATCTAAAATTTTTAAAACAAACATATAATTAAATATACTATATGCATAATTTTTAATATTCTAAGCTAAATTCATATTATATAAAAGAATCATCAAAAGCCAATTTACAGAACCAATTTCATATGCATCCTGACAAAGGCAAGAAGTTATTCGATGCCCTTTAATTGTAATTCAAGGCCTAACCATAGTGAAAAACAAACATCAGTCCAGTAAAAAACACATCAAGAGAGTAGCCAAATCATCAGATTTGCTAGGAAAGAGTTTGAGTACATCGAAATAAAATAATCACCTATGATACTTTATTATGTATCAAATAAGAAATACATAAAGTAGAGCAGAGCATAGAATGCAGAGAAAAAAAATGGAGCCCATCGAGCATACAAGGAGATCAGATATAGGAAGAGAAAGCAGAAATGGTAGCAATCGAACATGGGGATAAAAAAACAGAGAGCTCCAGTGAAGAAACATACCTAGATGCAAAAAGCTCTGGTGAAGAAACTGCACCTAAAGAAACACAAGTCCCGCTCAAGGTGAAGAAGAAGAAGTGAGAGAGGAGATGGCTACGTGAAACCTGAAATGGATGCAAAAAAAGGTAAGGAAAATTTATGCTTTATTTGGATCAAGGGAAGTGGGAGTAATTGGGTAGAAAGTAGATTGAAAGTACCTTACTTTCCTTTGTTTGGATTGTAAAATCTTAAAATTGAGAGCAGAATCCAATGAAAATCAGATTTCTCAATTAACTCTCTGTTAAGCATTTTATTTCCTTCTAATTTGGAGAAAAAGCGAGGTAAATGAGTGGGTGATGAAAATAATTCGTTGAAATTACCAAATTATCCCTTTCTTTATAAATATCTCCACACGTCTCTACTCTTCTCTCAGCTTGTTGATTTTTCGTAATATTTACATGTCATATTATGTAAATGTAAATGTAAATGTAGTAATTGGAAAATGGTTGGCCAGTTTTTCTGTTTATATTTATTAGGTGAAGAAGATGTAAAGAAAAAAGAGAAAAAGAAGTGTTTAGATATTGTTTTTATTCTTTTACTCGCAAGCAGGTTAATGTGTTTTTTCTGTTTATGTTTATTAGGTGAAGAAGGTTTAAAAAGAAAATAGAAGAGTGTTTAGATATTGTTTTTGTTCTTTTATCCGCTTGCGGGTTAATGTGTTTTTTCTGTTTATTTTTATTAGGTGAAGAAGGTTTAAAAAGAAAAGAGAAGAATATTTAAATATTGTTTTTATTCTTTTACCTGCTTGCGGATTAATGTGTTTTTTCTGTTTATGTTTATTAGGTAAAAAAGATTTAAAAAGAAAAGAGAAGAGTGTTTATATATTATTTTTATTCTTTTACCCGCTTACGGGTTAATATGTTTTTTCTGTTTATTATTTTTATACATAAGGGCGTTACTGTCAAAGATACTTATGAAAATCTAATTTACTCTCAAACAATAGAATAAAAATAATTGAAAATAAAAATTTCATTACTTTTATTTTCACTCATTTTCGCTCATTAAAGTAAATTAAATTTACTTCCATTCAAACAAAAGGTTAAGATTTTTTTTTTCAAAACGCAGCATTTTTAGGTTGAACAGAGTTCAGTCCGAGTCGTAGATTTTTGAGCCAAATCAATTTTTTTCAACCCAACCCAAATTTTTACTACTTATGAGTTTCAAGTTGGATTGATTCGGATGGCTTGCCAAGTTGTGGTCCAACCAGTTCAACTGGCCGAATTACTAAATTTTGAATAATGAATGGCCAAAACGTCAAAACCGGTCCTTTTCCCTTTCGTAATTAATCCATATATACAGTTTATATATCTCAGAGTTTTCTCCCCACACAAAATCTCTCTTAATTCCCACCACTTTCTCACACACCAAACACAGCACAGAGTTCCCAATTTGTTATTATGAGTTTGCTTACGAAACACTTTGTTAGTTGCTGTATGAATACCCGGAGGACTAATCACGGTATGCCATTTCAAAATTTTTCTGTCCGATTTCCTTTTGAATGTAAATTCTGACGCAGCCAATCAATTTTGTGTTTTAAAAGGCATAGATAAGGTCCCTATCAAGATAAGTAACAAATCCCCCATAAATGAGGATCTTCGCGGTGATATTGTATCTTTACCGAAGAATCATAGTAAAAGCAGCTCTCGAGTTATGACAATAACGAGTTCAATTGCAGGTGATAATGGTTTTCTTTTTGTTTTTCTTTTTATACTGCAAATATTGAGAGTAAAGGCTACATATTTTCGTTTTTCATGTTGTTTATGAAGACTTTAATGGAGAATTGAGCAGATTTATGAATTGTTGCTGTTCTACTTCTTGACATGGCTGTTCTTAAGCTATCAATATAATTGGTTATGATGATAATTTTCCATTTGTGTACTGACAGCATTTCTAATGGAGCTTTTTGTTTTCGATGTTCTTAGTTGAAAAGTCTTTGAAATTTTATTTTTTCTGGTTTCTCAGCTGCAAATTTGGTTGCAATAGACGTGGCAAAAGCAGTAAATATGAATAAATCATTGGTGAGAGTCCTTTCTGTGAACCAACACTTCTAAACAATATTAGGGAGCTTTTTAATGCAAACTTTCTTCGGTTATTACCAGCTTGTTTTACACGTCCTTAATGCCATCCAAATTCCATATATCAAATTTTCTTCTGACTCTACTGGCATTTGATGTTGACAATTAAAGTGTATTGTTTCAAGAGGTTCAAGTTTGGGCATCCTTATAGTTAAGGGCATATTTCCAGTAAATTTTTTGGAGTTATAGTGCTTATATATCTTATCAGGTAGAACTTTTTTTGCTGTGATTTAGGAAGAAGCTGCTTCTATGTACATTTTGGCTGATGGAGGAATTGGGGATTGGTTTGGAGATTTGTTATATTCAGCTGGACAGCAGGCAAATGAAGCTGTTCAGGATCAACTATCAGCCCTTAGTTTCACAAGGTTTTTATCTAATCTTCTTCCAAAATTCAGCATTTCTTAAAAAGATTTGCTTATTCCTCATTGCAGTCAGGGTTTATTGCTCAATGCAGTCTGGCAGTTATTTTTGGGGCAGGGCTTGTGACAAGCCTTTCACCTTGTACGCTAAGTGTTTTACCACTGACCCTTGGCTACATTGGTAATATTATCTTTTTGAGAACTCACATAGTTTACTTATTCGAAGTGTGGTGCTTTCTGCTTGGCATCTCTTTTTTCTTTCTTGGAGGCTGCACTATGATTTTGTTTTTGTCATGCAGGGGCATTTGGTTCTAATAAAAGCAGGGCAGAGGTAGTGAGTTTCTCAATGAAATTACCTTCATCTTTTCATGTTCTAGTTATTTCTCTCATTTTGCATATTGAACTCCAATATTAGGGTTTCAAATCACAATTTGGCTCTAACCTAAGAAATACATGAAATAAAATGAACTGAAAAAGACAAAAAAAAGAGAGAGGGGGGGGGGGGGGGGGGGGGTTCTTTATCAATTTTGGGGCCGAGACTGTCCAACTCGAGTCTTACTAAGGTATCTTGCAACAGCTCCTTTTGTTGTAACCATTTTGACGAAAATGAATTACAATTTTACGAACTTTCTCCGTGATATTCTTTCTCATGCTCAAATAGACTTGATGCTTCTGTTCAGGTCATTGCAGATTCTATTGCATTCTCATTGGGTTTGGCTACTACGCTAGCTCTTCTTGGTGTAGGAGCCTCATTTGCAGGAAAGGCATATGGACAAATAGGACAAGGTTTACCTTTGGCTGCTTCTGGTTTGGCTGTTATAATGGGTCTGAATCTCCTTGAGGTATTTATTTATTTTGCTTATTGTGCAAACTGTTGGCCTAGTTTTTGGTTATTCTAGTACTTGGCTATGATAATTTTAGTTCCCACATGAGTTGAATGCTGTGTTTGCAATTACCCTCATGTAGGTTGGCTTTTTGTGATTTAATTTTTCCATTGCGTTTTTGTTCTTACTATGAGGATTAATATTGCAGATAATTGAACTACAACTCCCTTCCTTTTTTAGCAATTTCGACCCTCGTGCTGCTGCTGCTAATTTTCCATCAAGTATTTAGCCTTTCTAAAGCTTATCTATTCATCTCAAAGCCTTTATTTAGCTGATTTGATATGTTCATAGTTTAATGATAAAATATGCCATTTTTAGGTGTACAAGCATATTTAGCTGGGCTTACATTTGCGTTAGCTGCTTCTCCTTGCAGTACACCTGTGCTTGCTACTTTGCTAGGATATGTGGCTGCATCTAAGGTGCATACCTCCTGTTCCATTCAATTTTTTATTTTGGTCATGTACCGCTGCAGACAAGCAAGGGAAGTTAATTTTTGAGTTTGTCTTCTAGAACGATGAATGTGTACAATTTTTTCTTTTCATTTTGAATAACAAATCTTTTGCTGTTATTATTAGTAATTGCATTGTTTTCTTTTCTGTGGCAAACTTCCTTATTTAGTTTGAACTTTTAGAGGATAAATGCCTTTCTAAGAGATTTAGATTTTATAAGAACTTGTGACATTTTTCTACTTGGAAACCAGAATGTTGACGGTTATTTATGATACAATTTCCATTTGTTTTATTGTGATGCAAGTGTTTGAGTTTGACAAAATAAAGACTTTTGTGAAGCTATTTCTGGATGGGTACGATTGCGAACATGCAATATAGCATAGTAAAAGTTGGATAAAAGAACTAACAAGAGTAAGACAAAATAATAAATAACTTACTTTTGTTCTTTCATGGTCAGAAATTGATCGGCTAATTTTTGGCATTCATTTATTGCCATAACTTCAAATGTATAACAAGTATTATTAATCACAGGATCCAGTGATAGGAGGCAGTTTACTTTTGACTTACACTACCGGTTATGTTGCTCCTCTTCTTCTTGCAGCTTCTTTTGCTGGAGCGTTGCAGGTATGGGGTCCATAATGTGGATAATAATTTTGTCTTTTTTTACCAAGGCATTAAGCATTGCTTACATCATCGTGTTGAGTTGAATGTTTCATGAAAATATCAGTCCTTCGCACTGGGTGTGGCGTATAATTTCCTTATGTGTGAGTGAAACATATTATGTAAATCCCCTCATTGCTCGGATACTGGCCTAGTTATGGCATTGGGCTGGTTATTGGACTCCGTTTGATCAATTTTCTTTTGTTTCAATCTTTTCTTTTTTTAAAAAAAAAAGAAAGAAAGAAACAGGAAAATTAACCTTTTAAGGCATTTGCAGAGCCTGTTGACATTCCGGAAATTCTCTGCATGGATCAATCCAATGAGGTAAAACTATATTATTTTTAATGCATAAATTTTTTATAAGCAATTGATGTTTAATGCCTCCATAATCTCACTTATTGTTAGCTGTGGAGAAAAACCATGGTTAATTGGTTTGTCAATAACATAACAACCAACTAGTTAGCAGTGAAAAAGTTGCCTTCATGTTTAATCTCCATGCCTTCCATAAATTAAAGAGAGAGAAGTTAATTTCTAACCTTATATGTACCTTCAGGTTATCTAGTTTTAGGCCTGGGCTAACATACTTTCCAGTATACTGTGCTTTCTACTTCTTGACCGTTACTTCATGCTTTTACGTGACTGTCAAAAAGTGAGAAGTACCACAAATTGGAAACTACGGTGAGAGTTCTAATACATGCGGAACTTTATTGTTTTGCAGTGGCGCACTTCTCTTAGGAGGCGGCGTGTATACTTTCTTGGATAGGCTCTTCCCACCGACAATGGCCATGTAGATGGCCCATCTAAGCCTCTATAGGATTTACATCAGGATGTATATAGAACATATGAAGTAGAATGAGAACATTTGTGGAAGTTTTCTGTTTTACAATAGGATATAGCTTGATACAGATTTGTCAATTTATACTGGAATAGAGATTATAGATTTGGCATAAAATAATGTTGATTTTGTGCGGACTTCATTTTTCCTTTGGATTTGATAAAAATGTATCTTGTGGATTATTACCAAAAACTATCAAAGGAAATAGTTCTTGAAAGAAGAATATGTACCATCTTCAGCATTTTGATTCGCTATCTGAAGAAATGGATTTTTCTATTATGGTGCAGAAAAACATGTTTGAAGATATTTACTATTTGTTCTGAAGTTTTTGTTCTGCATTGCCATAACTGTTTCTTAATATATGTACTAATTGTTATGAGATATACCTATTGGGAATGATTGCAAATTGTTTTCTATATTACAGGTTTAGGGTTTCTTAATATATGTTTAATATCTTATTGTGATTGCACAGTAAGTCACGTGGCTCGGTCAGGGATGGATCAAATCGGTCAAAAATAAATAAAATATTAAACACCTTATATACGACCACCGATTTCTTCTTCCTCTTCCTATTGTCTTCCTTCCCTCTCTCAATCTGCATGTTGCTAGTGTTCCAACTCAAAAATTTTACTTTCAAGCTGCTTCAATCTTCACTTAAACAGGTTAGTATATTATACAGTATCTTTTTTTTTTTCAATTTACATATAAAATTTGAGATAATCACATAAAATGGTATAAATATTTAACTGTAATATTATTTTAATTTTTGTAGGTATTATTTTGTAGATTAATTTGAGGAATTGGAGAAAAAAGGGAAGTAATCAGTTTTATTTGTTACAAAAAATTTTATGTTAGTGTAATAATATGCATCATTTTATAATGTTAGCTGTTAGTATAATAGTTGTATATATTACGTAAAAATAATAGTTTTGTATATTAAGAAAAATTTAAAGTTAATGTTGAACAAAATTTGTTAATCGGTTGACATATAAAAATAAGAGTATAATTTATAAGTCTATAATATTTATATTTATTGACTTATTTATATATTTATATTTTTAATTAAATTAAGTAAATTAAATATATTATTAATCATGAAATTAGTAATGAAGTTACCAAAATATTAATTTAATGATATTTTTAATTGTGTTGTTATATAATTTATAAGTGTATTTACTTGTGACAAGAAAAAAAAAGGACCATTATTTTACTTATATTAGGTTAGAAATGTACATCAAATAATGTATATTGCTATGTGATAAAATAATATATAATAATTGATAACTACAGAAATTACATCTCAAAAGGCCCAGTCATTTCGGCCCAGTAAGTATTTAACACGGCCCAAATCTGCTAACAAGAAAGAGTAGCGTGAGCTGGAAGATAACACAGGAAAGCGTGACGTCCGATCGAACTGATGGGACGTCTTATCCTGCCAGCCCACTGGCATAAGCCAACGCCTACACTCTCCACCTATTTTCAGTCACATCGTCGCTCACCTACTCTAATTGACGGTTGTCATCTCCCCAAGGCACTCAAGTACCCTTTTCTCCAAAACATCTCCTATAAATAGCCAAAAACACGATGGCAGCAGGTATTGAACTCTAGAAACCCTATCTCTCCTTTTAGCTCTTACTCCCAAGTCACCGACTTAAGCTTCGGAGTGCTAACGCCTGGGTCCGATCGGGCACTCCACTTTTGCAGGTCCTTACTTCCCTCTAGTCTTCAAACTGCCAACTGCTCATCATGCAAGATAAGGCATTCCTAGTCTTATCATTTGGTGCTTTCGTTGAGAGACATGGCAGACTCAAGATCTTATGAAAATGTGATTCGCTGAGATCGTAGTGGCGGTAACCAGGACAGATCTGAAGCTCCGAGGCAAAGGAAAAGATCCTTCAGAATGTCGCCTGAAGGGAGTCCCCTCCTAGATCTCAGTGATATGATGGCACAACAGCAGGATAACGCCCTTATTACTGTAGGTAACATGCGTGCTATACTTAATCGCCTCACTGAGGGCGTGGTACAAGCTTTGGAAATCAAAAAAATGCACAGAGCTCTTGAAGACGGACAAGAAAGGGACCTAACGGCAGAAAGTTTTGAAAGAAGAAAAAACAAGGGGCTCTCCCTGAAAGAGCCCAACGTTCATGATGGGAAAAAGGCGAGTGTCAAAACTGCGAACAGATGTTTTAAGGGCAAAGAAATGATGTTTTCAAGCAGAGATGTTTCTCACACCTTCAGTAGATTATATGCTTTATTTTTCAATGAGCAGGAAGAATATGCGCCTAGTCGTGCTTGCTTTCAAAGGACAAAAGGAGAGTTCACTCCTGCGGCAACAAGCAGTGAGGATGAGTGGTTCGAGCAAAGACCAAAAAGGTTTGGCTCGGCAAAGCCAAAGAAAAAGATGCTGGGGAAGAACACTTACAACGTGACCTCCCCTTTCTGCAGAGAAATTCTAGAGTCCAAGTTGCCTCCCAAATGGAGAAACGTGGTGATGGACAAATATACAGAGTCTTTTCGACCACTTTAGGAGGGTCCGCCTTGAAATGGTTCCGCAGACTTCCCCCTGCATAAATTGCCTCCTTCTAACAGCTCCAGGAATTGTTCGGAGCGCGATTCCATGCGCGAACGTACACATCAAAGTCAGCCAATGACCTGTGCGACCTCTACCAGAGAACTAACGAAATTCTCAGAGATTACATTGTTCGCTTCCAAGATGCAATGCTGGAAACGGGGGACGTAAGCGTGGGATCGGCATCCAGGGCCTTAGCAAAAGGAATCGCAGACCGTCCATTTGCTGAATTGCTAACCACGAGGCCACCAAGTAGTTTTCCCGACTTAATGGACAGAGTCAGGCGACGCGTACAATTAGATGATGCTCTTAGAACCGGTGGCATCGGGAGGACCAGCGTGATGGATAGGTTGCGATACATGGATGGTCGACCATTCAAAAGAACCCCTGTATCCGATCGAGCCGAGGAGAAGCCCAAATAGTCGGTCTTCTCAAGGATCTCAAAGAGGAGAAACGGGGATGAAAGGGATAAACCCGACCGCCGCGACAATCGATCGGTTGGGACTTCTATCCCTATCAGCATTGATTCTCCGCGAATGCCATTGATCGCCAAGAGGAAGCACAGAAAAGCCGATCAACCCAAAGTGGTCAGGGAGGGGGAAAAGCAGTGGAGGTCGCGACAAAAGCCTTGAATTATTTCGCAAAAAGGTCAACAAAAGCCGCAACAAATCAGGTGCAATCGTTACAATTTGTACTAAATGCGAATATTTTTCTCACCTTCCTGTAACAAATACCAAAGTATCGGTCTATCTTAATATCATTTGTTTTGACGTCTAAAGATATATTCTTGAAGTAACAGCAAAAAAAAAAAGAAGAGAGTGAGAAAGTTGCAACATGCAAAAGCTGTTGAAAACCCCAATGCTGCGACATACACAAAATGAATGTCTTTATAAAGTGAGAACAAATTAAGAACACAAGGTACGCGTTTAAGATGAACATCCATCCCCAGGAGCGGATCGAATGATTGTTAATGCCATCGCCAAGAGCGGATAAAATGAACACCCTCCCCGGGAGGATCGGGTTGTTGTTAGTACCACCATCAGGATGGCGTGATCAGCTACATAAATAAGTCAATTGGTAATTTTCTCGATATTTACGAGGCTTCGACTTAGAAGATCAAATTACGTGAAGGGAAGCTAAATAATGATAATACCCAATGAACCTTAAGGCCGGCTTGTTAAAAGCCTGCAAGGAAGTCTTAAGGAGATTGGAGAAGCAGGCCATAACACCAAAGCTCCGTCACTAAAGCTCGATGTCCATCCCAAGCATGAAACAAGAAAGCTCTCCCTGCATACGCATTTTGGGGCAGGTCCCCAGGAACAAAACCGTGAGGGTTCCAGCCCAAAGCGGACAATATATGCAGAGCCCGATCAAATCCTCCTCCCCGATCGAATCCTCCCACCATCGAAAATGCGAGACAAGATCTCCTACCGAACGGTCAACGAGCGATCCATCATTTTGTTGACAGAATCATAATATATGATCGACACAATGAAATGGTTGTTGACCAAATCATGCGTTCCAATATTGAACAAAATCACATTGAAGTTCAGGGAGTATTTTTCCCGTAACAATTTTGTACATTTGTCATGAATGATATACACGACTCCCCCTAGTCAACTTAATATTCCCTTGGTCGACTTTATAATGATTGATTACTGAATTGAGAATTGCAGTTCATAGACGCGGCTGAGAGGAAACTTCATTATTATATATGGCTAATTTTTACAAAATAGAGACAAAATTATTTACAGCAAAAGCTACATTTCTATACTTCAGAGGGGAACCCTGCAATGACTTTAACGAGGCACGGACGAGCCTCCGTTGTTTCCCTAATTACAAGTAATAAGGTTGACTTTTGCATCAACGTTCAGTCGGAGAAAAGTTCTGAAAAATCTCATAGCTTCCGATAGAAGGAGAAATGGGCGAGACATTTGGCTTAGGAAAAACGCCTGCTGGCTTCGCATCTTCCCTCTAGGCAGAAAGTCCTCCTCTAAATTGCTTCCTCTGTGCTAGCTCCTTCTCCAAAACTGCACGTAACGAATCCCGCTCGAACCTAATTTGGGAACATTCAACAGACAAACAAGTTACATTACTTTGGAGATGGCACACCTCCTCTTGACGAGCTTTTAGACTCTGAGAAAGACGGGCGGACTCTTCTTTCAGCCTTTCAATCTCCGATTGAGCCAACAGAAACTCCTCTCTTGCTGAATCATATTTGGCTTCTGCCTCCTTCCTAGCTCGGTCGGAATCTTCCCATTTCTTTTTGCAGAGGTTGGCCATGCCATGCAAACGCAAGCCCCTTTTTATCAACTGAAAGTTAGACGAATAAAAGGTTAAGGAATCAAGAGGATAGGGTATCACAAGACGAATGTCTGTTCAAGAATGAATGTTTTGAAAAATACCTCCAGGCTTTGTCTTTGAAAGAAGCTACGTTCTTGGGATAACCAATCAACATTTCCTATCGCCCTGAAATCATCCTCTTGAAGCAGGCCTTAGTATAGATAATTGGCGACCGCCCTGTCATTAATAGACTAGCCTTCGCCGAACTGACTTTTTAAAACTTCTCCCAACGACGCAGCACGACCTCCAGAAGTTCTCACGGTAGCGCTCTTTTGAGACTCATCTCGAAGAGGCTCCTTGTCCTTGGCAACAATCCCAACACTTGCAGCAGCTGCTAACTCCATAGTTTCTCCTTTAGCCCTATCCTCGATTTTCTTTCTGGCAGTTTCACCCCTCTTGGCAGCTTCACCTTTAAGGGCACACTGACTTCAACCAACGTTGTATCAGGCATCGCAATAGATTTGTCAGGAAGGGAGTTTGAAAGGTTGGCGGAAGGAACAGATGCCTGCGCTTCTAAGCGAAATGCAAGCTTTCTCTTTCTAAATTTCTTCTCTTCTCTGGCTGCATGATTGGCCTCCATATTTGCTTTAGCCCGATCGGCCAGTCGTCTAACAAAATTGTCTCCCTCAATCATTGCACCTGCAACTGCGTGGTAAAGGCAAAAAGATAAGTACTCCATCATAAACTTGCAAATCATGACTGTTAATATGCATTTAGCTCCAGCAATTCCAACCTGCATTAATATATACGCCAGATTTTGAAGATCCGACCAAAATACCAAGAAGAGAGATTAAAGTCATATAGTCTTCTATGTCTCCCACATCAATCTTTGCTAATATCAATCGGGATACTGGTTCGTCAGAAATAGTAAATACCTCTGATCGGATGTATTTAGCAGGCTCTTCGGTCACGCCTTATGAGAAGACAAAACAGTAAACAAATAAAAATCAATCAAATCAAAACCAAGGGCTATCCCAGAACATGTATTGAATTACAAGTTCGAAAACATTAAGGGATTTGCTATCTCCGATGTTCTCCCCCAAGTGAATTCCATGGGGCAGAATGCGATTTCTCGTTCGAGGAATGATCATAGTTCGAAATCGCCTTTAATGCAAGAGACGAAATGCTAAATAAGGTGACACGATAATGTCGCAAAAGGTGAAGAAAATTAAACAACAAAAGTTGCTCACTTACTTGGACAATCTGATTTTCGAGTCTTCGGAATATGAAGCAATTTTTTATGCGGGAAAGAATGAAAAACGGATCTACGAAGAAAATCCAGCAGACTCCTTATAGGAATTATGGAAAAGGGGTGTAAAAATCGCCTATTTATAGCCGCACAACTTCTGGAAATATCCAAGCACCTCAGAAAGTTGTATAGTCGCCATATGCCTTTAAATCATCATGATGGTTTCGGGAAAAGAGGCGTCACCTTTGACATGCGTGCTGGCAATAAATGCATAATAGTAGATGTGAAAAGACGTGACCCATCGGATGCAGACCAATTTGAAAATCTCAGCCAAAAAGTCCCCAGCCAACGGATTGATCATGAAGTGACAAAATTGGCAAGCTCGCCATCAAGTTAGGAAAACCCCTTACGAAGTCTCCAGAATACCTATAAAATCGAAACCCTTGGCGTCCCAAGCAACAGGAATATCGAAACAATCAAGAGCCATCAAGCACAGCCGTTTACACCTAACGAAGAGAATGTTTTCCATCTTTCCTCATCCCTAGGACAAGGTACGTTTCTTTATTTGTTTTTAGACTTTGTTCTCATGTGCAGGACGATTGTTTTATTCTGCCTCAGCCAACCGAAATTTTCTACTAAAGAATAATCCAATGCCGATCGAGACTGCTAGTAACGAAAAGTACGAAGCCAAATGTCACGCCGATGGGATAAATAGTGGTTCGCCTTTCCAATCAATCAAAATGTCTCCGGAAAAAATGGACTCCATAAAGAGTTGTGAGCTTCGTCCAATCGAAATGATTGAGACTGCTAGTAACGAAAAGTATGAAGCCAAATGTCACGCCGATCGGATAAATAGTTGTTCGCCTCTCCAATCAATCAAAATGTCTCCTGGAAAAATGGACTCTATAAAGAGTTGTGAGCTTCGCCCGATCGAAAACAGCTACCACATCGACTGGAATTAATGCACTCAAAGCTATGGATAGCCAAAGCTCATTGCTTGTGAATATCGGTCCTCCTATCAAAATCGACGATTCATACCGGGTTAAAGACTCGAGTCACCAAACCCTTACATCAACGATGGAATGGTGTAAAAACTGAAAGGTCATTTGCCATGCGTAATTCTCCCGCGCATGACGGATTACATGACATTCTGGTCAAATCAAAATGTCGAAAAATTATCCATTGCGCATGAGTGGAAGTTATAAAATGCGACTTCCACTCAAATGGAGGACCTACTTCTAACATCCGGTTAGAATAAGTGGTCACCAACCAAAGGTGGCTGGGCGCTAAAATACTTAACAAACGCATCTTAATTCAGGAAGTATTATCACTTAATATTTGAATTTATGCACTCTCCATATGGAATCATCATACATTGACAACAATATTTCTTCATATTAGTTATATTGGTGACAAATGTCGCCCAGGATGAAAATTACAGCACAAAGACATACTTGGAAGATAGATATGAAGCATTAAAAAAAAGAGAGAAATAAGAAAAAGGGAGGAAACAAAACTAAGCCGGCTGACTATGTTTTAACAACACTGCCAGGTCCGATCAATCAAAAGGCAGCAAAGTTCGACCCCGACCACACTAGACATGACGACAATCTTGACAATGCTGGTTAACCTTACATCGACCTCGATTGGCCAAAAGGCAATGAAATAGCGGGATGTGTACAGAATCTGGCCAAGATCACAGTATAAAATTAAAGCACACTGAAAGAGGCGTGGTCAGAAAATTGTTCTAGCTCTCCATGAAGAAAGTGAACTTCATGATATTCGACTGCTGCAACCACGCCTTCAATGCCTTTAAGCACCGAATGAATGGTCCGCTATTCTCATCTCCAGATGTTCTTCTATTCTTCGCCACGGAACTTGGTTGAACTGTTACAGGTACCTTTGTGGGAAGATCGTATTATAAAGGGATTTCAATCACTTTCCCTTCCTTGAGTCTCGAAGAGCAAGCTATGAGCACATGACCTCCGTAGGCTTTCAGAAGGTGCCAATTTACAAGCTCTGTATAATCTGATACCATCTCTGATAAAAAAGAAGAAGAAGCGAAAAATACTTTGTATAGCTATTCGACTCGGTCAATCTCACCAAAGAAATATAACAGGAGCTTCGCATCCCTGCCAAGGATGATTAAAGAATAAGACCAAACATCCTAAAGCCATCTTTTTATATAGACTCCAAGTTTCTGGAACCCTCCAAATGCTCCTTTGAGCAGTCGCCAAACATCTCCAATTAAAGAAAACGCATAGCGAAGAACGAAGCGCCACCTCTGATACATGTGCAAGCATTAAATGCGTAACGGTTGCCCAAAATTGATGAGTACGGCTTCTCAAATTGGGCATTTCCAAGAGAACTCGAAACTCTCTCCAACATAACCAAGTAGGCATCTCGCCCGATCGGACCTGTTTTGGGGGGGGGACAAATGATAACTACAGAAATTACATCTCAAAAGGCCCAGTCATTTCGGCCCAGTAAGTATTTGAGACGGCCCAAATCTGCTAACAAGAAAGAGTAGCGTGAGCTAGAAGATAACACAGGGAAGCGTGACGTCCGATCGGACTGATGGGACGTCCTGTCCTGCCAGCCCACTGGCATAAGCCAACGCCTACACTTTCCACCTACTTCCAGTCACATCGCCGCTCACCTACTTTGACTGACGGTTGTCATCTCCCCAAGGCACTCAAGTACCTCTTCCCCAAAACATCTCCTATAAATAGCCAAAAACATGATGGTAATAGGTATTGAACTCTGAAAACCCTATCTCTCCTTTTAGCTCTTACTCCCAAGTCACTGACTTAAACTTCGGAGTGCTAACGCCTGGGTCGACCGGGCACTCCGCTTTTGTAGGTCCTTACTTCCCTCTAGTCTTCAAACTGCCAGCTGCTCATCTTGCAAGATAAGGCATTCCTAGTCTTATCAATAATGATTTTACTAATATAAATGGCAATTTAATTATTTATATTGCAATATAACGTAATTTTGTACAAAAGTATAGAATATTCACGTATTATATAAAGATAGATATATTTTATAAATGTGAAATATGTTTTATTTATAAATTAAATTTATATTATTAAATGATTCTTACGTTTAATTGTCGACGAAATATGTGTTATATTAATTAATTATTTATTTGTTTATTTATTTCATTTACGGCATGATTCTTGAATTTAACTTAAATTTATATTATTATTTTTTAAAATAATAATATAATTTAAAAAATTATATTTACATGGATTAATTGAACTATTATAGTGTGTTAGTCTATTTTATATTTTGGGTCATGTTTAAAAATGTTCATATTGTTAGAGAAAATTTAATTTAAAAAAGCTAAATATTTTATAATTAAAATTTTAAATTTTAAAAATAATAATAGTATGTTTTAAAATGATATTAATTTTTTCATGAAAAATATTTGATATATTTATTTCGTTTCTATATTTTGTGATAAATATATAATAATTATGCAAAATTTATTTATTTTAAATTAACAGTTAATTAGTAATAATTTTATTTTACATGCACACTTAACACATGTTGCTGTTTTTGTACATAGATTATTAAAAAAATGGAACCCTTTAGAAAAGAAGAATTTATTAATCCAGGCCCTTACGTTGATGAGCTTCTAACTTTGAATGGCAAGCACCGAGCCGATGCGGTTTGGAGCGAAAATGTAATTATATTTTTACTTTATCATTTAATATTAAAGAATTGTAATATATATATATATATATTTGTCTCATCATTTTATTTATTTTAGGTTTAACACAATATTTAATTTGTGCGTAGAGCTAGTATTGAGAGTCATTATAAGAACATCGATAAAAGGATCATTCCTTACCTGCATTTATCAGATTTCTATGGAGTATCCCAGATAAGTATTATGAATGTTGATGTTGACTTGATGACTGCTCTTGTCGAGAGGTGAAGGCTAGAGACACAGACTTTTCACCTTCCAGTTGGTGAAACTACAATTACCCTGGAGGATATACAAGTACTCATCGGGTTGCTGATGGAAGGACGTGTTGTTATAGGTCATTTAAATTATGACTAGCCTGATGTTTGTGCTTGGTTGTCAGGGATTTTTCCATCAGAAGAAGTAATTAGAGGACTAAAAATAAGAATGGCATGGTTGACTCAACATTTTAGTCACTTATCAGCAGATGCAACGGACTACTATATACAATGCCTTGCACGTGCATTGATCCTGCATTGCATTGATAGACTACTATGTCCTGGCCAAGTTAATAATTATATACATTTGATGTTCCTTCCACTGTCGACAAATTTAGCTGAAGTCAGTGATTATAGCTGGAGATCAACAGTTTTGGCATGACTATATAAGGAGTTATGCCATGCGACTTGACGAAGTACAGGTGGACTTGGCGAATATCATCAATTAATCCAAATAGGGGATACTGAATATGTTGTAGTAGTATAATATTTGAATATATGGCCAATTGCTTATTTGTTATCTTTTTTGAACTTTAACTAATTTTCATCAATTTCTAAATTTGTTAAAATATAATATATTACTAAATATAATAAATTTATTAAGGCATAAATTAATAAATATAATAATTATTTATTAATACACAACATATTACAAAATATATTAAATTTATTAAAACACAACATATCATTAAATACATGGTTTCTAATTTCAACTACTAAAATATTGATTGGATGGTCCAGCACTACTTCTACATGTTTTTTTATTATGTCCTTCATGGATAACGCAGCACGTGACTGCATCTTCAAGCGCGTGGCATGGATAACGCAGCACGTGGCTACATTTTCAGGCGTAGGACCAGAGACAGGGTCTAAAACAATGACGCAACATACCCTTGCATCTTCACTCGAAACCCCTAACCCACAAATAGTTTCTAACAAACCCCAAAAATTAAAATATTTTTTAAAAAACATTATTTAAAAAAATTTCCCTTTTGATTCATTATCGGAATAAATGGATTGTTCTATTATGGTACAAAAAAAATGTTTCTCCTAATCTGTTTGCTAATATTGGATATAAGTAGTACTTATCCAAAAACAAAACAAGAGTCAAATGACAACTTTAAAAACTATAAAGTTAGACCACTTGTCAATGATATAGTCAAGAAGTATATTAAGTTCTTAAATTACTATGTTCACTAATATTGGGTCCTATTAGTAATTACCCAAAAACCAAACAAGACTCAAATGGCAATTTTAAAAACTATAAAGTTAGACGACTTGTCAATGATATAGTTAGAAAAAGTATATTAAGTTCTTAAATTATTATGTTTACTAATATGGGATCCTAGTAGTAATTATTCAAAAACCAAACAAGACTCAAATGGCAATTTCAAAAACTATAAAATTAGATGACTTGTCAAGGATATAGTCAAAAGAGTGGTTTTAATTATAAAGATATTCTCACCATTCTCTAAGAAAGATTTCAATCATTATGGCATTAATGGCTCATTATAATTAAAGGTTACAACAAATGGATGTGAAAACAACTTTTCTAAATGGAGATATTGAGGAAAAAGTTCATATGAACCAACCTAAAAGTTTCTTAATTGAAGGTAAAGGTCACATGGTGTGTAAATTGAGAAAGTCAATATAGACTTAAGCAAGCTTCACGGTATAATGGTACATCAAGTTCAATGCACCATAAGATTTTTTGGTTTTCAACAAAATATTGTTGAAGATTTTGTGATGAGAGATTTTTCAATTATCTCAATCACATAAAAAAATAATACAAATAGGTTTTATATAAAGAACCTATAAAGCTATCATATATTGGAAAATACTATAGATCCAGCCCAATCTGCATCTATGAAGGCTTTAATTTGAAGATTACCATTTTTTGAAAAAAGAAGAAATTTTTCTGGTGCTGACTTTAAATAATGCAAAATGTGAAAGACAACTACTGATAAGATTCTCAAGGATCATGCATAAACTAACTCACCAAGTTAATTGCATAAGAATTGTCTAGTTTGGTGTGAGAGAGCTAGATAAATCTACCAACCAATCTTTAATATTTTCCTTTATCAACTAATTCTTCAATTCTCGATTGCAGCTTATGGTTACTTTATATGGTTGAATCTATTGGTTTACAACCCAGTATAGCAGTTTCATTAAAAAGATCTAGGATGTATTTCCTTTGATAAATGTAGATTCCTTTAGTTGATATAGGAACATCAATTCCTAAGAAATATTATAACTTCCTAAAATCCTTGATCTCTAACTCCTGAGCTAAAAGCCTTTTTAGCCGAACTATTTCTTCTTTATCATCTTTTATCATCACTGTGTCATCAATATAAACAATAAGAAGAGTGATATTACCCTTGTAATGTCTCCTAAAGAGGATATGATCAGTATTACTCTGTTGATATCCAAAAAAGATCATGGCTTTGCTAAATCTATTAATCCAAACACTCAGAGATTGTTTTAACTTATACAAGGCATTTTTCAATCTGTACACCTTTCCTTTAGTTCTTTCATTATCAAAACTAGAAGGAATCTCCATATAAACCTCTTCTTCCAGGTCTCTATGTAGGAATGCATTCTTCATATCAAATTACTGTAAATTCCAATCCAAGTTAGCTGCACAGGATGGTAAGATTTTAATTGCATTCATTTTGATAGCACTTATATCTTTGGATCTAATTTCCTAATATTCCTAGTATGGACAAAGAAGATACAACCAAAAACCTTTGGTGGAACAGTATAGCCACTTTTTTCAATTAAAACTTCTAAAAGAGTCATAAAGTTTAGAGTTTTGAGAGACACTCTATTAATAAGGTAGGCAACCACTAGTATAGCATCCCCTCTATATAGCTTTGGGACATTCTGTAACACCCTAAAATTCCATTCGATATGAGTAGTACATTCTTGACTATGAACAGTAATATTATAATGTTATTCGGTATGATTACATTAGCCTAATACAGTAAAATTCATAAGAACTTAAGTGTTAAACGTGTATGAGCCAGGAAAATTTGAGGATGAGTGACCTACTGGGAAGTTGGTAGTTAATCATTAGATGAGATAATTTGAGTTAAATTGAGTCCAATTATATAATTTGAGAAGAAATTGAGCTCAAATAGGTCTCCAAAATAGGTAGTGAAGAATTTTCACAGACCGTAAAAGAGTTGACCAAACTTTAATCGGCCCAAAAATATTCCACAAACCTCCAAAAACTATTTCATTTTCTCATATATAATAGAAATAATCTCAATTAATATTTTGAAATAAAAAATAATTTTTCTAATAGTGTTGAATTTTTGAGTTTTGGACCGGTAAATTTTCTTGGTAGACCCGAAAGCATATCAAAACGATGTCAAAATGAACCAAAACTTTAGAATAATCTTAATGAATATATTTTTGCACTTAGGAAAAATTTTTAGATAATTCTGATGAGGGAGACATTGAAAGGGACAAAAATTGAGTTTTCAGACAAACTGAAAATGTTTCAGTGCTCTTAAAACCTATTGAAACGAACTTCGATTGACGTCAAAATTTTAGAAATACTTTAATTATAATATTTAAAAATTTTTAAAATAATTTTTGTGAAAAAATAAAATAAACCTGGATGAGCCAATGCGAAATTGACCAGTGGCACAATTATGTCCACATAAAATGGTTTGATTTTTTCACCCTTCAAATCACTGATTTTGGGGATGATTTTTGGCAAGAATATTCACCCAAAACCCAATAATTTCTGGACAAGAACCAGAATAAAAAGCAGCTCTTCTTCTCCTCAAAAAATAAAAACCAAAACCTAGTGAAATTCCACTATTTTTCTCCATTCCACCATTTCTTTTCTTCCTCCTTCTAATTCCCAACATAAATGAAGCTCAAATTTCATCTAGATACACTATAACTTATCCTCTTTAACATAGCAACAAGATTAAAGCCAAAAAAAAGCTTAGAAAGTGTGGAATTTTAATGAGAGAAAGTTGACCTAAATAGGTAAATTCATGAATTTTTGTTAAACTTAATTGGGTTGTCACACATTTGTAGTAAACATAAGGGATCTAGAAACTTTCAATAAATGCCTATTTTTCCTTTTAGCTACACCATTTTGAGCATTAGTATAAGGACAATTAGTTTGATAGACAATCCTAAGAGACTCCAAATAAGTATCAAACTTAGTATCCATGTATTTTATCCCAATGTCAATTCACAAGAATTTTATTATAACATCAAACTGGGTATGAACCATTTTGTGAAAATATTGAAAACAAGAGAAAACATCACTTTTTTTCTTAATTAAATACACCTAAATCCTTTTAGCGCAACAATTAATAAAACTAACAAACCATCAATTTTCAAACAAAGAGGCAATCTATGTAGGCAGTCAAACATCAGAATAAACAAGCATAAAAGGATCACTGGCTTTACTATCACTTAACGAATAAAAAGTTTTTAGTATGTTTAGCATACTCACAAGCATCACAAGATAAATAATCAAACTAAGTTCTAGAAAATAAACTAGAATATAGTTTTTTTAAGAAATAAAATAATGGATGTCCTAATCGCCTATGCCACTAAATTATTTCTTGGTTAATATCCTAATATCCTTTAAATAGGGTTAAGCCTTGACTGTCTTCCATCATGTATAAGTCATCATGCTCTCTACCACTGTCAATCCTCCTCCCTATTTAAACATCCTGAAAGATACAATAATTAAGAAAAAAATTCAACCTTACAGTTTAGAATTTTGGTGATAGCACTGACAGATAAGAGATTGACAGGGAATTAATGAATATGAAGAATAGAATACAACTTAATGTTAAGAGTACAGACAATAGAATCTGTCCTAAAAATAGGAGGTTAAAACCCATCAGCCACCTTAACACTATCCCTTTTTAGGCAAAGAGAGTAGTTAAGAACTAGAATCGATAATCCATGAGTCAAGATGAGAAAAAGTGTTACTTAACTTGACAAAATTGGAGGTAGCATTAGAGGAATGATTAAGCTGAGATAGGAGACACCTGAAATGCAAAATTTTATCAGAAAAGAGACTTTCAACTAAAGCTAACTCCTTAGATGATTCTGCTATTTTTAACACATTTGCTTGAGCCCTTGTTCGGTTGGCTCATTTTCCTCTCTAGCCTTAGTAGGTCTCTCATATGCAACTTCTTACAAGTTTATTTTGTATGCTTTGGCTTACCACTGTATTCACAATGCAAATAGTCTTTATCAAAAGTAACATCTTTTGGCTGCTCAAAAGTAATATAAGCAGTTAAGCCCAACCTCTTAGCAGGTATAGTATAAAGCATGGCACTTATTTTGGTCTTTTCCTATTGGATTAAAGAATATGCCTCCTCAAGAGAAGGAAAAGGGGATCTAGCAATAACTTAACCTCTCAATTGATCAAATTTAGGTTCAAACCAGCCAAAAAATCATAAACTTGCTCCTTTTTAAGCATATTTTGAATCAGTACCACATCATTAACACACTTAGCTTAAAAATCTTAATAATAATCATGCTCTTACCATAAATCAAAAAAATAATTTGAAACAGATGACTCACCTTATTTTGTTTCATGAATTTTGTTCCAAAGTTCAAAGATTCGAGCATCATTTTTCATCAGAGAATAAATGGTTTTTGTATAACCAATAAGTTATTAGAATTAAAAAGTTAAGACATAACCAATAAGTTATTAGAGTCTCATTGATTAAAAGTAGGATCGATAATAGGTGGTGGTTTCTTATTTTCATCAATATAACCCTACAACCTTCTAACCTTGATAGAGAACACACATGATCCAGAACAGGCTAAATAGGTACTGCTTTCATCTAGTTTAACAGGGCTACTTTGAGAATAGGGATTGTCATTAATAAGATAATGTTTCTTCACTTTCGTATTAGCTTCCTTAGTATCTGACATAATGGCAAGATAAAATTGAAAAGCAAAAAACCCAAAAAAAAATAACAGAGAAACAATCCCAAAAAAAAGTAGTAAAACCTATTCATCTGAGACTCAAAAACAAAAAACATCAAAAGTCACTGAAGATTAGTTGATCAAAGTTGGAGGGGGCCAACAAGATGATCAAAGAAAGAATCAAAGACAAAAGGTGAATGAAAGTGGATACACATGCCAACGAGTGAACAAAGAGCCAAAAAAAGAAACGATGCATGTGCTCACGGACGGAGTCAGATGGCGCCGAAAACCTGAGTACTGATCAAACGTGACCTGGGCTTTCCTCCGATGGGGGCATTGTTAAAATAAAAAAAAGACCAAAATATGAGCCTTCACACTTGCCGAAAAATGGTGTACTAAAAATAACCGACTGCGAAAGAAAGTAGACTCATCCTTGAAAACAGTAGTGGCTCTAATACCATGAAAATTTTATAAAAAGAGATTTTTTAATTATCTCAATCACATAAAAAATAATATAAATAGGTTTTATACAAAAAACCTTTACAACTATCATATATTAAAAAATATTATTCTACCCTTAATTATAAATAACTAATCAAAAAAATAGAATAACCAACAATTATTAATCGGTATATATATCAAAAGATTAGTAAGAGCAAGTTCATTTTCTTAGTTTTGTATGTTGATGGTAGATCAATGGGAGTAAGTTCATTTTCTTAGTTCTATATGTTGACCATATCTTACTTGCTGCAAATGACTTAAGCATATGCATGCGTGAGGCGAAAGTTTTTCTCTCACAGAACTTTGAAATAAAAGATCTAGAAAAAGGCATCCTATGGGATAGGAATTGAAATATTATGTGATAGATCATAAGGATTGTTAGGATTATTTTAGAAAAACTATATTAAAAGTGATCTAATATGCAAAATTGTTCAGCAGACATTGTCTTATAAAAAAGGGGACAAATTTAGTATCATGCATGTCTCATAAATGATGTGGAATGGAAAGATATGGAGTCAATTTCTTATGCTTATACTATAGGCAATTCAAAATGTGTCTAAACCTGCAAAGACACGACATCAACTTTTGTAGTTAGGATGCTTGGTAGATATCAAAATAATCTTGGAATTGATCACTGAAGGTTGCAAAACAAATTATACAATACCCACCAGGAACAAAGAATCACATGCTCTTTGTAGGGCCTAAAATATACCTTAATAGCATTATGGCATATTTAGGGTGTATCAGGAAGTGAATAACAAAGGTTAAGTAAGTTAAAGAATAGTTAAGGAATATAGATGGAAATAGTTTAAAAGTTTAACGGAAATTTTGTAATTAATTCAAATTGAGGTGCAAATGCATAAGTAAATAAATGAAAGATAGAGGTTAATATGTAAATAAAGTTAAGTTCCATGCAAATGTGGCATTAAAAGAAATTTTGGGATGGAATTGTAAATATGTAAGGTTGAAAAGTCATGATAATTTGAAATTGGAAGAAATACATATGGAAGAATTTCTCATGGTTGCCGAACCAAACTAGGATAAAAAAAACTATAGATTTCTTCTTTTCTTTTTTCACCAGAAACACACACTTTCATCCATAAGGAAGATTAAGAAAGGAAATAAAGATTAAGCATAATTCAAAGGTAAATTAAGGTAAGTTTATATATTCAACTAGTTTTTTTTTCAACTCTTTTGTGTTCAAAGTTAAAGAGATTGTGCCATAAATTGAGGAAGGGACTAATATGAGTTCCTAATGTGTTTTAAAAGAGGAAAAAAGTGAGAACAAGGCCAAGGATAAAGAATGAAGCTAAATGAAGCAAGTTCGGCCATTTTGCTAAGGTTTAGGAATTTCTCAACCATGTGTATGTGTGTATAAGCTATGCATGACATATATGATCTTATTTGTTGGAAATGATGTTTTTTTTGCTAGTTATAGGTTGAGTTGTGAATATTGAAGTGATTTGGCTTTGAATTTATAACTAGGGCCCCAAATTGCGCAAATTTGCCAATATGTGTGTATATGGCAAATAAGGGTTAAATGGGCTATATGGCCAAATTAACACCTTCAAACATCTTAGAATATTTGAATATGCACGTATATGACCAAAAAAAATTTAGAGCAATTGGTGCTTGGAGGCACTATTGAAGCCAAAACTAAGAAAAGAAAATGATTTTGGTGTGAATGATATAGGAGCAACATGTAGTATTTTAGGTATAGCTCGCTTTATCTAAAACTCCGATTGAGATTAATAAAATTTCTATAGAAATTTATTTCATAATGGAGAAACTTCAAAAAGAATATAAGACTATCGTTAACTTACCCAGAAATTAGCTCAAAAATAAAACAACAATTTTGTCTCTAACTAGTTAATTAGGAACAATCTATAGTGATTTGGCCATAAGTCCCATTTTACAGGTTCAAATTGCTTGAATCTTGATTTGTTAAAAAGTCATGATATAGACTAAAATTTCTTATAAAGATGCCTTGATCTAAATCTTACAAATTTTAGGTCTAAAATACAAATAAAATTGGATAATAAAAGTTGCCATTTAAAAACTTCTTAATTTTGATATGTGTGCATGTGATTTGTATGAACTAAATTTATATTTGTAATGTTTGTGTTGTGTAAATGATAAGGATATAAAGCATAAAGGAATTTCCATGAATAAATATACTTGAAGATGGAATAGATATGAAATTGTGATTATTATGAATGGTCAAGCCCAAGTTAAGCATGCACATTTGTATATTTAACGTAAGCTAAATATATGAATGAATATGATATGTAATAAGTTTGCAACTTGGAATTGTTCCTATTAAAGATAGTTAGCTATTAGTATTATAATATGCAAAGATATTAGTGCAAACTAAAGTTATCAAAAAATATACACTTGAATAGGTTTGGTATATAAAAGATTATATTGGACATAAATAAGTTAGTATATATTTGGTATACCATTGACTATAATAAATGTAAAAGCTAATAAAAAGAAGTGTGGATATCATAGCTTGCTTTTTGACTTGGTTGTGAATAGATAGACATGTATAGTAGGATTACAGTGCAACTATTGTAGTTTAGCATATATGGTGTTTATAGTTGAGACTTAATTGTCTCTATAGTTTGGTACCTATATGCATCGATATATAATACCTATGGGTATCTATATGCGGTAACTACGAGTATCTATATATGGTACCTATGAGTATCTATAGGTGACACCAAATGGTATCTATATGTGATACCTACGAGTTTCTACAGGACCCATTATCCACACCCACAAAAAGTTGTAGGCTAACTATAGAAATGAACTAAAATGTGATATATGTAAAAAATGACGTGGAGAAATATGTTACTAATTAAATTAATAAAATATATAAATAATTTTTATTTTAAAGTTTGGGTATTTATGATGCATTTTATTTAAATATGATATGTTTGCATTTTAGACATAATTATGTTATATTTATTGTTCACATTTATGTGCTTAGAAATAACTTTTGTGAGAAGTTATTTAAATTTTGATTTTCCCACTAAACTTGTAAGTTTGGAATGATTTTTGTACGTATAGGTCCAAGTGTTATGTGAGAATTTGGAAACTGATTGTATGTTGTACATACGGTATTTTATAGGTATAGATAAGGGCTATCACATTTGGTGGCATTGACTAGTTTAGGCGATTTTGGTTAATAAGAGATTAAGAAATGTATGTGTATGTGAATATGGATTGAGTTATGTTCACCTAATGCAAATGTCCTTGTTTTGTTATAGATATTAAATATGAAGATCAAGGGAGGTTCTAGAAGAGACAGTCCAAAACAACAATCCAATAAAATCAAATATATCTATTTTTAATCATTTTGTGGCTTTCCAAGGTATTATACCCTTAGCACATAGAGAGGTGTTGCTAAAGATATCATATGATATGCCATAAATTCTTTAAAGATTGACTACACTGAAGGCTTCTATTGATGCACTGAGGAAGCATGGAGTGAAGAATTTGTTTGTACAAAAAGTTGAGAGAGTATTTGATGAAATTCAATCCCCTCTCAAGCAGATGGTTACATGTGTCATTTCACTCCTTCAAGGAGCAATATATAATTGGTGTAAACTAGTGTTAAAGCATTCACGGCTATCTGATCTATTGACCTGGAAGTTCTTTACTCAAGAATTTAAGAAGAAATTATCATAGGAGCCTATAAATAAACCAAATGGAAGTAGTTCTTGAATTTGAGGCAGAGAAACATGACAGCGGTTGAATATGAAAAAAAGAAGTTCAACTAGTGCATAAGTATGCAATGTCTCTCCTATAATTTGGTGATCATCCAACAATAAAGATTTGGTAATTGATTCATTGACGTATATAAAATCTTCTAACTTGTGAATTGGCATTAAGACATATAAAATTAAAAATTATGTAACTTATACAATGCCATTAAAGCGTTTCATTGAAGTTCAATCCTAACAATTTGTAACACTGTAGCGAACTCCATGAGTATTAATACCATAGCTTATTTCATGGTTTAATATTAAAGTAATTGGTAACTAATACAAAGATAATAAATCTTATTTATGGAAAACCAATATTTGGGAACAAAGTACAAATTGTAAAAGATAGAAGAATATTATTAATGGCAAACAAAATAATTACTCTAAGCCCAGAAACAAAAGCAATTTCATTATGGTAAAAAATGTTATTACAACTGGACCGGACCGATTTAATTGTGAGCTATAGCTGATTTGGTTCAGCTTGATATATAAAATTAGGGTAACAAAAATCGAATGGTACTAGTTTGAACTGGTTAAATCAAATAAAACTAAGTCGAACTGAGACGAAAACCAAGTTGAAATAGAAAAACCAATTTGAATAGGAAAAATCATTTTTTTCCAAACTATCCATATAACATCAGATTTTTGTTTAAAAATAAAGTAAAATATATACACAAAGAATTTAAAAAATTTGATGAATTTTTTATGAATAAAATAAAAAATATAATTTATATTTGATGAATTTTTTAAAATATTTGTGATTTATTTTGATATTTATATAAAATTTTTATTATAAATGTTGAATGACTTGAAACTAATTTTTTATAATTAATATTTGATGATAATTGTATTATTTTAAAGTATTTTTATTTTTCATATAGTGATATTTTCATAATATTTATAAAATTTTGACAATAATATTATTTAAAAAACAATCAAACCACTATCTTTTTGCCCCTTTGATTTTAATAACATTAGTGGTAAATAGAAAAGAGGCAAATAGCAAAGACTAAAATTGAAACAAGTCAGCGTAATTAGGGAGAGTGCCACATGGCAACAAATAAGAAATTTCATTTTGCTCTTTTTATATATTAAGACTTGTTCCCTAATTAAGTCTAAATGTATTTCTATTTCAAGTTTATTTGTTTTTCTATACCAAATTTATTATTTTTTTTTTTTTGAAATAAAAGAATCTTCATTAAGAAGAATCAACAGATAACACTGAAATAATACAATTAGGGGGGATCAAGTCCCAAAAATTAAGATCTGACATAGAGGAAGCTGTTTGAGCAAGACAATAAGCAGCTGTATTTGCAGATCTTCTCACAAATCCAAAATGGATATTAATCAAAGAATCACAAACCTCTAAACAATCCTGAACAACCAGACCAAAATTAGATCGATTGTTGTGATGTTTATTCAAAGATTGAATGGTGATTTGAGAATCGGATTCCAACATAGTGGAGGACAAAGATGTTTTTTTAATCCAACTCAAAGCTTCTCTCACCCTATGGGCTTCAGCCACCGAAGAATTGATCACTCTAGGAAAGCACCTGCAGCCCGCCCCAAAAAAAGCCTTTTCAAAATTTCTGACCACAAACGCTACACTGGTCTGCTGTCTATAGGGAAAAAGATTTGCATCTGTATTAATCTCTAGGAAACCCATCAGAGGACTCCACTTTTGAATAGCAAGATAAGAGTCACAATTATCATCTACATCAGCCCGTCTAGACATTATTCAATCCAAAACCATTTGAGCAGCCATATGAGCCACCGCTCCACCAGTGCTACATAGTCCCTTCCACACCAGACCATTACAAGCCTTCCCAATTGCCCAACATATAGCCACCGCAGTACTACATTAATCCAAACCCATGTAGTCTATAATTAAAGAAAACTAAGAAGGGAGATCTATCACATTACCCCTAACAAAATCCATAGACTATCTTGCCTAAACATCTTTAGAAAAACCACAATCCAGAAAAAGATGAAAGATAGTCTCATTAGCAGCACCATACACTGAACAGAGTAGACTAATATCAACACTATTTTGGGACAATAAAGTGTGAATTGGAATACAAGAATAAAGTGCTCTCCAGAAAAGGTGTTTCATTTTAGGAGGAATAAATAAATCTCACATCTTTTTCCAGTAAATGGACAAAAGAATAAAGGGTAGCACACCTGAAGAAATAGCTTTGAAAAATATCTTCTCTTCGCTGCCAACTTAAAGGGATACTCAAGATTAAATTCTTATCTCCATCATTAAAAATAGCACTGATCAATTCTAGATTCCAACAATTTGAATCTTTTAAAATCAAGTCCTTCACTACCAAATTAGGCAGAGACAAAGACTATTGAGATGAAACAAAGGGATTCAAAATTTATTTATTTATTTAACTTATTTACCAAGTTGTTATACCTATTGTAAGTTCTTTATTATATATATATATATAATTTACTTTATGTACCAGTCTACGGGAATGTAAAAATATAAAAAAAGATGGTTAATTGTAAAATCAGTCTGAGAATGAACTGATTTTTTCAGTTAATCGATCCAACAGATTCAGTTAATCGATCCAGTCTATATATATACTTTTAAAAAATTTCTTTTTTTTTTCTATTTTTCTCTTAAACTTACATAAATAATACTTTAAAATATATTTAAATTATATTTTTATTTTGATGCCTTAATTTTTTATATTTTCTTTATAAAATTTATTTAATACTTTAAACTAAATTTATATTATGTCATTCTCTTTAATTATATAGTAATATTTATATATAATAATCAATTAATTTTTATATATGTAGGTTTTTATCATATATAATAGTATTTAATTATATTTTCTTATATTTTAGAGTTTATGTTTTAACATTTAATATTATCCAAAATTTTATTTGACTTAAAATCAAGCTTATTAATTTCTAACAAAAATTAAATTTATTTTATAATATTAACTATTAATTTTTTGAACATAAATTTTGACTAGTAAATTATATATATTTTGAGATTTTTATTTTAAATTACTTTACACATTTGAAATTGAATTAAATTTGCCTAATTTTATATTATAAATTTTAGTGGTTAATCGAAAAATATTAGCTAATCAAACCTAAAAATTCGAAATTAATGAACTGATTAACCAAATGTAACGGATTAATTAATAGTTAATAATTTTGAAAAATCAATATTAATCAACTGGTTATTTTTTTACTTATAAACTGGTTAACTAGTGCATATTCATCCCTATAAATGACACTAACTAATTTCCTTATCAAACAGAACTGCCAATTTTTAATTGAAAATCTATTTATCTTAAAAAAATGCAAATCTATTAAATTATGTGCCCTTGTGGTCCCTATTAAAGGGGTGAAGAGTTGCACATTTTTTCTAAGTAATGTGTTGTGCTCTGCAGTCGCTACAGGATTCCTAAAGATAAAAGGGCTTTCATTTGGTTTGGAACTCATACAGGTAGGAGTGAAAAAAATTTTGAAAAATTGATTAACCGTAAAATTGATTTGAAATTAAATTAATTTTTCGGTTAATCGATCCAGTAAATTCGATTTTCAATTTTGGTTTTGATTTTTAAATATCGATTAACCGTAAAATAACAATTAATAGGTTTATATATATGTGTGTGTGTGTGTGTGTGTGTGTGTGTGTTTAATTCGTCAAGACCTTGAGATGAGTCAATGGTTGTGTAATCTGATCGTCAGGTAAGTACCTTCAAGAAGCTTTGCCTGGTTGGACCGAGCGTAAACACTCCGAAGATTACATTAGAAACTTAGAAAGATAGACAAATCTAGAGAAAGAGTCTCAAGTTTTTCATACCTAAAGTCACTATACATTGGGCTATTTATAAGAGGTGTAGGAGTGCACTTAGGTGCCTGAAAGTATGGCTACTGAGCTGTCAAAGCAGGTGATCGGTAACATGACATGGAGTATGTTGGAAGTATAGGCTCTGCAGTGTGTCAGTGGATTGATGCGACTGAAGGTCCCATCAATCCGATTGAACGGTGCATACTTGCCTTTCAGTGTCTGTTTATCACGCACCAGGCCTCTTTAAAGATAGGTTTTGGGTTTTGGGCAGAGACTTGCTTGGGCCCAAAGATAATATGGTATTATCACTTATCCCCCCTTCAAAGGTGTCCGATAGTCCGAGAATCAAATGAGCAAAATTTTCAAAATTTTTTGCCCGATCGAACAAGCATTTAATCGGACAACTATCATCGAATTAAAGATAGGCACGTGCATCAAGAGTGATACTTCAATGTCCAGACCAATGTGACGTTTCTTTTTAACGAGTGGCAGAGTCTGGTTGGTTGACAGGTTGGCTTATTCGAGGAGTTTCTCCTTATAAATAGGTAACTTCCATATCATTTTTCACTTTTTATTGATTTCTTTAGTGAAGCTCTGCCAAAATTTCTTTTCATGCTCCAGATTTCTAGAATTCGAGAGTTTCTTCAAGGTTCTTAGGGAATCACTTAATTAAGTAATTTTTACTTACATCTCTTATATTTCCCTTTCATCTGACTCTTCATACACTTGCATTTACCTTATTTCTGATTCTTCTGAGGAATTTTCTAGCTTGGATCCCCAATCTTTGCTTGAAATTAGAAACTATTTCATTTCTCCCCTTCCTCTAAAAATGTCCTCCAGCAGCGGTCAATCTATAGATATGAGCTTTATTGAGGAGTATAAAAATAGTCTTATTGTGGAAAAATACTCCAAATTGATTCCAAGTGAGGTGTCAAAAATAAAGTCTAGGTATGGCTTACCAGATAATATGTATGTGATGGCGTGCCCTGAATCCATGGTGATGACGGAGGGACCATTTGGAATGGATAATAATGAGTAGTTTATCTGCCATTTATGGAGTTTGGATCGGGGCTTAGGTTCCCGCTTGATGCTTTTAAGATCAGCATGCTCAAAGGGTATGGAATTATGCCTAACCAGTTGAACCTAAATGGGTGGAGAGCAATAACATGCTTGAAAATACTCTACAGGATCGAAAGAGTCACTCTGACTCTAGACCTCTTCACCTTTTTTTTACATATCCGGTCCAGAGGATGGGATAGGGTGTTGCTTCACTAACAAGCGAAGAGGAAGCTTTTTATTTTCCCTAAGTTGATGAAGGGGTTTAAAGAGAAGTTTTTTCTGATTAGGATGCTAGAAGGATTTGGTGTGTCATTAAACCAATCAGACAGAGCCATCTCTTTGGAAGATAAAGCCATCGGTGAGTCCCTATACGTGGATGAAATTACCAAGTTAATGGCAACCGTGCAAAGGAACGACAGTCCTTACGATTTGGCCCTACTATTGAGTACCTTGGATGGATCATCAAGCTCTTCAAGGGGCAAAGATACAGAATGTGAGCATCAAGAAATATCATAAAAGACCTAACTTGTTAAATATTTTTCATGCATTGCATGTGCATTTAATGTGAACTTTAATGTAAGATACTTATCTTGTTTGTTGTTGTTTTTGTTTTTGTTGCAGCAATAATGGTTGGTGAAGGAGATTTGACAAAGCAACTAGTTGAGGCCCCTAAACAGCAGTGTCAGGCACAACTAGCTTCAAAAGAGGAGAAGCATAGCAAGAAAAGGATGCTATTACCATCATCTAAGGTTAAGAAACTCAAAAGGCTGAGGCGTGGCCCGGGTGAATCCACTCGGGGTGCAACTTCCTCTAATGTGAACTTTAATGTAAGATACTTGATGGGGGATTTAATTGAACCCTTAGTCTCACTAGACTGTATATAGTATGAGTAGGGTATCGTTCCAAAGGGAACGGGATAATTTTATATTGACGCTACAAAGATTAGATGGATAGGTAACAATTTTATTTAAAATCATGCAATTAGTGTAATTACTAAACTACTTAAAATATATTAAGTTAATTTTGAATAATAGATTACTTAAAAGATAGGATGGGCATACATTATAACCAATTAAAACAAGTTCATCTTTGAATTAATTAATAATTGTATGAATGATATGAATGGAGAACTTAGCCAAGATTCTTTAAAGCAATTCTCATTGTCAATAAAGAGTATTCTTACTTAGAGTCTATAAGCATTCTCATGTCATTATAGAGATAAATAAAAACCATGAAGTTCTATGCCAATTCTTTAACCCCTTAAAGTGAATTCCTTATCTCTAAGTGAATTCAATGCTTTAAGTAAATTCATTTAACTTTCCATCAAAGAATTCCAATTCTCATTGTGAATTAAATGACTAACATACTTAATATGGTGATCAAGCATACTAAGCAAATCAAAGCACTTAAACAAATTTAAATCATACTTCATACATAAAGAAAATAAACATCCAATAGACAAAGATAAGTAGATGAATAACAACTTAAATTAAATAGTCATAATGTATCAAAGAACTTAGCCATAAACAAAATTACAATAAAGAAGAAATAAGAGACAAGAAAGCATCACTCCCCAGGGTTTACTTTCTATTTAAACCTTCTGATAAATCTCTTATTCCTTTGGCTTTGCTCTTTTGTCATCCCTTAAAACTAAGTAAACAGAAAAATCAAAATAACTACAAATGTTCTTTAAAAAATAGTAAAAACGTTCTTCAATTTTTTTTCCTCCCAATCCAAAGTTTTTCTCCCCTATTTATATGTATCTTCTCTACAGATATGTCCCTTGATAAGTCACGAAAGGTTGCTTCTGAAAGGACATAACACTTGGTTGAAAACTCAGTTCAAAAGATGCATCATTTTTGAATCAGCATCAGTGTCCGACTCGTGAGCCTCTTCACGAGTCGTGATCTTCAGGAATACTCGTGAGCATAATGCCGACTAGTGATCTCCTTCACGAGTCGTGATGTACTTCACGACATGTGATTCTGCTGCCGAGTCGTGAACTTCCTTCTTCAATCTTCACTGCTTCACTCGTGATCTTTGTCTGAGTCGTAAACTCCTTCACGACTAGTGAGCTTTTCCTTCATTTTACCACCCTCTTCTTCGTTTTCTTCATACTTCACCAATTTTTACCTAAAAACAACACAAACACATAAACTGAATCATAAACACATAAAAATACACACAATACTACATACTTAACTACATAAATAAGAGAAAAACACATATAAAAACATAGACATTTGACATGACATCAAATTCCCCCACACTTAAACCTTGCTTGTCCCCAAGCAAGAGAAAAGTGAGAAAATTTAATCTCAAGTTAAACTAAGTAAGGTACATTATAAAGCATTGCTCAATATTCACTTAAGATAAGATTGATATGAATTCAAACACCTTAACACTCAAAATTTCAGTCCATCAAGACTTAAAACATGCATCTTAAATCATCAAGTCATCAAAATTTTCTAAATTCAACATCAAGAAGATAAAGTCGCAAGACTAACCATGCTCAAGAAAGAATAATGATCATAAAGCCTAAGATCCCAAGACTGTAGTTGCCTTTTTGGACATATAAAAAGCACACATACCTTTAAACCCATCTCATGGCATTTTTAGACTACGTTTTTCGTTTTTTTCTTTTCTTTTTCATGGGTATACTTTTAAACTTTATCCCATGTAATTAGAGTAGCAATAAAATGTAGTAATGGGTGCGTTTTACGCTCCATCCCATACTTGATTAAGCTTTTAAGTATGCATCTTGCTTTATTTTCTTTAATTTCCTTATTTTCTTTCTTTTCTTTCTCTTTCTTTCTCTTTTTTTTTTTAGTCCTCATCCATTATTGAAAGGCTTAAAGATAAGTATTATGGCTAAAGTTTCCATGAAGCAACTAAAATCCTAAAATCTTAAGCTAAATGAGCATAGTCTAAATCTTAAAGCATAGTTAATGAAGAGACTAAATAACCTAAAATGTTAAAGAAAGTAAAAAGAGATGACTTAAAGACATAAAGCTCATGCAAAAAGATCTTGAAAAACTAATCAATTGAGTATCAAGGCAAATGAATCTTCATAACAACCTATATGGCATACACTATGAACAATACTTATAATAAAACTCACTAAAAAAAGTTAGTCTAAAATAAAGAAAAAGATAAACAAACAACACACACAAGTTTTTGCTGCTCCCCCACACTTAGAGGACACATTGTCCTCAATGTGGAAAAACAAAAAAAAATATAAAAAATATAGAGGAAAGAAAAACTCCCCTCAAATCATGGTGAAGTGGGAGGCGAAACAACCACGTAGCCCGATTGGGCAATGAAAGCATCCACCTTGTGCTCAAGGCGGCGTTGATTATGAACTAATTGAGTGGTGGTTTGCTCCAAGGAAGCCAATTGGCTTTGGATGGTGGATTGAGTTTGTAATAATTGAGTGAACATGGAATTTGTGAAAATGGAAGAAGATCCAGCGGTTGGCGTGAAAACAGGTGTACCCTCCATTGGATCATCACTAGGCCCGGGCTCCATTGGTCTTGACTCCTCCGATGTACTTTCCATGTTAGCAACCTGCGGATTAGAAGTACCAGGAAGTTCCTTCCAACAAGAACGATATACAGATGGTATGTATTGGAAAGAATTGTTAGTGACCTCTCCCTTCACAAATAAATGCTTAGAAAAATACAAGCATGGAAGCACATCATCATAAACACGCAAATCAATATCAATTTCCCTAGCTATAGCAGCAATAACATGTCCATGGGTAATAAGGGACTCCGGGCAATTAACACAATGCAACAATTGCTTGAAAATCCAATAGGACCAACATATAGGCTTATGGTTATGCACACACCACATTAGGAAAAGTTCATGACTTGAAACCCTATTAAATTCATGCTTGTTGAAAACAATGGATGCAAGAATCTTATGTAAAATCCAGTACTTCAAGTCAGATATAAACATGGATTTGGCATCTCTAGCCCTATAAGGAGTAGTCAAACCAGTAAGGAAGTTCCAAAACTCATTTGGCCTATAACTCTTAGGAGGATTACATAAACCATGTGGGCTAAAACCAAAGATTCTATGCATCATGAAATAAGTTAGAGTATAATCAATGCCATTCAAACGAAAGTCTACCAGCCTAGGATTATCAGCATTCTCTTTAAAATTTGTGTAAAACTCCAAGACTAAGTCAGTGTAAAACTGCTCATGCATATTGACAAACCTCAAGAGACCACATTCAGACAACATTTCATTTACTGCATCAATAACACCCACACTTTCAAGCAAAGAGTTAGGAAAATACTTACATTGATAGCGTACCTTATCTTTGAGAATAAGAAACCGGTTACCTTCGTGAATGGAAGAAAGAGGAAATGGAGAACCAAAATCTGCCTGCAAACTTGGTAATGGTGCGGCATCTCCCTCCTGTTGACTCCTTGCAGCTGCAACGTTCTTTGTCCTCACCATTGTTGTTGAAGAGAAAGAAACAAATAGAGTGTATAACGTGAATGAGAAGAAAAGAACAAGAACAGAAAATTTGTGTAAAGAAAGAAAGGAAAGAGACAAAAGAAATGCAACGGACAGTTATAGAGAAAGAAGTGGACGAGTGGAGTAAGAGAATGTAGAAAGTAAAAACTGAAAATAAACCACCCAATATTTATAGAAGAAGAAGAGGGAAAATGAAAAGAAACGATGGTTTAGAAACCCTAATTTTAATTACAACCGTTCCCTCTCGTATAATGGAAGTTAATAGGGGTAGTTAAACCATTTAAAAACCGCTAATACTCTTAATTAAAAGAATTTTTAATAAAATAATGAAATAAAATCAGAGATTAATAATCACGACTCGTAACTCTGAAATAGTGCTTCACGTCTCGGCATTATATTCACGACTCGTGAAAAGAAGAGAATTAATAACAATAATAAGGTAGCTCACGAGTCGGAACCACCTTCACGACTCGTGAAGGGGTATAAAAAGAATATGTCACGAGTCGGTATATTGTTCACTACTCGTGAGCTGTTTGCTTCTGTGTAATCCGTGATCCCTTTCACGACTAGTGACTCTGCTCACAACTGAATGAATAAAGCTACTGTCTTACTCGTGAACACAGTCACGAGTCGTGATGTCACTCGTGAAAGAAATGTATTTCTCTGTAACAAAGAAAAATAAACTAATAGACATAAATACTATATTAAACACATAATGTAGTCCTCTATGAAACAATAAAATAAACAAATTCAAATAAATAAAAGAATATTAAGGATTAAGCAAAGAAGAATTTATTAAAGAAATTTTGTGGGTAGGAACCAATGCATCACCAATGAAATAAGGTTTCAATCTATGTCCATTAACCTTAAAAACCTCCCCTTTATCATTAGCAATATCAACAGCCCCATAACTAAAAACTTGAACAACTTTGAAAGGTCCCGACCATCTAGACTTTAATTTTCCAGGAAATAGCTTCAATCTAGAATTATACAACAAAACCATGTCACCAACTTGAAATTCTTTCTTTAGTACATGTTTATCATGCCATGATTTAGTTCTTTCTTTATATAACTTTGCATTTTCATAAGCATTCATATGAAGTTCCTCTAACTCTTGTAATTGAAGCAATCTCTTCCTACCAACTTGTTGCATATTAAAATTTAACACCCTAGTTGCCCAATAAGCTTTATGTTCAATCTCAACAGGCAAATGACAAGACTTACCATAGACCAATTAATAAGGTGTAAGACCTATAGGAGTTTTGAAAGCTGTTCTATATGCCCAAAGAGCATCATCTAACTTAAGTGCCCAATCTTTTCTTGACCTAGAGACAGTTTTCTCTAAAATCCACTTAAGCTCTCTATTGCTAATCTCAACTTGTCCACTAGTTTGGGGATGATAAGGTGTAGAAATTTTATGAGTCACATTATATTTTTTCAATAATTGCTCTATAACTTTATTGCAAAAATGAGACCCACCATCACTAATAATGGCCCTAGGTGTTCCAAATCTAGGAAATATAACCTTCTTAAGCATCTTCTTAACCACCTTGGCATCATTAGCAATGGTTGGAATTGCTTCCACCCACTTAGACACATAATCCACCATGACTAAAATATACCTATTCCCTAAAGAACTAGGAAATGGTCCCATATAGTCCATACCCCAAACATCAAACAATTCAACTTCCAAAATACCTTGTAAAGGCATTTCATTCCGCCTAGACAAATTTCCCATTCTTTGACACTTGTCACAACTAAGTACAAAGTCCTTAACATCCTTAAACAACGTAGGCCACCAAAAACCAGCTTGTAAAACCTTAGAAGCTGTCTTAGAAACCCCAAAGTGACCACCTACAGCATAAGAATGACAATGAGCTAATACTTCACTAACTTCTTCATGAGGAAGACACCTCCTAATCAATCCATCAGCACATCTCCTATATAATAAAGGCTCTTCCCAATAGTAAAACTTCACATCATGAAGGAATTTCTTCCTTTGCCTATAATCTAAACCATAAGGAAGCATTCCACTCACTAGGTAGTTTGCTATATCAGCAAACCAAGGAGTTTCCTTGGAAATTACACTAAAAAGATGTTTCCCATGAAAATCTTCATCAATAGGTACCCCATCATCATTATCTTGCAAAACACATTGGGTCAACCTAGATAAATGGTCCGCAACTAAATTCTCCTTCCCCTTTTTATCTCTTATCTCCCAATCAAACTCTTGCAACATTAAAATCCATCTTAATAACCTAGGCTTAGCATCTTTCTTACTCAAAAGGTACTTAAGGGCAGCATGATCAGAATAAATAATTACTTTTTGCCCTACAAGATAAGCTCTAAATTTATCAATAGCATACACAATAGCCAAGAGTTCTTTTTTAGTTGTGGAGTAGTTAATTTGGGCATCATCTAGTAATTTGCTAGCATAATAAATAACAGAAGGCTTTCCATCAATTCTTTGTCCTAAAACAGCCCCTACCGCATAATTACTAGCATCACACATCAATTCAAAAGGTTGATTCCAATTTGGTGGTTGCAACACCGGTGAAGTGACAAGAGCATGTTTAAGAGTTTCAAAAGATTTAAGACATGCCTCATCAAACTGAAAATCAACATCTTTACCTAGCAACGTGCATAGGGGTTTAGCTATCTTAGAAAAATCTTTGATAAACCTCCTATAAAAACCAGCATGGCCTAGAAAACTTCTAACATCTCTAACATTTTTAGGAGGAGGCAAAGTAGCAATTATTTCAATTTTAGCTTTATCAACTTCAATCCCCCTATTAGAAACTAAGTGTCCCAAAACAATGCCCTCTTGAACCATAAAATGACACTTCTCCCAATTTAAAACCAAACCATGCTCCATACATCTATCAAGCACCTTAGAAAGATTAGATAAACAATCCTCATAATTATTGCCATACACACTAAAGTCATCCATGAAAACTTCTACACTTTGATCAATAAGATCACTGAAGATAGAAAACATGCATCTTTGAAATGTAGCTGATGCATTACACAAACCAAAAGGCATTCGCCTAAATGCAAAAGTTCCATGTGGGCATGTAAAAGTTGTCTTAGATTGGTCATGTGGATGAATAGGGATTTGATAAAAACCACTCAACCCATCTAAGTAGCAAAAGTAAGAAAAATTAGCCAATCTTTCAATAACTTGATCAATAAAAGGTAAAGGAAAATGGTCCTTTCTAGTAGCCTTATTTAACTTCCTATAGTCCACACACATACGCCAACCCGTGATAGTCCTAGTAGGAATTAAATCATTGTTATCATTACGAATTACTGTCAAACCACCCTTCTTAGGGACAACTTGAATTGGACTCACCCACTTACTATCACTTATAGAATAAATTATGCCATTATCAAGCAGTTTAATTATTTCTTTCCTCACAACCTCTTTAAGAGTTGGATTAAGCCTTCTTTGACCTTCAATAGAGGGCTTAGAATCCTCCTCTAACAAAATTCTATGCATGCAAATCTTAGGTGCAATTCCTTTTAAATCATTAATTGAATATCCCATGGCATTTCGATGAGCAAGTAAAATACCACGTAAAGCATCCACATCATGCTTAGCAATTGATGAATTAACAATGAAAGGCAATTTAGAATGTGCATCTAGAAATTCGTACCTTAAGCTTGTTGGTAGTGGCTTGAGTTCAAGCTTGATTTCCTCCTTAGATATCTTTAATGACATATCCTCATCCTTTCTCAAAGACTCAAACTTTGAGAATTTTCCTTGGAAAGGATATGAGGCAACTTGCAAAACTTTATCACAACTCTCGTTTAAACAAAAAGGTGCAATAGGGTTTTGACTCACACAATCATGCACAACACTATCAATACACTCATCAAGAATATCATAAGAATCAATTCTATTTACCTCCTCTATTGGTGAAGATTTAATCATGCCAAAAACATTAAGCTCAATTTTTTCACCATTAACCTCAAGAGATATTTTACCATTTTTCATGTCAAAAACAGCCCCAGCAGTAATTAAGAAAGGCCTACCAAACAAAATAGGAATTTCTGGATCTTCATCCATTTCTAACACAACAAAATCAGCTAGAATCACAAACTTACCCACTTTGGTTGGAATATTTTCTAAGATGCCTATAGGGTGTGAAATAGACTTATTCGCCATTGATAAACACATATTTGTAGGCTTTAACTCACCTAAATCAAGCTTTTTATAAATTGAGAAAGGCATAAGACTAACACTAGCACCCATATCACATAGGGCCTTATCAAAATAATTACCACCTATAACACAAGGAACCGTAAAACAACCTGGATCCTTTAGCTTAGATGGATATTTAGAATACATAGCCTTAGACTCTTCTACCAAAGAAACATAACCATAATCTTCAAGCTTACCCTTGTGACTCACAATTTCTTTTAAAAATTTTGCCCATGAAGGCATATCTTTAATGGCATCCACAAAAGGTATAGTTATAGTAAGTTCCTTCAAATAATTTAAAAACTTGCCAAATTGCTTATCAAGATTTCTTCTAATAAGTCTTTGAGGGAAAGGCAAAACATTCAAATTAACTTTAGGTCCATCTTCCCTAGATGAGGTTATCTTTTCCTTAGGTTCATCAAGCTTATTATCATTTTCACTTGCATCCATAACATGATCATCATTCACAATAAGATTCTCATCACTTTTACTATTACTCTCAATCTTTTTCCCACTCCTTAACATAATGGATTGAACCGATTCATGAGGCAAAAACTCAGGTTGACTTGGTAACTTGCCTAAAGGTTTAGCACTAGAAGTGGCTTGTTGAGCCAATTGGTTTTCCAGCATCTTATTATGAGTGACAAGTTGATCAATTTTAGTGTTTATTTGCCTAAATTGTTCCTCATTTTGCTTGTTAGTTGTCATTTGATGATTAACAAATTGCTCCATCAAATTCTCTAAATGGGATTTAGGTTGCTGGGAGTTAAAAGGTTGCTTATTTGGAAAAGGTGATGGGTTAGGTAACTTGTTCATATGATTGAGATTATTATTATTAGGAGGGTTCAATTGGGCATTTTGGTTAGCCCAAGAAAAATCGGGATGGGTTCTCCATTGTGGGTTATAATAATTAGAATTTTGACCCATCCTTTGGTTATAGTTCCCTTGAACAAAACTTACATCTTCACTAGAGCCCTCACTACAATTAACATACATATGAGGTCCACCACATTTCTCACATACAAGACTCACATTTTCAACATTGGAATGAGAATTACTTACCATTTTTGTCAAAGCTTCTACCTTAGCCGTCAAAAGATTAATGGAATCCAATTCCAAAAACCCCTTAGCCTTCGCCATAGTGGGTTCTTCTCCCATGTATCCTTGTGAAGCTAACTCTTCCAACAAAGTTTCAGCTTCCTTAGTAGTTTTCTCCAACCATTTACCACCTGAAGCAGCATTAACAATATTTCTATTTTCCTCTATCAACCCATTGTAAAAGATTTGAGAAATCATCCAATCGGCAAGCCATGATGAGGACATTGCCTTTGGAGTTCCTTAAACCTTTCCCAAGAGGTATAAATGGTTTCATTAGGTAATTGTTTAAATGTAGATATTTGATTCCTAAATTTTGCCGTTTTATGTGGTGGAAAATACTTATGAAGAAAAGCTTGTTTTAATTGGTCCCATGTAGTAATTATCTCACTAGGTATACTAGCAAGCCAAATTTGAGCCTTTTCTTTTAAAGAAAATGAAAATAACCTAAGTCTAATGGCATCATTACTTACTCCATTAATTTTAAACGTAGCACACACATTAAGAAAAGCAAGGATATGAGCGTAAGGGTCTTCCCCTTGCAAACCTCCAAATTGGTTATTTTGCACCATTTGAATGACAGCCGGCTTAATCTCGAAATTGTTATTAGCAATAGCTGGTGCCGCTATTCCTCCAAAACTTTCCGAAATATTTGGCATCGCAAAATCACCAAGAGTTCTCCTTTCTTCACCCGCCATAATTGGAAAATTATGACCTTCCTCCAATTTAACACTTTGTTCTCCTTCTACTTGCAAACTAAATTCCTCTTGTAGCTTCCTTCTAAGATCCCTACACAAATAAACAATATTTTAAGTCTAAAATTTATTACAAAAAAAAAACTCTAATACTAAAACAAACACAATGCTAAATATAATTTCATACATTAAAATAACTAATATATAACATACAATCCTAAAACATCTACTCTTTTATATCTATCAATAAAAATTCATTTTGAACCGTTCCCCGGCAACGGCGCCAAAATCTGATGGGGGATTTAATTGAACCCTTAGTCTCACTAGACTGTGTATAGTATGAGTAGGGTATCGTTCCAGGGAACGGGATAATTTTATATTGACGCTACAAAGATTAGATGGATAGGTAACAATTTTATTTAAAATCATGCAATTAGTGTAATTACTAAACTACTTAAAATATATTAAGTTAATTTTGAATAATAGATTACTTAAAAGATAGGATGGGCATACATTATAACCAATTAAAAAAAGTTCATCTTTGAATTAATTAATAATTGTATGAATGATATGAATGGAGAACTTAGCCAAGATTCTTTAAAGCAATTCTCATTGTCAATAAAGAGTATTCTTACTTAGAGTCTATAAGCATTCTCATGTCATTATAGAGATAAATAAAAACCATGAAGTTCTATGCCAATTCTTTAACCCCTTAAAGTGAATTCCTTATCTCTAAGTGAATTCAATGCTTTAAGTAAATTCATTTAACTTTCCATCAAATAATTCCAATTCTCATTGTGAATTAAATGACTAACATACTTAATATGGTGATCAAGCATACTAAGCAAATCAAAGCACTTAAACAAATTTAAATCATACTTCATACATAAAGAAAATAAACATCCAATAGACAAAGATAAGTAGATGAATAACAACTTAAATTAAATAGTCATAATGTATCAAAGAACTTAGCCATAAACAAAATTACAATAAAGAAGAAATAAGAGACAAGAAAGCATCACTCCCCAGGGTTTATTTTTTATTTAAACCTTCTGATAAATCTCTTATTCCTTTGGCTTTGCTCTTTTGTCATCCCTTAAAACTAAGTAAACAGAAAAATCAAAATAACTACAAATGTTCTTTAAAAAACAGTAAAAACGTTCTTCAATTTTTTTTCCTCCCAATCCAAAGTTTTTCTCCCCTATTTATATGTATCTTCTCTACAGATATGTCCCTTGATAAGTCACGAAAGGTTGCTTCTGAAAGGACATAACACTTGGTTGAAAACTCAGTTCAAAAGATGCATCGTTTTCGAATCAGCATCAGTGTCCGACTCGTGAGCCTCTTCACGAGTCGTGATCTTCAGGAATACTCGTGAGCATAATGCCGACTAGTGATCTCCTTCACGAGTCGTGATGTACTTCACGACACGTGATTCTGCTGCCGAGTCGTGAACTTCCTTCTTCAATCTTCACTGCTTCACTCGTGATCTTTGTCTGAGTCGTAAACTCCTTCACGACTAGTGAGCTTTTCCTTCATTTTACCACCCTCTTCTTCGTTTTCTTCATACTTCACCAATTTTTACCTAAAAACAACACAAACACATAAACTGAATCATAAACACATAAAAATACACACAATACTACATACTTAACTACATAAATAAGAGAAAAACACATAAAAACATAGACATTTGACATGACATCAATACTTATCTTGTTTATTATTTTTGTTGCAGCTACAATGCCTGGTGCAGGAGATTTAACAAAGCAAATGGCTGAGACCCCCAAACAGCAATGTCAGGCATAACTGGCTGTAAAAGAGGAGAAGCATAGCAAGAAAATGATGCTATTACTGTCTTGTGAGGTTGAGCAACTCAAAAGGCTTAGGCATGGCCTGGGTGAATCCGCGCTGGGTGGAGCTTCCTCAAAGGATCCTGTCGCTCCTACTACTAAGCCCTCTGTAAAGCCCTTTACAAAGCCCATTAGTGTTACCACAACACCTGCTGCTCCTATCAAATCCAACATTGAGGCTTATGCCTATTCTCGAAGATTGCAACTCATAGATGAATCATCATCCAAGGATATTTTTTCGGTGTCCAACCTTCCTGCCATGCTCATGGTACAAGGACCTGCTAATTGAGAATCTATTGAGGTGATTGAGAAGGCCAAGGGGAAAGAGGCAATGTTGGGTCACGTGATCAGAAAGGAGGTAGGCGAACCGCAGGTGCTCGATTGGAAATCTAGCTCCCTGAAGGACATATTGAAGGAGCACTTTAGGGAGGGGTTTTCCACCCAAGAATCCAGAGTAACGTCCTTTATCTGTAAAGGACTTCTCAATGAGAAGGACCTCCAGGAAATGGTTGACCGAAAATCACCTGATTAGGAGCCAGCTTTGTTCCAGATGTAGTGTTTGGAGGTCTGTTTCACTATTTAATCCCTTGTTAGTCGATGAGTTGCCTTTTGTTTTTCTCTCTTCATTACTTATTGTTGCTTATGTTCGTTATTAGTTGATCAAGTGGGGCATATGGCTTCATAGCCAGAGTGCCTACTTCAAAACAATATGGGATAATAGCATCCGATCGGAGGAAGAGCTCAAATGAAAGCTTAGGGCTGAGAAGAAGGAAAGCACAACCTCCAATAAGAGAACCTTGTCTGGGTTAAGAAGACCTCTAAGATGAACACCGACCTAAATGCTCTGCGAAAGGAGAATGTTGAGCTGAAGATAGAGGTGGAGCGATTGAAAGTAGACAGCACTCAACTCAGGAAGCTTGGAGAAGAAATGCCAAGCTATCTTTTTAATGTTATAATATCTCCTCTGAGTGTGCCAAGGCTATCGAGGATAGAGATAGGTCCATCAGTGATCGAGATGTCTTAAAGGTTGTCTTAGAGGAGAAAGAGTATGCTCTCACAAGCAAACATTCAGAGGAGCTTGCCTCTCAGAGGAGTGACCTCATCAAACAACTAGGCAAAGCTCAAGCCAAGATACTCTCTCGACTTATTTATGAGGCTGAGAGGCATTTTTCCAAGGCTAATCTCGATTAAATGGAGGATCTTGAGGTTTTGCCTGATTCGTCATCTAACGATAATGAGGATGACCTTCCTGAAAATGAGGCTATTAGGGAGATTTTAGGGGGCATCAATGAAGTCACCATAATTAAGCTTAAAAATGGAGACTTTTTAGACCCCAAAGCTATTCCCAGACCTTCTGCAGAGCTTAAGTTCATTTTGTCTCTGCCTGATGAGCCGACTCCCGATCTACCTACTGAGCCTCTTGCTGTGCTGACTGCAGAGCCTCCTCCTATGTCATCTGAGGAGTTGCCGTGCCATGTGAGGAGCTGACTGAAGTGCAGCATTCTAGGACAGTTTCTTAACCTATGTACAAATAGTGTAATTAGTACTGTGTATATGAATTTTTATTTTTCATATTTCAATATATTGGTGTAATTTTATGAACCATTTTTGATAAAGTCTTTTGTGTTTATTTCAATTTCGTGGTTTCCTTTTATTTCACTGCACCACAATAGCACGATTAAACTAATGAGTAAAACGATTATGAGTGAATAAACGTAAATACTTCCTGAATGCTTAGAGAAATTTTGAAGTCTCTAAATTTTTTTATATCACTTGTTTTCCAATATTGTCTTGATTGGTACAAATTAAAAATACAACTCTTTTCATTATTGTAAGCATGCAAATTTGTCAAAAGGCATTATCAGTCAGCTATTCAATCATGGCTGAGTCATCAAGCAGAACGATTAATCTTTTAGATTTCATTTTCTAACTTGGAATTCAGATTAAAATTCGTACATCAAGTTAAATGGGTAAGCATTTCGATTGAGATCGTTGCACCATTTTTAACTTGGGAGAAGTATGATACTTGTGGGTGGTAGACTTTAACCCTCGTAATTTTTGCTCAGGATTTGAGTCGAGCATAGCATATGGGTTTTTTCAAGTTTACTTTCGCACAAATATGGAGAAAATTCTTTATTTATAATAATTTGAGTTACAACATTACATCAGGTACTTCTTGAGTACTTCAATATTCCAACTCTTAGGGATATTTGACCCATTTAGAGTTCTCAGCCTGTAGTTGCTTACACTTAGGACCAGAGAGATTTCATAGGTCCTTTCCAATTAGGCATTAGCTTTCTCACTCCAGCATTTCCTAAGCCAATTTTATCCTTCCTTAGAACCAAATCGCCAACATTAAAAACTCTTAGCTTTACCCTTCTATTATGGTACTTGGCAACTCTCTATTTGTAAGCAGCAATTTTTGCATAGGCATCTTCTCTCCTTTCTTCTACCAGATCTAGATCTTGGCATCTTTCTTGAATATTACCCCGATTGGAGTAGAAACTTAACTAAAAGGAGGGAATTTTGATCTCTATCGATATTACTGCCTCTGATCCGTATACCAGAGAGAAAGGTGTTTGATGAGTACCAGCCCTAGGCAAAGTTCTGTAAGACCACAGGATGCTTTGCAACTCTTCTGTCCAGTTGCCTTGTGCTTCCCCAGGTCGTTTTTTCAACCCTTTTAAAATTGTTCAGTTAGAGACCTCCGTCATTCTATTACTTTGTGGATGGGTGACTAAAGTGAATCTTAGGCTAATAATTAGATTGGAGTAGAAGTTTCTGAAGATTGAGCTATCAAATTACTTGCCATTATTGGGTACAAAAAATTTAGGCAGGCCATATCTACAGATAATCTCTTTTCAAGCGAAATTTTTAATTCTTTCAATTGTTATTGTGGCTAAAGGCTCAGCCTCAATCCATTTTTTGAAATGATCAACAACTATAACAAGGAATTTTATTTGCCATTTTTCTTGAGGGAAAGGACCTAAAATGTTCAGTTCCCTTTGATCAAATGGCTAGGAATCTCCGATCAACTATTGATCTGCTACAGGTTATCTGATGATTCTTCAATGAATTTGTCATTGTTGGCACCTTTTTACTTTGTTTTGAGCGTCTTTAAAGATATTTGGCCAAAAATAACCAGTTTAAAGTACCTTCCTTGCTATAGCCCTACTAGCTTCATGTGCTCCATAGATGCCTTCATGAATCTCCCTGAGTATGTAGTCTTCTTCCTCCTCCATCATTCATTTAAACCAGGGATGATTGAATGCCTTTCTATACAACTGATCATCAATTATAGAATAACTGAGAGATTTTTGAGATACCTTTTGGGCTTCAGCCTTATCCTCGGGCAATTTGCCTGTTCGGAGAAATTGTTCGATCAGGGTCATCCATGTGTCACCCTATTATTCAATCTCCATCATCTCTAGCTCTTCAAGGGAAGAGGAGAATTATTCAATAGTTGTTACATTTTCTTTAATTTCCTCCTGGTCTGCGACAGACATCCTGGCCAACCAATCGGCTGCCATTATTTGCTCCCTGGGTACTTTCTCTAAAGTCCAGGTTGATTCGGCCTCTTCTAACTTCCTTAAAGCTGCTTTGACTTTTACCAAGTACCCTTTCATATTGTTTTCTTTAGCTTCAAAGGTCCCTAGTACTTAGCTAGTCACTAGTTGAGAGTTGCTTTTAACTTTGTGGGTTTCCAGTCGGATTGCCTACCAGTTTCAAGCCCTGCAACAGTGCTTTATATTCCACAATGTTATTGGATGCCTTAAAGCTAAGTCTGATTGCGTACCTTATTATAATGCCAAAGGTAGGAATGATCATGAGGCAGGGAATCCCCGTCCCAGATGGGGAACTACCCCGAATGGGACGGGGAATCCCCGAAAAATTCCCCCGTGGGGATGTGGATGGGGGAAAAGTATTCTCTAACTTAGAATTCGGGACGAGGAAAGGGATTGTGGTCTCCGCCCCAAAATTTTCCCGCCCCCGAAATTTAATTACTAAATTTAATTATATTTATATAATTTAGTTTTAAATTATATTTAATTTTAATTTTATCAATTGTTAAAATTTATATTAGTTTAATTTGTAATTGAATTTATATTTTTAATTATTAAATATTATATTTCAATTATAATTAATTATTAAATATTATATTTTAGTTATAATTAAATTTTTTTTAAAAATAAAAAATATTTTTAATGCGGGGATGGGGACGGGAGAAATTTTTCCCCCGTAATACAATCGGTCTCCGCCTCGCCCCTGCCCCGCCCTTACGCGGGGCAGTAGGTAGGGAGGCACTTCCCGTCCTGTGATCATCCCTAGCCAAAGGGGCCTGTTATCACTATTTTGATGCCTCATCTGGTATTATTTGAGGCTCCATCAACTATCATCTCCCATACCATCTTCGGAGGTTGCTCGATTGACCTACCATTGGTGGTGAACTCAGTGACAAAATCAGCTAAGGGTTGAGCCTTTATTGCACTTCTTGGATTGTACCTGACATCCCAAGATTGCAGTTTTATGGCCCACCCTGCCATCTTGCCTTCAAATCGGGTATTTGTAAAATCTTTCTGAGCAGTTGATCTGATTGGACAATAATGGTGTGAGCTTCAAAGTATTGCCTCAATTTGTGAGCACACATCATTAGTGCAATAATCAACTACTCAACTGGACTTTTCCTCAATTTCGGGCCTCTCAGCACCTGGCTGACGCAGTACATCAATAGCTGTTGAGCTCCTTCTTCTATAACCAAAACACCTGCAACAGCTTCCCCATATATCAATAGGTATAAGAAAAGATTCTCACCTGGGATTGATCGGTTTAAAGAGGGGTCCATAAGGAATTTCTTCAACTCTTCGAATGATTGTTGGCAATCTGTTCCCCAGCTAAATGTGTCATTCTTCCTCAGTTTCTTGAAAAAAGGCATACAACATTTGGATGAGTAGGATATGAATCTTTCCAAGGTTGTAACTCTTCCATTCAACTTCTGAACATCTTTTATATTCCTTGGGGGTTGCATTTATAGGATTAGCCTTAATTTTTTTTAAATTGGCCTCTATTCCTTTATGCGAGACCATGAAACCCAAAAATTTACCTGATGGCATGCCGAAGATACATTTCTCCGAATTTAGCTTCATTTGAAATCAGTTCAGGGTATGGAAGACTTTTGCCAAATCGACAGAGTGTTCCTCTAGATTTTTACTTTTGACGATTATGTCATCAACATAAACTTCCATGTTTTTCTCGATCTGGTCTTTAAAGATTTTATTCATCAAGTGCTAGTATGTGGCACCAGCATTTTTCAGACCGAACGGCATTACCCTATAGTAAAAGGTTTCGTCATTTGTAATGAAGCTTATTTTTTCCTGATCCAAAAAGCCACATTAGGATTTGGTAAATTGCATGACATGTTATTGCATCTACTAGCTGGTCTATACTCGGTAGTGGGTAGCTATCTTTCGGACAAGCTTTGATGAGACCAGTGAAATCAACACACATACTAAGCTTCCCTGTCTTCTTTTTTATCAAAACCACATCTGCCAGCCATTCTGGCTAATCTACCTCTCATATCATCCCTGCTTTCAAGAGTCTATCATCTTCTTTCGAGATAAACTTCCTCCAATTAGCAACATGTCTTCTAAGCTTTTGCTTGATTGGGCGATGGTTCGAATTGGCATTTAACTTATATGTGATGACTCTTGAGTCGATTCCAGGGATATCCTCCGGTTTCCATGCAAAAGATGCTTGCTTTATCATCAGTACTTGCATAACTAACTCTTCCACCTCTTTACTCATGCTTGTTCCAATCCAAATGCCTTTGCCTTTCGAGAGCTCTCTTGAATCTACCTCTCCAGCAGAATCCATCCTTGGCCTTCCAGCCTCCTCAATTCGTTCCAACCTCGGCTCTACTATATATGCCTTTTTGCTTTGTTTGATCATAGAGATCTAGGCCTCTCTAGATGCTTTTTGATCTCCTTTTAACATGGTGATACCTCACTCTGTGGGTATCTTTATGACTAATTACCGTATGCTGGTAACAGCTCCGGTCTAGAAAAGCAATAACCTGCCAAATATCGTATTATAGGTAAAATTCATATCTATCACCATAAATGTTACCTTACACATACGAATGATTCCCTCCTGGCCTAGTTCGATGAAAAGCTCAACCGATCCTGCCATGGGCACAGTGGCATTGCCTAGCCTGATCGGTGGAGTAGCGTTTGGTCGCAGTTCTTCGATCGACAATCCTATCATTCTGCAGGCCTCAAGGGTTAAGACATTCACTATGCTTCTATTGTCCACAAGGATTCTCTTAATGAGGAAATTATTAACCCTCTCACTAACGACCAGGGCTTCTTTATGAGGGAACTTTAGATCTCTTGCATCCTGATGAGATATGGAAACTAGACAAAATGTTTTAGACTGGTGGGAAAAAAATTTTCCCCTTTCTTCTTAGAGAGGTATTCTCCATAGGACGATCTTTCAGCAATCATATTGATCACCCTAGTATATGGTCTGTGCTAATCTGCATTTCTTGGCTTCTTGCGCTCGTCATCATCATCGAAGCCCAAGTCATCCCTTATTTTCAGTGAGTGGCCTGTAATGGCTTGTCTTTCTCGTATGGCCTGCAAACCTTTTCAATGACCTCCTCTGTAGAAGTTATTCTATCTCCTCTTTTAGTGAGTGGCCCTATCAGTCGTGTGACCAACGTCTCGATAAAACGTACAATACTTGCTCTGGTTCCTTTTACTTCGTGATCGCTCGAAAAGTTTCTTAGACCAGTTCATTTTCTTATGTTTCTCCTTGATCCACATCAGAACTTGAGCATGGTTGGAGTTGAGTGGAGTGGAGTGAAAGTTCAAGATGGATTGTTGGTGAGCCGATCATATCTCCTCTATTTAGCCTCTTTTCGCTTACCTAAATTCCTGGATATGGATGCTTTATCTGGGCTACTTGTGATCCTTTCAAACACCAAAATCCTATTGCCTGACCGTCCATCTAGATACTGTAATCTATCCATTACGTTCATCCTTCTTCCTCTGTTGGATTGCAGGGCATCATCTAATTGGATGTATTGCCTAGTTCTTTCCATCAGATTGGAGAAGTTCATAGGCAGTCTTGTGGTGAGCTATTTAAATAAGGGCCGATCATGAATTCCTTCATCCAACGCATGGGCTATAGTTTCAACACTCACATTTCTGACCTCAAACATTATTGATCGAAACCTGTTGATGTAGCCTCTAAGACTTTTATCGGGCCCCTGATAGAGATTGCACATGTCACTAATCTACTTTAGTGCTCGTGTCTGCACAATGAATCTTATCATAAATAAATCTTTTAATTTTTTAAAGGAGGTAATTGATTCCTAAGGCAGATCGTGGAACCAATTTAATCGTCTCTCCCTAGGGTGATGGGGAAAATCATGCATATAATCTTCTCATCATAGGTGTAAACTTGTACCTTAATAAGATATTCCGTCCATGTGAGTAGTTGGATAAATTTTTCCTATATACCTATTCATGATGATATCTCTCCAACTGGGAGGTAGTTCGAAATCCGTTATCACTCAGCAAAAAGGAAAGGCGATATTTCCATAGGTATTATTTTCCCACACTCCCTTTTTAAGGTGTCCTAGGCCGAACTGTTCAAGCTTTCATTTAAACCACCTGTCTTCTCTGCTCTCTGCCCATGAGTCATCCTTGTCCTTGGTCCTTTTTGAGCAGCTCCTGGTGGGAGTACACATGTGTTAGTATAAGCCCTAGCCACAATGCATTGTTATAAAATACTTAAATTAATAAATGAGGCATTTATTTTATCTATTGTATTCCTGTGCATATCAATTGATAGAATTATCCAAGAATGTTGTTTCAGTTTAAGTTATCATGTGTGAGACACATGGTTGTAAGACCATGAAATAATAAAGACTTCATTCTAAATATCCCTAGTCAGTCATTGTTATGGGAATAACAAATGAATTAAGACTAGTACACTCTCTCTGAAAAGATGAGTTCTGTCTTACGGACCATAAGGATAAGAGTGTCAATCAGAGATCATAGATACATATTTAGAACATGGTATTTGGATTCGATCCGTTTATGAGAACACTACATGGTACTAGTCATAAGTGTTTCTCATATGCAAGTTTTGCATCAGAGTTCTTAGACCTAAAATCTCGATGAAACTCTTTATAAATTACTGTGTACTTTGACATACACCTAATGTACTCGTAACAGGGTGACAAGTATGGGTATACACTAATTCATATTAGAGAGCATGAGAAAAGTAAAGGGATTACCCCTCTCAATAAGAGAAAATATCATCGGCCACTTGATCAGTGAACTGAGAAGTGTATGGCCATACCGAGATGAAATAATGAGTAATTATTATTTATCTGAGAGTTCAGTGTCATTGGAATATTAAGAAAGGAATTAGTATATATAAGGATGACTAGTTCTATGCCTTATATTAATTATGATATTTAAGGGTAAGGGACTATGCAAATTTGCATTAGGTCACTAAATGCCATTTGCATTTTCATTTAATTTGGAATGCTATAATATCTTGTTAGAGAATATATATAGCCTTTGAATTAATTTATTAATTCATTGCCAATATTAAATGGACCTATAGGATCACACACAAAATATTGGGCTTAAAATATTTAAAATAAAGTATTGGGCATTAATTTGGACTTTTATTTAAAGTCAAATTAATGTGGATAATGGATATTAAATTGCTAAATGGACTTTAGCCCATGGAGAGTAAAAAACATGGCAAAAGGAGTGATTAAATTGATTATTTATTTATCTTTAGATAATTGGTTATTTATCTTTAAATAATTAAGTTAATTAAATTTAAATTCCTATATGTCTTTGAATCACTATATATCACTTAATTAGGAAGTGATGGAGGCTGAAATTACTACCTAAATGCTAGTGAATTTCGGCACACACAAAACCCTAAGCTAAGTGATATATATAGATAAGAAGTAATTTGTCAATTAGGGTTTTTTCTCTCTCTAAGCCGCCACTCTCAAGGGGGATATGACTCTTCATTCTTCTCTTGGATTTTGGGCAGCCTTTGGTGAACCTTAGAAAGAACAAGATCAGGTCTTATGTCTTTAGTTTAATACCCATGGCCAAATATATATACATAGAGCTAGCACTCTCGATTTTAAGCCATCTTTGCAAGTGTGTGTGTGAGCATCGAGAGGAGTGGCATAAAGGCTATTCTTTTGGCATTGGTGATCAAGATCTAAGGCATATAAGTCCATATTATTTGCTGGTCTTCATCAAAATCAAGTTTTGAAGTGCATCTAAGATTGTAAGTTTCAAAACCCTAAAATTGCATGTTTTCGATTCTTGTTGTGGATTGCGTGGTATGTACGATCAATATTTTTATTTTTCCACAATGTGATCATCATGTATATGCCATGTTATTTCCCATCAGTGGTATCATAGCCTAACCATGCTTATTGTAGTGCTTTAGATGCATGAAATCTTGATTCAAAAATCGTTATTGCATAAAACCACAATGCTGAAATTTTCTATTTTGAGTTTTTTGCATTGTTTTAGTGTAAAAATGATTTTATATGATTATTTAGGTATTATAATTATTATGACATGTTAATATAGTGTCCTAAGATGTTCTTAGAGCTATTCATGGTCGATTTTAATTATAAATACCTGATGGTACATGCTAATCTTGAAACTAGGTGCTAGTTTGCATGATATGTGTTTGTTTAACAACTAGTTTTCAAAATTAAATCTATAAACATGTTTGGCATGTTTGTAAGTGATTTTTAAATATTAATAACAGGTCTGGACATATTTTAAAATTGGTTTTAATCCTGGTCCATGACAATTTAATTGATTAATTTTAAAATCACTTAAAATAATGACTAGTTCGTGTTTGTTACATGTTTAATCAATATTGTTTGTTTTATTTTAATTAAAATGGAAAAAACACATTTAGATTAGATCTGAATAGAACCTTAACTCAATGTTTATGACCTTATTTAAATTATTAAATGGCTCATAAAATCGTTTTAAGTGTTTGTGCATTGTTTGTGGCATTAAATAAGCATTGAACAACTAGTTTCATTGTTGTTTGTTTGTTTTAGTATAAATGTCATGTATGATATATGTTCTTCATGATTTTATGTTTTAATTCATGTTGGTACATATTATATGCATTTTTAATGTTTATGAACTGTATGACATAATATTAAAAAATGGCAAAATTGGAAATTATACTAGAGTTGATTTATAGCACAAATCTAACTAGTTTGTGTTTTGGGTTTTAAGAGAGCTTATTCAATAAGTGGATTTAGTCCATTAGGCTTGGCCCAAGCCCGTCACAGGGTCTTCTCTTAAAAGTTCAAGTACACAATTTTCATTAATGGGCTTGGCTAAATTAATTAAAATTGGACTTTGTTTTATCCATGAATGTTATGTATATTTATTTGCTTGTTTGGTGTGATGAATGGATATGCATGGTGCATTCATAGGCCCTGGATTTTTGTAATTAAATATGGTCTGCGTGCCATTATGGATTATTGTAAAAGTTTCATTTATTTCTTAGTATAGAATTTATTTAAAGATTTCGTAAATCAAGACGAAGCCCACAGGAGTGGAGAAGCCCAACTTGAAGATTCTTATATAATAGTGTAGAATCTTAGTTGTAGGTTTTTGGGCCCATGTTTGTCACGCTTTACTTTATGCAATTATATATATATATATATATATATATGCATGCTATGAATGGATGACTAAGTGTATGACATGTAAGCCGTAATAAAATGAATCCCTAAAATAGTAAGTCACAAAGTTACCTTCCTAATTCGAAACATGTCAAGGCATCGATCATCGATCACGCAGACTAGGAGTCCTAGATGTGCCCGATTATCTTTGTGAGGCATGGGTTGTGAATGTAGGTTGGACTTAACATGGAAAGGGATGCCCAAACCTAGGCAACTAATAAATGGGTTTGTGCTATAACATCTTAAGATGTTAGGCCATTTGATCCAAGAGTCATGTACGAGACATGATTGGAGTTTTCCTACCTAAGTAACTTAACTCTTTAGGTGTACAAGCTCAGCTTGACTAATGAGTTGTTGTAAAAAGTGGATCTAGGCCCACATTAAATCACTAACGCGAATTATTTAAAGGGATATTAATTCGGTTTGTGGGATTAAGACCTCATTTAATCTTGCTAAATTTATATATTTATAGATTAAAAATGGCTTCTTCAAACAATAACTTTTCATTGCGATCGGTCCTAGAAAAGGACAAACTGAATGGCACCAATTTCATAGACTGGTTTTGAAACTTGAGAATTATTCTTAAGCAAGAGAAGAAGTCGTATGTTTTAGATGCACCCTTGCCTGAAGAACCTGGTAGGAATGCCTCTACGGTTCAAAAGGAAACTTTTAAGACCAAGAAGAGCGACTCCAATGATGTGATCTGTCTGATGCTGGCCACTATGGTACCTGATTTGCAAAAGAAATTCATGGACCAAGAGGCTTATGCGATCATGGTGCACCTTAAGGAGATGTTCCAAGAGCAAGCTCATCACTAGAGGTTCGTGACAACAAAGGCCTTAATTTCTTATAAGATGGTTGCGGGTACTCCCATTAGTACCCATGTACTCAAGATGAAAGGGTATCTTGATACTTTTGAGAAGCTTGAGGTACAAGTCCCGAAGAAATTGGCCACTAACTTGATCTTAGGTTCATTGACTGATGATTATGATCCATTTTTTATAAATTATAACATGCATGCAATGAACAAGACAGTCACCGAGCTTTATGGGATGCTTAAGAATGCTGAAGAGAACATTCGAAACACCAATCCCGTACTTATGGTTCAAGGGGCATTAAGAATGGACCCACTAAGGGAAAGGGAAAGGCAAAACCTAAGTATGACCTGGCTCGGCCCAAGTCAAGAGGGAGTGCACCTCAGGCCCAACCCAAGCCCAAGGCGCAAAAGCTCAAGGAGAGCGAGAGCACATGCTTCCATTGCAATAAGTTAGGGCATTAGAGGAAGAATTGCACTCTCTTCAAGGAAGAACAAAAGAAGAATGGAGCCAAGGCATCCAGTTCTGGTATTTTTGTTGTTGAAATTAACCTTTCTATTTCTACCACTTGGGTATTGGATACCGGTTGTGGTTATCATATTTGTTCAAATGTGCAGGGGTAAAGAAATAGGCAGTTGCTTGGGAAGAATGAAGTGGACCTCCATATGGGGAATGGAGAATGAGTTACTGCCATGGAGATAGGCGACTATCAACTCATTTTACCTTCCGGACTTTGTTTAGAATTGAAAAATTGTTATTATGTGCCTACTATGAGCAGAAACATTATTTCAGTTTCTTGTTTGGATATGGATGGATTTGATTTTGTTATTAATAATGGCAATATTCATATTCATTGCCAAGGCATTTCATATGGCAATGCCATGTTACTAAATGGCCTTTATATCCTTGATCTACAAAACAAAGAGTCCATATACAACATTAATACAAAGAGGTTTAAATCAAACGAATTGAACCCTACTTACTTCTGGCATTGTCGTTTAGGACATGCAAACGAAAAATGCATTTCAAGACTCCATAAATTTGGAGTGCTTAGGTCATTCGACTTAGAATCTTATGACACATGTGAGCCATGTTTGCATGGAAAGATGACAAAGAGTCCTTTTAACAAGAAAGGTGAGAGGACTAGTGACTTACTGGAACTAATACATACCGATGTATGTGGACCATTAAGTGCACAAGCTAGAGGTTGTTTTAGCTACTTTGTGACGTTCACAGATGACTTCAGTAGATATGGCTACATCTATCTAATGAAGCACAAATCTGAAACTTTTGAGAAATTCAAAGAGTTTAAGAACGAAGTAGAAAACCAACTTGGCAAAAGTATAAAAGCCATTCGATCAGATCGAGGTAGCGAATACTTAAGCCAATGGTTTGATAGTCATCTGTAGGAGTGTGGAATTATTTCATAACTCACTCCTCCTGGAACACCACAATGGAATGGTGTGTCTGAAAGGAGAAATCGAACTCTGTTGGATATGGTTCGATCGATGATGAGCTAAGTTGATCTTCTTGTCTCCTTTTGGGGTTATGCATTAGAAACTGCTGTATTTCTACTGAACCTTACTCCAACTAAAGCAGTTAAGAAGATACCATACGAGGTATGGACTGGGAAAGAACCTAATATGTCATTTCTTAGGATTTAAGGCTATGAAGCACTTGTTAAGAAATTAACATCTGACAAACTAGAGTCCAAATCCACTGTCTGCTTATTTATGGGTTATCCTAAAGAAACAAAGGAATACTACTTTTACTCATAAGCCGAGAACAAAGTATTTGTTACTCGCAAGGCTGTTTTCTTGGAAAAGGAATTCCTTCTCAAGAAAGACAGTGGGAGTAAAGTAAAACTTGGAGAAATTCAAGTGCCACAAACTCCTGTAGAGGATGAGTTGGAAATGGGATTAAGTTCACAACCAGTTGTGGAACAAGAACCAATTATACAAGAACCTAGAAGGTCCAGTAGGGTACGCAGGAGATTGAGAGATACAGATTTCTAATCACTGATAGTGATACTATTGAGTTAGTGGATCGTGAGGATCTAACTACCTACCGAGAAGCTATTGAGAGCCCTGACTCGAAAAATTGGCTTAAAGCAATGAAATTCGAGATGCAATCAATGTATGATAACCAAGTTTGGACCTTGGTTGATCCACCGGAAGGTGCTAAGGTAATTGAATGCAAGTGGCTATTTAAACTCAAAGTTGATAAGGCCTACAAAGGTAGACTAGTAGCAAAAGATTTTCGACAAACTCATGGTGTAGACTATGATGAGACCTTTTTGCCTGTAGTCATACTCAAATACATTAGGATCTTGCTTGCCATAGCTGCATATCATGATTATGAGATATGGCAAATGGATGTCAAAACTGCTTTTCTCAACAAAAATTTACTTGAGGATGTGTATATGACACAGCCTGAGGGTTTTGTCAATCCCAAGCATCCTAAGAAGGTTTGCAAGCTTCAAAAATTCATTTATGGATTAAAGCAAGCATCCCGAAGTTGGAATCTTCGTTTTGATGAAGCGGTCAAGAATTTTGACTTTGTCAAGAATGAAGATGAGCCTTGTGTATACAAGAAGGTTAGTGGGAGCATAATAGTATTTCTGGTCCTATATGTGGATGACATCCTTCTCATTGGGAATGATATTCCAACATTGCAAAAGGTTAAGCAATGGTTGGGGAAGCGTTTCTTAATGAAAGACTTAGGTGAAGCCGAGACAATACTTGGTATTTGGATCTATAAAGATAGATCGAATCGGCTTTTGGGACTAAGTCAAGAAAAGTACATAGACAAAGTACTAAAGCATTTTAGTATGGGAGACTCAAAGAAAGGGTACATACCTTTGGCTTTGGGAGTTCCTTTGACTAAAGAGCAATGTCCTAAAACTAAAGAGGAGAGGGATAACATGAGTAGAATCCCATATGCATCTGCTATTGGATCTATCATGTACGCTATGTTATGTACTAGGTTGGATATTGCTCATGCACTGAGTATAACCAGTAAGTTTCAGCAAGACCCTGGTGAAAAGCACTGGTCTGCTGTAAAGGAGATTCTAAAGTACATGTGAAGGACTAAGGATCACTTCTTGGTGTATGGTGGTCAAGAAGAGCTCGTCATACAAGATTATGCCGATGCTGTTTTTCAAACCAGCACTCAAGACTCAAGATCACATTCTGGATTTGTTTTTTTTAATGGTAGTGCTGTCAGCTAGAGAAGCTCAAAATAAGAAATCGTTGCTGACTCAACTACAGAATTTGAGTATATTACAGCAAGTGAGGCTGCAAAAGAGGTTGTTTGGATTAAAAATTTTATTTCTGAATTAGGAGTGGTCCCAAGCATCCTAGATCCATTAGAAATTTTTTGTGATAATAACGAGGCCAACGCACAGCCAAAGGAGCCCCAGTCACACCAGAAATCCAAATACATACTCAGAAAGTACCACCTGATTAGAGAAATCATTAATCATGGGGACGTTAACTTAGCAAGATAGCAAGTGAAAATAATGTAGCAGATCCATTAATGAAACAATTGCGTCCAAATCTGCACAAAGCTCATTTGAGAGCGTTCGGTTTGAGGGCTATACCCAATTGGGACTAGTGTTAGTGGGAGATTATTAGTGTAAGCCCTAGCCCCAATGCATTGTTATAAAATACTTAAATTAATAAATGAGGCATTTGTTTTATCTATTGTATTCCTGTGAATATCAATTGATAGAACTATCCAAGAATGTTGTTTCTGTTTAAGTTATCATGTGTGAGGCACATGGTTGTAAGACCTTGAAACAATAGAGACTTCATTCTAAATATCCCTAGTCAGTCATTGTTATGGGAATAACAAATAAATTAAGATAGTATGCTCTCTTTGAAAAGATGAGTTATGTCTTACGAATCATAAGGACAAGAGTGTCAATCAGAGATCATAGATACATGTTTAGAACATGGTATCTGGATTTGATCCGTTCATGAGAATACTACATGGTACTAGTCATAAGTGTTTCTCATATGCAAGTTTTACATCAGAGTTCTTAGACCTAAAATCTCTATGAAACTCTTTATGAATTACTGTGTACTTTGACATATACCTAACGTACTCGTAACAGGGTAACAAGTATGGGTATGCTTAGGTATGCACTAATTCATGTTAGAGAGCATGAGAGAAGTAAAGGGTCTCAATAAGAGAGAAAATATCATCGGCCACTTGATCAGTAAACTGAGAAGTGTATGATCATACCGAGATGAAATAATAAGTAATTATTATTTATCTGAGAGTTCAGTGTCACTGGAATATCAAGAAAGGAATTAGTATATATAAGGATGACTAGTTTCATGCCTTAAATTAATTCTAATATTTAAGGGTAAGGGACTATGCAAAATTGCATTAGGTCACTAAATGCCATTTGCATTTTCATTTATTTTGGAATGCTATAATATCTTGCTAGAGAATATATATAGCCTTTGAATTAATTTATTAATTCATTGCCAATATTAAATAGACCTATAGGATCACACACAAAATATTGGACTTAAAATATTTAAAATAAAGTATTGGGCATTAATTTGAGCTTTTATTTAAAGTCAAATTAATATGGATAATGGGTATTAAATTGCTAAATGGACTTTAGCCCATGGAGAGTGAAAAACACGGCAAAAGGAGTGAATAAATTGATTTTTTTTTATCTTTAGATAATTGGTTATTTATCTTTAGATAATTAAGTTAATTAAATTTAAATTCCTATATGTCTTTGAATTAATATATACCACTTAATTAGGAAGTGATGGAGGCTGAAATTACTACCTAAATGCTAGTGAATTTCGGCACACACAAAACCCTAAGCTAAGTGATATATATAGATAAGAAGTAACTTTGTCAATTAGGGTTTTTTTCTCTCTTTAAGCCGCCACTCTCAAGGGGAAAGGACTCTTCCTTCTTCTCTTGGATTTTGGACAGCCTTTGGTGAACCTTAGAAATAACAAGATTAGGTCTTGTGTCTTTAGTTTAATACCCATTTCCAAATACACATACATAGAGCTAGCACTCTCGATCTTAAGCCATCTTTGCAAGTGTGTGTGTAAGCATAGAGAGGAGTGGCGTAAAGGCTATTCTTTTGGCATTGGTAATCAAGATCTAAGGCATATAAGTCCATCTTATTTGCTGGTCTTCGTCAAAATCAAGTTTTGAAGTGCATCTAAGATTGTAAGTTTCAAAACCCTAAAATTGCATGTTTTCGATTCTTGTTGTGGATTGCGTGGTATGTATGATCAATATTTTTATTTTTCACTGCGTGATCATCATGTATATGCCATGTTATTTCCCATCAACATGAACAATAGGTTATCTCCTATGGACGCAGTAGATGATCGGCTCGATTGGTAGGTTGGATTTTTGCTCGAGGACATTATCCCTTTGCCTTTGTCACCTCTTCCTAGGGTTTGCATTTGCACACTAGAGTGCATACCTATTCTCCTACCGTCTTGTGCTTGTAGCTTGTTGATTAAAAGCCCTCTGTTTCTCTGCCTTTTTGGCTCTTTATCTACAAAGTCATCCTCATAGCTCTGCACGGAGGTTTAGGGCATCATGCCTTTACGGATAGTCTGGACAATGCTTATGATGAAATTGCTGAGAAGCGCTTGCATATCCCTCATGATGATGGGAGTAATTTCAGCCTGTTGCAATATTGCGTTGTTGAACTCAGGCAGAAGATCAGTTTGTCTGGGGGAGCTGCGAGTCTCGTCCTGCCTCCTAGTGAGCCTGGATCCTTGACCATTATTAGCTTGATCATTTACTTCGGATGTTGTTCGTTCAATCGATCTTGATCTTGTCATAACTCTCAACGAAAGCACCAAATTATAAAGTCTGATTTGTCAAGACCTTGAGATGAGTCAATGGTTGTGTGATCCGATCGTCAAGTAAGTACCTACAATAAGTTTTGCTCAATCGGACTGGGCGTGAATACTCCAAAGATTAAGTTAGAGACTTAGAGAGAGAGACAAATTTAAAGAGAGAAAGTCTCAAGTTTTTTATACTTGGAGCCACTGTACATTGAACTATTTATAAGAGGTGTGGGAGTGCACTTGAGTGCCTGAAATATGGCTACTAAGGCATCAAAGCAGATGAGCGGCGACATGACATGAAGTAGGTTGGAAGTATGGGCTATGCAATGTGTTAGTGGATTGATGAGACTAAAGGTCCCATCAATCCGATCAGACAACACGTGCTTGCCTTCCGATATCTGTTTATCACGCTCCAGACCTTTTTGAAGATAGGTTTTGGGTTTTGGGCTGAGATTTGCTTGAGTCCAAAGATAATACGGTATTATCAATAATATTTTTTTATTTCTCTTTAAAACATAAATAAAGTAATATTTTAAAGTATATTTAAATTATATTTTTATTTTTATATTTTAATTTTTTATACTTTTCTATAAAATTTATATAATCCTTTAAACTAAGTTTAAATTATATCATTATCTTTAATTATATATAGTAATATATATATGGACTCACAGCTTAGCGTTTATATATGTTATTTTTTATTATATATATTGGTATATTTTATTTGATAACATTTTATTATATTTTAGAGTTTATGTTTTAATATTTTATTTTGTTCTTTTTTTTTGACTTAGGGTTAAGCATACTAATTTTCAATATCAAATTCACTTTATAATATTAGCTATTAATTTATTGAACATAAATTTTGGCTAGTATATTATTTTTTTATAATTTTTTAAATTATTTTGCACATTTAAAATTGAATCGAATTTTACATATTTTTATAATTGTATGTTATAAGCATTTTATTATATTTTATTATGTTTTAAAGTTTATGTTTCAACATTTAATTTTATCCATTTTTTTTTTAACTTAGGATTAAGTATACTAATTTTTAATATCAAATTCACTTTATAATATTAGCTATTAATTTATTAAACATGAATTTTGGCTAGTATATTATTTTTATTTTATAATTTTTATTTTGAATTATTTTATATATTTGAAATTGAATTAAACTTTATCTATTTTTTTTATAATTGTATGTTATAATTTTAGTATTTGACCGATTAAATCGAAACCGATTGACTGGTTTACTGAATATAACTGATTAATTAATAATTAATGATTTTAAAAAAATCAATATTAATAAATTGATTATTTTTTTTGCTAATGCATCGGTTAATCAGTTTATACCTACCCCTACATACAGTTGTACAATAAACCTTGCCTCGTTTTGGATTTAAAGGTCATTTTGAATTTGAATATAGTTTTAGATATTGCATTTAATTTCTTATATGAGCATATATTAATAGAACCAATTTAAGTAATCTAATTTTATGCTTGAATGTGAATTTTTTAATATAAGTTCAATTAAGATTTATGGCAACCTAACTAAGATTGTGGTTCCTGAGTTAGATTTCAATTGTCGATTTGTCTTGCTCAGAGCAAATTCATTAACCGAATCTGAAGTACTCAATTCTGAATACCCAATTCATCACATATGAATTTCTATAAGTCTTTAATTTTTAATTAATTTTGTTGTATAAATATTTAATGGTTGACATTAGACCTAGCAACGGGGTCAAATTGGATGTGTTTGGATTTTTTTTTATTATTATTATTTGATTTTTTGGGTTTTCATTCTTTAACTTTCGGGTCAAATTATTTTTTTCGGACGGATTGGGATTGAAATTTATGTTACAATTCGGACTGAAAATCGAATAGGACCAAAACAAAAATAATTTGATATATTTGTTTGATGTTAAAATAAAAATTTAATTATATAGATTTAATTTTTAATATCCAAAAATTACTAAAATCGAACCGTCCAAATTATTAATAAAATTACTTTATTTTGTTTTTGAATTTAGAAGGCCGACAGCGAGGCAAATAAAATGAGACAAAAAAAAAATGTGGCAGGATGAGTAATAAAAGGGTAAAGAAATAAATCAAAAATTTGATATTTTGGCTATATATATATATATATATATATATATATATATCAAAATGATGTCATATTAAAACTGGGATTGATTTCAGTTTAAATATTTTTTGTTACTTTTTTATTTTTTATTTACTGCTTAAAACATAAATAAGTAGACGTTTTTCTTTATTTCCAATTAAATTTAATCTTTTTATTAAAATTAAAATATAAATATTAATAAGATGGTATATATATGATAAAATAAAAACTAATTAAAAAAAATTCGTGTCACATATTCGGATGGAGTTAGGTGGGATTTCTACTATTTTTGGGAGAAGTTTTTAGAATTTTAAGTTAGCCTTAGATTTTTTGAATTTTTTAAATTATTTTCTAAATTCGAAATATTTTTTGCATGCGTATAGATTGAATTTTTGGATTGAATTAAAAATGGATGGGTATAGTTGACATGCTATTGGGAACTTATATAATTAACTCATTTTAATTTTAACAGTAAAAATCAAAAGAATATGCATCATAAATCCAAATTCATTCAAAATTAATAAATAGCAAAACTGTTATATATTAGGGGTGAGCAAATAAAAAATATGATTAACCGCAAAATCAATTTGAAATTAAATCGATTTTTACAGTTAATTGATTCGATGAATTTCGTTATAATTTTTAATTTTTATAATTTTGATTAATGATTACGGTTTAGGTTTTTAAATATCGATTAATCGTTAATTTATAGTTAATCGATATATATATATATATATATATATATATATATATTTTATGTTATAAATTTTAATAATTAATCAAAAAATATTAATTAATTAAATAAATCGACATCAATTATTAATTAATCAAATATAACGAAGTAACTAATATTTAATAATTTTAAAAACCATCGTCTTGAGCCAAGCCGGCAATGAAACAGATAAGATTACTGACAAGTTTGATCTCATCGTGTGGAAGCAAGGTCGGTGGTCTTCATTGAAGCCACTTTAGTCACCAAATTAGATGCTGGTAGGGAACAGACACGTAGGTATGGTTTTCCATTCCATTAATATTTGTATCATTATATCATACGATTGGCTTCTGGTTTTTTTTTTTTTTTACTTAATGCACATTCCAATTTATTTTTATAATGAATTTTAATATTTAAATATTATTATCAATATATTTAATATATTTATTTATTAATTTTATAAATAATAAATATAGTATTTTAAAAAATTGACAAGCAGATAAGGACTGTTCTAAGAAAATTAATAGATTGCCAAACTTCTGGCTCCTGTCTATTTTTAGCAAGGATGTACATCATTTGTACTATTCTCAAAAGCAGGTAAACCAATTTGGCTTTTTTCATCCAACAAATTAGGTGACATTGTAATAAGATATATATTATTTCCTGGTATCATTTCCTGGTATTGATTCAAAGGCTGTTGCCTCTGCAATCTCATTTCCTCATTGAATTTCTTAATAAACGCCTCAACTCGCCGATTCAACTCCTCCTGACTCAACGACGGTTCCTTCCTCAATTTGCCTGAACCCTGACGACTCCGACTCAGTTTGGTTGACTTGGTATCTCTAAAAGTCTCAGACTTGTTCATTTTTTGTGGAGGTGAGGTGGTGCCGTCAAGGCGGAGTTGAGAATCCCAAGTGTCGGATTTCTTCAGATGTCTAGTTAACGGCATTGGACGGCTGTCAGTTATCATCTTCCACGTGTTCTCTAATGTATCTTGGCGTTTTGATTTTGATACCCCCAATAATGTTGCCCTTCCACCTGAAAATATTTTCAAGAATGTAAAATTAATTTTATCACACTTCATCTATCTAAATATACAACCTCAAAAATCTACATATACCAAAATATTTTATTCATTTTAACATGACGAGAAATTCTTGAATTTGACACTGTATCATTTTTAAAATTAATAATGCCATAATTGATTTTATTAATCATCACTAATAATTATTATAATTATTATTTATACTCTAATAATTTTTATAATAATATTTCAATTTTTAGAATATTATGATTAAAATTACCATATCCGAAAAATCATATCATAAATATGGTCAAATAAAATTTTTACATGATAATTTTTCAAAAGTTTCCACATTTTAAAGTGGTTTAACATCAAATTTATAATTTTTTTCGATTAAAGTAATTTTAATTATAATATTTTAAAAATTAAAATATTCTTACGTGATTATATCAAATTGTTATTAAAACATAATAAATTCAATAAATATGGGTGTTATTAAAACATAATAAATTCAATAAACATGGGAGAAATTAAATATTCCAATTGAACAGCGCTTGAAATTAACAAAAAGTTGTATGGAGTATAATTAGTAATTACCTTCGGCACTTGGCTTAGCTGATTTCTTATTACCAAATCTTGCAGAAACTAGAGGCTTCTCTTTCTCTTCTTTTCCAAACGACAACAACTCCATGGAATCACTTCTCTGCAGTGGCTGCACCACCATGGAAGAAACTAAAGCTTCATCGTCGCCGCCTTCCCTCACCGTACCGGCCATAACTTCCACAGTAGATTCACCATTAATAACACTGGTCGACACCAACTGCGGTTCTTCATTCTTTTGCAGCTTAAGCTTGGATGAGGTCACAATTGATATTATTATTCCATTGACAACCAGATAGAGATAAGGTGGCCGGAGCCATGAAATTACAGTGCTGTAGATGAAAGGAAGTTCAATTACCACCGGAACAAAAAGCTTTAAAATCACGGCAAGAGATAGTACGCCGGTGGATATCACAGCCAGTTTTAGAGAGAGAAACGCCATAGTTAAGTTGTTCAAGAAATAGAGCTTCAAGATAGTGCAGTAGCAGGCAGATATGATAATGGAGAAATTGAGGGTTTATACACATGGTGGAGGCTGTTTACGTGGCTAAATGTTGACAGTTGAGTTTGCAGGAAAGTTAAAAATGGGTTTATTTACGAAAAATATTTTTTATAAAAAAATTTAAAAAATACGTTTATCTATCAATAAATAAAAAATTGAATTATTTATTATATATATATATATATATTTGTGTGTGTATATGTATGTACATACATATACATATATGTATATATATATATATATGTATGTGTATGTGTGTGTATATATATATTTACATACATACGCATACATGTAGGTATACATACATACATATATATGTATTTATATATGTATACTACATACATATATATATATATATATATATATACATAAATACATATGTATGTGCATATATACATATGTATGTATATATGTATGTGCATACATATATATGTATATGTGTGAATATATGTACATACATACATATATATGTATACATACATACATATGTATATGTATTACATATGCATATGCATGTGTATGTGTATGTATGTATGTATATATATATATGTGTGTATACATACATATATATATATATATATATATATATGTATATTAAAATTATTAAAAAATTTTGAAAAATATTTTTTATTAGTTTTTTATTTTTTTTAAAATTGAAAAATTTATTTTTTATTTTATATTTTAAAAAATTGAATAAAATAAATATAATTTTTATTTTTTATTTTATGTGAAAAATTTTTCTGAAAAATTAGAATAATTTTTTATAAGTAAATAGGTCTTAAATATTGCAATACGGCCGCATAAGCGGCAAAAGTGTGGGACCCAGTTATTATCCACGTAGGTCTAGTGTTAGGTCAGAGATGAACACGTTGGACTCGTCAACATGTCAATCTTGAAATGTAATAGCTGTGTATCCTGACCCTTGTTAACCTAAGTTCCTAATTTCATCTTATTATGGTATAAAATAATTTTGGACCAAAATGTAAATTTACCTTCAATATTTAGTTAAAAAAATATAATTTTATTAATAATATTTTAATTGATAATATTATTTTCATATTTTAATTTTAAAAATATTTTAATACGTGATATCTGAATAAGCATATATTTAATACATTATAATTAAAAAAATTATTCTTTTAATTTTAAAATATAAAACATAATATTATACCAATTGAAATATTAAAAATAAAATTATCTTTTTTTATCAAATGTTACTAGCAAATTTGCTACTTAAACCTTTCCTCTATTTTGTAAAAGCTTACCCCAATAATATTGTAACTTGAATTTATAACTATTATCAACTCATCAGCAAATTAATTTTTTAGTGTAAACTGTAAATTGCTAATGCTGTAACGTGCATTAATATAATCTGATCTATATTACGATAATAATTGCAGTCTTTCAGTGTATGCATCATGCTACTAATTCCAAGGAAACAATTTCTTAATTTGGATCAAACCTATGTATTTGTTGGCAGGTTAAGTCAAGAAGACACTCTCATGTAAAGAAACCCATTTTTGCACATAGAAATCTACTTTCAAGTTCACCAAGGAAAAAAATATGACCCAAATTAATTTGCACATATTTAATTAACTAGAACTTGTAGGTAGGGCTGAGAAAAAAAGAAATAAAAAATTCGATTAATTACAAAATTGATTTGAAAACCAAAATAAAATTTTCGATTGATGGGTACTAATAAGACCAGAAATGCCTTATCTTGCAAGAGGAGCAGTTGGCAGTTTGAAGGCTAGAGGGAAGAAAGGACCTGCAAAAACGGAGTGTCCGGTCGGACCCAGGCGTTAGCACTTCGAAACTTAAGTCAGTGACTTGAGAGTAAGAGCTAAAAGTAGATATAGGGTTTATAGAGTTCAATACCTGCTGCCATCGTATTTTTGGCTATTTATAAGAGATGTTTTGGGGAAGGGGTACTTGAGTGCCTTGAGGAGATGATAACCATCAGTCGGAGTAGGTGAGCAGCGATGTGACTGGAAGTAGATGGAGAGTGTAGGCGTTGGCTTATGCCAGTGGACTGGCTGGACAGGACGTCCCATCAGTCCGATCGGATATCACGCTTCCCTGTGTTATCTTCTAACTCACGCTACTCTTTCCTATTAGCAGATTTGGGCCGTCTCAAATACTTACTAGGCTGAAATGACTGGACCTTTTGAGATGTAATTTTTGTAGTTGTCATTTGTCCCCCCCCCCCCAAAACAGGTCCAATCGGGCGAGATACCTACTTGGTTATATTAGAGAGACTTTTGAGTTCTCTGGAAAAGCCCAATTTGAGAATCATACGCGTCAATTTGGTCAACCGTTACGCATTTAATGCTTGCACATGTATCAAAGGTGGCGCTTCGTTCTTCGCTATTGGTTCTCATTAATTGGAGATGTGTAGCGACTGCTCAAAGGATTCCAGAAACTTGGAGTCTATATAAAAAGATGGCTTTAGGATGTTTCGTCTTATTCGTTAATCATCCTTGGTAGGGATGCGAAGCTCCTGTTATGTTTCTTTGGTGAGATTGATCGAGTCGAATCGCTATACAAAGTACTTTTCGCTTCTTCTTCTTTTTTATCAGAGATGGTATCAGATTATACAAAGCCTGTAGATTTGTGCCTTCTGAAAGCCTACGGAGGTCATGGGCTCATAGCTTGCTCTTCGAAACTCAAGGAAGGGAAAGTGATTGAAATCCCTTTACAATATGATCTTCCCACAAAGGTATCTGTAACAGTTCAACCAAGTTTTGTGGCGAAGAATAGGAGACCATCTGGAGATGAGAATAACGGACCATTCATTCGGTGCTTGAAGGCGTGGTTGCAGCAGTCGAATATCATGAAGTTCGCCCCTCCCTATGGGGAGCCAAAATAATTTTCTGACCACGTCTCTTTTAGTGTGCTTCAATTTTATACTGTGATCTTGGCCAGATTCTATGCACATCTCGTTATTTCATTGCCTATCGGCCAATTGAGGTCAATGTAAGGTTAACCAGCATCGTCAAGATTGTCGTCATGTCCGGTGTGGTCAAGGTCGGACTTTGCTGCATTTTGATTGATCGGACTTGGCGGTGTTATTAAAACATAGTCAGCCGGCTTAGCTTTGTTTCCCCCCTTTTTTCTTCTTTCTCTCTTTTTTTTTTTGAATGCTTCATATCTATCTTTCGAGTATGTCTTTATGCTGTAATTTTCATCCTGGGCGACGTTTGTCATCAATATAACTAATATGAAGAAATATTGTTGTCAATGTACGATGATTCCATGTGGAGAGTGCACAAATTCAAATATTAAGTGATAATACTTCCTGAATTAAGATGTGTTTGTTAAGTATTTTAGCGCCCAGCCACCTTTGGTTGGTGACCACTTATTCCAACCGAATGTTAGAAGTAGGTCCTCTGTTTGAGTGGAAGTCGCATTTTATAATTGCCACTCATGCGCAATGGATAATTTTTCGACATTTTGATTTGACCAGAATGTTGTGTAATCCGTCATGTGCGGGAGAATTACGCATGGTGAATGACCTTTCAGTCTTTACACAATTCTATCGTTGATGTAAGGGTTTGGCGACTCGAGTCTTTAACCCGATATGAATCGTCGATTTTGATAGGAGGACCGATATTCAAAAGAAAATGAGCTTTGGCTATCCATAGCTTTGAGTGCATTAATTCCAGTCGATGTGGTAGCTGTTTCCGATCGGGCAAAGCTCACAACTCTTTATGGAGTCCATTTTTCCGAAGACGTTTTGGTCGATTGGAGAGGTGAACCACTATTTATTCGATCGACGTGACATTTGGCTTCGTACTTTTTGTTACTAGCAGTCTCGATCGGCATTGGATTATTCGTCAGTAGAAAATTTCGGTTGGTTGAGGCAGAATAAAACAACCGTCCTGCACATAAGAACAAAGTCTAAAAACAAATAAAGAAACGTACCTTGTCCTAGAGATGAGGAAAGATGGAAAACATTCTCTTCGCTAGGTGTAAACGGCTCCGCTTGATAGCTCTTGGTCGTTTCGGTATTCCTGTTGCTTGGGACGCCAAGGGTTCCGATTTTATAGGTATTCTGGAGACTTCGTAAGGGGTTTTCCTAACTTGATGGCGAGCTTGCCAATTTTGTCATTTCATGGTCAATCTGTTGGCTGGGGACTTTTTGGCGGAGATTTTCAAATTGGTCTGCATCCGATGGGTCACGTCTTTTCATGTCTACTATTATGCATTTATTGCCAGCACGCATGTCGAAGGTGACGCCTCTTTTCCCGAAACCATCATGATGATTTAAAGGCATATGGCAACTATACAACTTTCTGAGGTGCTTGGTTATTTCCAGAAGTTGTGCGGCTATAAATAGGCAATTTTTACACCCCTTTTTCATAATAACTATCAGGAGTCTGCTGGATTTTCTTCGTAGATCCTTTTTTCATTCTTTCCCGCATAGAAAATTGCTTCATATTCCTAAGATTCGAAAATCAAATTGTCCAAGTAAGTGAGCAACTTTTGTTGTTTAATTTTCTTCACCTTTTGCGACAGTATCGTGTCACCTTATTTAGCATTTCGTGTCTTGCATTAAAGGCGATTTCGAACTATAATCATTCCTCGAACGAGGAATCGCATTCTGCCCTATGGAATTTACCTATGGGAGAACATCGGAGATAGCAAATCCCTTAATGTTTTCGAACTTGTAATTCATTACATGTTCTGGGATTGCCCTTGGTTTTGATTTGATTTGATTTGAATTTTTTTTGTTTACTGTCTTGTCTTCTCATAAGGCGCGACCGGAGAGCCTGCTAAATACATCCGATTGGAAGTATTTACTATTTTTGATGAACCAGTATCCTGATTGATATTAGCAAAGATTGATGTTGGAGACATAGAAGACTATATGACTTTAATCTCTCTTCTTGGTATTTTGGTCGGATCTTCAAAACCTGGCGTATATATTAACACGGGTTGGAAGTGCTGGAGCTAAATGCATATTAACAGTCGTGATTTGCAAGTTTATGATGGAGTACTTATCTTTTTGCCTTTATCATGCAGTTGCAGGTGCAATGACTGAGGGAGACAATTTTGTTAAACGACTGGCCGATAGGGCTAAAGCAAATATGGAGGCCAACCGTGCAGCTAGAGAAGAAAAGAAATCCAGAAAGAGAAAGCTTGCATTTCGCTTAAAAGCGTAGGCATCTGTTCCTTTTGCCAACCATTCAAACTCCCTTCCTGACAAATCTATTGCGATGCCTGATACAACGTTGGTTGAAGTTAGTGTGCCCTTAAAGGGTGAAGCTGCCAAGAGGGGTGAAATTGCCAGGAAGAAAATTGGGGATAGGGCTAAAGGAGAAACTATGGAGTTAGCAGCTGCCGCAAGTGTTAGGATTGTTGCCAAGGACAAGGAGCCTCTTTAAGATGAGTCTCAAAAGAGCGCTACTGCGAGAACTTCTGGCGGTCGTGCTGCGTCATTGGGAGAAGTTTTAAAAAGTCAGTTCGGAGAAGGCTGGTCTATTAATGACAGGGCGGTCGCCAATTATCTATGCCAAGGCCTGCTTCAAGAGGATGATTTCAGGGCGATAGAAAATATTGACCGGTTATCCCAAGAACATAGCTTCTTTCAAAGACAAAGCCTGGAGGTATTTTTCAAAACATTCATTCTTGAACAGACATTCATCTTGTGATACCCTATCCTCTTGATTCCTCAACCTTTTATTCTTCTAACTTTCAGTTGATAAAGGGGCTTGCGTTTGCATGGCGTGGCCAACCTCTGTAAAAAGAAATGGAAAGATTCCGACCGAGCTAGGAAGGAGGCAGAGGCCAAATATGATTCAGCAAGAGAGGAGTTTCTGTTGGCTCAATCAGAGATTGAATGTAATGACTATACTAGATAATCCTAATTACTGTTACTAATTACTTTTATCTATACAATTATCTTTGTTAATCCATTACTAATCATTAGTTATCTATGCATATATGTGCATGCACACACCATCATACTATATTATTCATGTCACATTGAGAGTCATACTATCTGATATTACATACATAGCTTTAATAATTACATGCCTTTACATATGAATTTATCTTTAACTACCAAAAAGCCACAATTAAGTTACATACTTCAATACACTCTTCCTAAATTGATGCTGGCTGAGAAAAATTGTGGCCCTTGTCCCTGACTCAATGTTTAATCCAGAGGACCTACACGGATAAACACCCGTGCTAAGCTATAAAGCTTAGTGGGGAACAACTAATATATTTTCATGAACATTATTCATAAGCATGCAATTATAGTATATATACATAACATGTTAAAAGAATTATCAATTCAATGGATCATTAATATACATCATTAACTGTTTACATATTCCATTTGTCTTATTCCTTAGCCTGCTCAATTTTCTGTGGGAGTGGATAACGGGTACTGTAGATACCAAAGGTATCGAATCTGTGAATACCCGAAGGTATTAAATCTGTAGACCCATTGGGTCAGAACTATGGTCTCATATAGAGACAACTGTGGACTCATAAGAGTCAGACTATAGCAGCTGCAACTATAACCCTATAGGCATGCCTATCTATCCACAACCAAGTCTTTAAGTGCAGGCTTAATCCATTTACTTTTCATATCATGTGTAACTATAGCATTAATGAATGCAAGATATTTACTATCTTGTAATGTTATTATATAACATAAAAGCAACCATATTTTAAGAAAGTATCTCATATATCATTTCATTTAGGGTAAGGAAGTTTACCTCTCAATAAAATAGGAACTCTTGAACTTTAGAAGGGTTTTCTTGTTATACCATATAAATTAGGATGACTTATAAGCTTGAAAGAAGATTAGACAAGAGTATATTTCAAAATGAGTCAAAAACATTTGGTTTTCAAAATACAGGGGAGGGTCACGGTTACTAACAATTCATGGTAACCGTGAGACCCCTCTTGTCATAAGGGTCACGGTTACCACCATTTTCATAGTAACCGTGAGATAGCATAGCTTTTCCTTCTGGACTCAAAGTTTATTACCTCACGGTTACCATGATATTGTAGTAACCGTGAAGTAATGCTACGAGTATGGGTCACGGTTACTAGGGAATCTTGGTAACCGTGAGCCATTGCATTCCTTCAGTCCAGAACTGAAAGTTTAGGCACCTCACGGTTACTATGATATTCATGGTAACCGTGAGCCCTAAACCGCCTTGAGACCGATTTCTAGTCTCAAGTTCTATGCCATTTTTAACCTGTAAAACAACATTTTCACGCAAAATGGCCTTAACAAAGTTGTAGGCCTATATTTATAGTTTTCAAAACATCAAAAATCATCTCAATAGGACTTGTAAATCTTGAGATATTCCATAAAAACCACAAACTGTTCATAAAAGCACATTCACAACCCTAGTCAGAATTCAATCCCGATTTTCACTATCATGCAGTGAGAATCAGGTTTTGGTCTCTTCTAACAAAATCAAGGTTTATAAGTCTAGTTTCCATACCAATTTGAATTTCATCATTTAGATAACTATAGCTCAAGATATGAGCAAAAGTATACAGACTGATCAAGTGATCTTTAAGACAGTTTTCATATTTTCAACTCAAACATGCATTTTATCAACTCTAATCCATCTTCAAGCTTATGGTCATCCACAAAATACATGAGAGAGACACTCAAGACCTCTCTCATGACAAACCACAAAACTTTACACATAAAGAAAACCCTAAGTTCCCATACCTTGTCTAAGCTTTCTCTTCTTCAACCTTGAAGAGTTTCCTTCCCCTTGCCTTTGCTTGGCTCTCCTTCTATAAACATAAGACAATTCTATGAAACACTAGCAAACTAATCCATGAATCACACATATGAAAACTTAAGAGTATTACCTTAAGTCCAAGACCGAGAAAATTCTTTCTCTTTTCTTACTCTAATTTAAAGAAAACCCTAGAGAGAGAGAGAGGATGAGAGAGAGGAGAGTTGGAGAAGATGAAGATGAGGAGTGTAAGCCAAGAGGTTTGGCCGGCCACTTCCACCAAAATATCCCCCTCCCACTCTCAACCATTGGCCCAAATGTCACACATTCATACTTTTGCACTTTGGTCCCTCAATTTCTTCTTATTTCAATTCTTACCCCAATTCTTTTACTTTGGTTTTTCAATTAAGTCCTCATACATGCAATTACACTTATTTAAACATGTATAACAATAATTAATTAATGATAATTCTTCTAGGGTACATGGAGGGGTATTACAACTCTCTCCCCCTAAAAGAATTTCGTCCTCGAAATTCATACCTGTATTGAAGAGTTGTGGGTACTGAGCCCGCATAACTTCTTCAGGTTCCCAAGTCGCTTCTTGCACACCGTGGTGTTGCCATAAGACTTTGACTAAAGGAATCTCTTTGTTCCTCAACTGTTTAACTTCTTTGGCCAATATCTGTTTAGGTTCTTCATCATACGTATAATCAGATTTGACACTAACATCTTGCGTTGGTATGATATGTGACTCATCAGATCGGTACCGCCGGAGCATAGAAACATGGAAGACATTATGCAATTTTGATAGCTCACTAGGAAGCTCCAAACGGTATGCTACTGGTCCAATCCGATCCAAGATCCTATAAGGACCTATAAACCGTGGGCTAAGCTTTCCTTTCTTTCCAAACCGTAATACCTTTCTCCATGGGGACACCTTTAAAAACACTTTATCGCCAACCTGATATTCAATATCTTTCCTTTTTAGGTTGGCATAAGATCTTTGTCTGTCACTGGCTTCCTTCAATCTCTGTTTGACAAGTTGAATCTTCTCTTCAGTGTCTTTAACAATATCAGGACCCGTTAACTTGCTTTCAGCTAACTCTGTCCAACATGAAGGAGTTCTACATTTTCGTCCATAAAGCGCTTCATAAGGTGGCATACCAATGCTAGTTTGGTAGCCATTATTGTATGCAAACTCCATCAGTGTAACATATCTATCCCAGCTTCCTGGAAAATCTAGCACACAACCCCTTAACATGTCTTCTAGTACTTGTATAACCCTTTCTGACTGTCCATCCGTCTGAGGATGAAATGCAGTACTAAGGAGAAGCTTTGTGCCTAAGGCTTGCTGTAAACTCTTCCAAAATCTGGAAGTGAACCTCGGATCCCGATCCGAAACAATTGAAATAGGCACCCCATGCAATCTAATAATTTGATCTATGTACAATTCAGCCAATCTATCCATTGAATAATTGGTTCGAATTGGTATAAAGTGAGCCACCTTAGTCAGTCTGTCTACGATGACCCACACTGCATCATGTTTTCTTTGGGTAGTGGGCAAACCTGTAACGAAATCCATCGTGACATTGTCCCACTTCCATTGAGGAATGGGAAGAGGATTCAACAATCCCGAAGGAAATTGATGTTCTGCTTTTACTTGTTGACATGTTAGGCACTTGGAGACATAATTAGTTACATATCTTTTCATTCCTGGCCACCAATAAAACTGCTTCAAATCTCTATACATCTTGTTGCCACCTGGATGCATGGTGAATACTGTACTATGAGCTTCGTGCAATAAAGCCTCCTTTAGTTCTTTAACATCTGGTACACATAAACGATTCCGATAGTAAAGACCACCATCACTTCCAACAGAGTATTCTATCGGACCCCCAGAACCAACTGGGTGAATCAACTGTTGTAACTTTACATCATCTGCTTGTGCATCTATCACTGTCTGTCTTAGGCTAGGACGAGCTCGTAATTGAGCTAACAAAGCTCCATCAGAAGAGATCTTCCATTTACAGTCTTGTAATAATAAAGTTGCCATCATTTTCCGACTTAAAGCATCCGCTACCACATTTGCTTTTCCTGGATGATAATCGATTATACAATCATAGTCCTTGAACAATTCTAGCCACCTGCGTTGTCTTAAATTAAGATCTCGCTGAGTAAGCAAGTATTTAAGACTCTTGTGATCAGTAAAGATCCTGCATTTCTCACCATAAAGATAATGCCGCCATATCTTTAAAGCAAACACAATTGCGGCTAGCTCTAAATCATGAGTCGGATAATTCTGTTCATGAGGCTTTAACTGTCTTGAAGCATATGCCACTACCTTACCCTCTTGCATCAGAACACAACCCAATCCATTTCTCGATGCATCACTGTACAGGGCATACTCCTTATCTGCTACTGGTTGAGTAAGAACTGGAGCTTGAGTTAACATCTCTTTTAACTGATCAAAACTGGCTTGACAACGATCTGTCCACTCAAATGTAGCTTCTTTTCGTAGTAATCTAGTGAGTGGAGAGGCAATAACTGAAAATCCTTTCACAAACCGCCTATAATAACCGGCTAAGCCCAGGAAACTTCGGACTTCGGGTACATTTCTAGGCGGTTTCCAATTTACTATTGCCTCAATCTTTTTAGGATCCACTCTGATGCCTTCAGAAGACACCACGTGCCCAAGGAAAGCAACTTCTTTAAGCCAGAATTCACACTTGCTCAGCTTTGCATACAACTGTTGCTCCCTCAAGGTTTGCAGTACTATTCTCAGATGTTCTGCATGCTCCGTTTCATCACGAGAATAAACCAAAATATCATCTATGAATACCACAACAAACTGATCTAAATAGGGTCTGAACACCCTATTCATCAGATCCATGAAAGCAGCCGGTGCATTAGTCAACCCGAAAGGCATTACTAAAAATTCGTAATGTCCATATCGAGTCCTAAATGCAGTCTTCTGAACATCCATATCTTTAACTCGAAGTTGATAATATCCAGACCTCAGATCAATTTTAGAAAATACTCCTGCACCACGCAATTGATCAAAAAGATCCTCAATCCGAGGTAAAGGATACTTGTTCTTCACAGTCATCTTATTAAGCTGTCTGTAATCTATACACATTCTCAAAGTACCATCCTTCTTCTTAACAAATAGCACTGGTGCACCCCAAGGCGATACACTAGGCTTGATAAAGCCTTTGTCTAACAACTCCTGCAACTGGACCTTTAACTCTTTTAGCTCGGTTGGTGCCATTCGATAAGGTGCTCGAGAGATAGGAGCTGTACCAGGTACAACTTCAATTGATAACTCAACTTCTCTCTCCGGTGGCAAACCAGAAAGTTCTTCAGGAAAAACATCAGGAAATTCATTGATCACTGGAATGTCCTGAAGATTAACCGTCTCCCTTTTTGAATCAAGAACCACAGCCAAATATGCTTCACATCCCTTTCGAAGAAATCTTTTCGCTTTCATTGCAGAAATAACATTGGTTAAGGGTTTAGACTTACTACCCTTAATCAATGTCTCAACTCCCCCATCTTTCTTAACAATTACCGTTTTAGCTTTACAATCTACTATGGCCTGATACTTAGATAACCAGTCCATACCCAGGATTACATCAAATTCGTGAAAAGGTAACACTATCAAATCAGCTGGGAACTCTCTCTTTTGAACCCTAATTGGGCAATTTCTATAAACTTTATTAACATGAATACTATGGCCCAAGGGACTAATCACACATATATCATAGTTCAAATGATCAAGAACAGATACATTTCTACCCAGCTCCCCATTACAAATATACGAATGTGTAGATCCTGGGTCTATAAGCACATATACATCAGTATCAAAGAGGGAGAATGTACCAGCTATGATATCAGGAGCATCAGCATCTTCTCGTCCCTTCATCGCATAAGCTCTAGCAGGAGGTGTCGAAGTAAAGGGTCGATCCACCGTCTCAGATGCATTCCTGGACTGGGCCCTAAACTGACCCGATCCACTTCTACCTCTACCCCGACTTCTGCCAGATGAAGGTGCTTGGGAAGCTCCTCGATTACTCTGTTGACTGGAAGCCTGCTCTTGTGTCAGAGGACAATTAGCCATAAAGTGCTCCGTACTACCACACCTAAAACAACCACCTGTAAGCATTCTACAGGTGCCCCAATGTCGTCTGAAACAATAAGTGCACTCTGGAGCTTGTCCTCTACCCTGTCCTGAAGCAGCACCTCTACTAGCTCTCCCTGAATTAAAAGTCCCTTGTTGTCTTCCTCTAGAAGCAGAGCGATTCCCAGATTCTGTAGATTGTTCTCCTTGTTGTGCTCTTGTTCTTTTCCCCGAGGAAGAACCACCCCGAGAAAAATTTCTCTTTCTTTGCTCTCTTTCTCTTTTCACATTTTCCTCTTTTTCAACTCGAATAGCTGCTTGCACTAATTGATGATAATCCACAGGATGCAGAGAAATAGGGCCTATCAAATGATCTCGAATATGATCATTCAATCCCTCTTGAAACTGGCGACATTGGAAAGTCCCAGTTAACATAGGCCTCGGTGCAAATTTACTCAAGCGACTGAATTCTGCTTCGTATTCAGCCACTGTCATACCTCTTTGCCTTAGATTCAAAAATTGTTTCAGTTTCTCATCTTTATACGCCTCTGTTACATATCTCTTTTTGAATTCAGCAACAAAGAAATCCCAAGTAAGAATTTCAGGTAGCTGGGATTGAGTTTGGACTAGCTTCCACCAGTCATAAGCTGCTCCTTGAAGTAAGGACACAGCACAAGCTACCTTCTGACTGACGGGGCATTGAATTTCTGTGAACACTCTCTCCAATCTTTCAAGCCATAATTCGGCTTTCTCAGACTCTTCCCAAGTAGAGCCTAAGAATTCTTCCGCACCATGCTTCCTGAGTTCAGAAATAGGAGCTTTGGGTGCAGTCATTCTTTGTAAGATCTGAGCCATGTCCTGGGAAATTTTTAACAAAGCTTCCCCAGCATTTGCAGCAGCTGCACCACCTCTCGAAGATGTGGAGGTGTCGGGCTGAGAAGGATTCGATTGAGCCGGTAAATTACTCTCAGCCGACTCATCTACTCCATCATGATGACCTTCCATCCCGAACTATAATAAGAAACACAGGGACAACCACAATCAGCCAACATCAACATACTTCTATATCTATAACCTTTGAAATTGCCTATTGGCCAGAACCGCCTAAACCAAGGCGCTCTGATACCAATGATGTAACTGTCTGGGTTACATCCCCAGTGTGGCTACACAAGGCACCTATCAGAGCACTCACGGGCGGAACATATCACCATCCCCGTAAGCCCTTGGGCGGAGAGTCACGCTTCGCCACTGTTCACATGCGAGAGTTCCCAAGGATCGGGCGTTACGTATCGCCGTCCCCTTTGCTCTGATACCAATGATGTAATGACTATACTAGATAATCCTAATTACTGTTACTAATTACTTTTATCTATACAATTATCTTTGTTAATCCATTACTAATCATTAGTTATCTATGCATATATGTGCATGCACACACCATCATACTATATTATTCATGTCACATTGAGAGTCATACTATCTGATATTACATACATAGCTTTAATAATTACATGCCTTTACATATGAATTTATCTTTAACTACCAAAAAGCCACAATTAAGTTACATACTTCAATACACTCTTCCTAAATTGATGCTGGCTGAGAAAAATTGTGGCCCTTGTCCCTGACTCAATGTTTAATCCAGAGGACCTACACGGATAAACACCCGTGCTAAGCTATAAAGCTTAGTGGGGAACAACTAATATATTTTCATGAACATTATTCATAAGCATGCAATTATAGTATATATACATAACATGTTAAAAGAATTATCAATTCAATGGATCATTAATATACATCATTAACTGTTTACATATTCCATTTGTCTTATTCCTTAGCCTGCTCAATTTTCTGTGGGAGTGGATAACGGGTACTGTAGATACCAAAGGTATCGAATCTGTGAATACCCGAAGGTATTAAATCTGTAGACCCATTGGGTCAGAACTATGGTCTCATATAGAGACAACTGTGGACTCATAAGAGTCAGACTATAGCAGCTGCAACTATAACCCTATAGGCATGCCTATCTATCCACAACCAAGTCTTTAAGTGCAGGCTTAATCCATTTACTTTTCATATCATGTGTAACTATAGCATTAATGAATGCAAGATATTTACTATCTTGTAATGTTATTATATAACATAAAAGCAACCATATTTTAAGAAAGTATCTCATATATCATTTCATTTAGGGTAAGGAAGTTTACCTCTCAATAAAATAGGAACTCTTGAACTTTAGAAGGGTTTTCTTGTTATACCATATAAATTAGGATGACTTATAAGCTTGAAAGAAGATTAGACAAGAGTATATTTCAAAATGAGTCAAAAACATTTGGTTTTCAAAATACAGGGGAGGGTCACGGTTACTAACAATTCATGGTAACCGTGAGACCCCTCTTGTCATAAGGGTCACGGTTACCACCATTTTCATAGTAACCGTGAGATAGCATAGCTTTTCCTTCTGGACTCAAAGTTTATTACCTCACGGTTACCATGATATTGTAGTAACCGTGAAGTAATGCTACGAGTATGGGTCACGGTTACTAGGGAATCTTGGTAACCGTGAGCCATTGCATTCCTTCAGTCCAGAACTGAAAGTTTAGGCACCTCACGGTTACTATGATATTCATGGTAACCGTGAGCCCTAAACCGCCTTGAGACCGATTTCTAGTCTCAAGTTCTATGCCATTTTTAACCTGTAAAACAACATTTTCACGCAAAATGGCCTTCAACAAAGTTGTAGGCCTATATTTATAGTTTTCAAAACATCAAAAATCATCTCAATAGGACTTGTAAATCTTGAGATATTCCATAAAAACCACAAACTGTTCATAAAAGCACATTCACAACCCTAGTCAGAATTCAATCCCGATTTTCACTATCATGCAGTGAGAATCAGGTTTTGGTCTCTTCTAACAAAATCAAGGTTTATAAGTCTAGTTTCCATACCAATTTGAATTTCATCATTTAGATAACTATAGCTCAAGATATGAGCAAAAGTATACAGACTGATCAAGTGATCTTTAAGACAGTTTTCATATTTTCAACTCAAACATGCATTTTATCAACTCTAATCCATCTTCAAGCTTATGGTCATCCACAAAATACATGAGAGAGACACTCAAGACCTCTCTCATGACAAACCACAAAACTTTACACATAAAGAAAACCCTAAGTTCCCATACCTTGTCTAAGCTTTCTCTTCTTCAACCTTGAAGAGTTTCCTTCCCCTTGCCTTTGCTTGGCTCTCCTTCTATAAACATAAGACAATTCTATGAAACACTAGCAAACTAATCCATGAATCACACATATGAAAACTTAAGAGTATTACCTTAAGTCCAAGACCGAGAAAATTCTTTCTCTTTTCTTACTCTAATTTAAAGAAAACCCTAGAGAGAGAGAGAGGATGAGAGAGAGGAGAGTTGGAGAAGATGAAGATGAGGAGTGTAAGCCAAGAGGTTTGGCCGGCCACTTCCACCAAAATATCCCCCTCCCACTCTCAACCATTGGCCCAAATGTCACACATTCATACTTTTGCACTTTGGTCCCTCAATTTCTTCTTATTTCAATTCTTACCCCAATTCTTTTACTTTGGTTTTTCAATTAAGTCCTCATACATGCAATTACACTTATTTAAACATGTATAACAATAATTAATTAATGATAATTCTTCTAGGGTACATGGAGGGGTATTACATTGAAAGGCTGAAAGAAGAGTCTGCCCGTCTTTCTCAGAGTCTAAAAGCTCATCAAGAGGAGGTGTGCCATCTCCAAAGTAATGTAACTTGTTTGTCTGCTGAATGTTCCCAAATTAGGTCCGAGCAGGATTCGTTACATGCTGTTTTGGAGAAGGAGCTAGCACAGAGGAAGCAATTTAGAGGAGGACTTTCTGCCTAGAGGGAAGATGTAAAGCCAGCAGGCGCTTTTCCCAAGCCAAATGTCTCGCCCATTTCTCCTTCTATCGGTAGCTATGAGATTTTTTAGAACTTTTCTCCGACCGGACGCTGATGCAAAAGTCAACCTTATTACTTGTAATCAGGGAAACAACGGAGGCTCGCCCGTGCCTCGTTAAAGTCATTGCAGGGTTCCCCTCTGAAGTATAGAAATGTAGCTTTTGCTGTAAATAATTTTGTCTCCATTTTGTAAAAATTAGCCATATATAATAATGAAGTTTCCTCTCAGCTTCGTCTATGAACTGCAATTCTCAATTCAGTAATCAATCGTTATAAAGTCGGCTAAGGGAATATTAAGTTGATTAGGGGGAGTCGTGTACATCATTCATGACAAATTTACAAAATTGTTACGAAAAAAATACTCCCTGAATTTCAATGTGATTTTGTTCAACATTGGAACGCGTGATTTTGTCAACAACTATTTCATTGTGTCGATCATATATTATGATTCTGTCAACAAAATGATGGATTGCTCGCTGACCGATCGGTAGGAGATCCTGTCTCGCATTTTCGATGGTGGGAGGATCTGATCGGGGAGGAATGATGGATTGCCTGCTGGTCGATTGGTAGGAGATCCTGTCTCGCATTTTCGATGGTGGGAGGATCTAATCGAACTCTGCATATATTATCCGCTTTGGGCCGAAGCCCTTACGGTTTTGTTCCTGGGGACCTACCCCAAAACGCGTATGCGGGGAGAGCTTTCTTGTTTCACGCTCGGGATGGACATCGAGCTTTAGTGATGGAGCTTTGGTGTTATGGCCTGCTTCTCCAATCTCCTTAAGACTTCTTTGCAGGCTTTTAACAAGCCGGCCAATTGACTTATTTATATAGCTGATCACGCTATCCTGATAGTGGTACTAACAACCACCCGATCCTCCCAGGGAGTGTGTTCATTTTATCCGCTCTTGGCGGTGACGCTCTTGGCGATGGCGTTAACAATCATCCAATTCGCTCCTGGGGATGGATGTTCATCTTATCCGCTCTTGGCGGTGGCGCTCTTGGTGATGGCATTAACAATCATCCGATCCACTCCTGGGGATGGATGTTCATCTTATCCGCTCTTGGCAGTAGCGCTTTTGGCGATGGCGTTAACAATCATCCGATCCGCTCCTGGGGATGGATGTTTATCTTATTCGCTTTTGGCGATGGCGCTCTTGGCGATGGCGTTAACAATCATCCGATCCGCTCCTGGGGATGGATGTTCATCTTATCCGTTTTTGGCGGTGACGCTCTTGGCGATGGCATTATCTTATCCCGATAGCAAGGTGATTCGAATTAAGGGGCCAGTTTGCTAGAAAATAGATAAGCTTTTTCGAATAATAATTATTAAACTTACGAAATTTAAACGCGTACCTTTTGTTCTTAATTTGTTCTCACTTTATAGAGACATTCATTTTGTGTATGTCGCAGCATTGGAGTTTTCAACAGCTTTTGCATGTTGCAACTTTCTTCACTCTCTTCTTTTCTTTTTTTTTCCTATTACTTCAAGAATATATCTTTAGACGACAAAACAAATGATATTAAGATAGACCGATATTTTGGTATTTGTTACAGGAAGGTGAGAAAATATTCGCATTCAGTACAAATTGCAATGATTGCACCTGATTTGTTGCGGCTTTTGTTGACCTTTTCGCGAAATAGTTCATGGCTTTTTTCACGGCCTCCACTGCTTTTCCCCCTCCTTGACCACTCCGTGCTTTCTCTTGGCGATCAATGGCATTCGTGGAGAATCAATGCTGATAGGGATAGAAGTCCCAACCGACCAATTGTCGCAGCGGTCGGGTTTATCCCTTTCATCCCCATTTCTCCTCTTTGAAATTCTTGAGAAGACCGACTGTTTCGAATTCTCCTCAGCTCGATCGGATACAGGGGTTCTCTTGAATGGTCGACCATCCATGTATCGCAACTTATCCATCACGCTGGTCTTCCCGATGCCACCGGTTCTAAGAGCATCATCTAATTGTACGCATCACCTGACTCTGTCCATTAAGTCGGGAAAACTACTTGGTGGCCTCGTGGTTAGCAATTCGGAAAATGGATGGTCTGCGATTCCTTTTGCTAAGGCCCTGGATGCCGATCCCACGCTTACGTCTCCCATTTCCAGCATTGCATCTTGGAAGCGAACAATGTAATCTCTGAGACTTTCGTTAGTTCTCTGGTAGAGGTTGCACATGTCATTGGCTGACTTTGATGTGTGCGTTCGCGCATGGAATCGCGCTCCAAACAATTCCTGGAGCTGTTGGAAGGAGGCAATTGATGCAGGGGGAAGTCTGAGGAACAATTTCAAGGCGGACCCTCCTAAAGTGGTCGGAAAGACTCTACAGGCAATCCTCTCATCAAAAGTATAGACCTGTACTTTAGTCAAAAATTTCGCAAGGTGAGTGGTAGGGTCTGTTTTACCTGTATATTTGTCTATCACCACGTCTCTCCATTTGGGAGGCAGCTCGGACTCCAAAATTTCTCTGCAGAAAGGGAAGGTCACATTGCAAGCATTCCTCCCCAGCATCTCTTTCTTTGGCTTTGTCGAGCCAAACCTTTTTGGTCTTTGCTCGAACCACTCATCCTCACTGCTTGTCGCCGCAGGAGTGAACTCTCCTTGTGTCCTTTGAAAGCAAGCACGACTAGGCGCACATTCTTTCTGCTTCTTGAAAAATGAAGCATATAATCTACTAGAGGTGTGAGAAACATCTCTACTTGAAAACATCATTTCTTTGCCCTTATCGCGTCTGTTCGCAGTTTTGACACTCACCTTTTTCCCATCACGAGCGCTGGGCTCTTTCAGGGAGAGCCCCTTGTTTTTTCTTCTTTCAAAACTCTCTGCCATCAGGTCCCTTTCTTGACCGTCTTCAAGAGCTCTGTGCATGTTTTCGATTTTCAAAGCTTGTACCACGCCCTCAGTGAGGTGATTAAGTACAGCACGCATGTTACCTACAGTAATAGGGGCGTTATCCTGCTGTTGTGCCATCATATCACCGAGATCTAGGAGGAAACTCCCTTCAGGCGACATTCTGAAGGATCTTTTCCTTTACCTCGAAGCTTCAGATCTATCTTGGTTATCGCCACTATGATCTCGGCGAATCACATTTTTGTAAGATCTTGAGTCTGCCATATCTCTTAACGAATGCACCAAATGATAAGACCAGAAATGCCTTATCTTGCAAGAGGAGCAGCTGGCAGTTTGAAGGCTAGAGGGAAGTAAGGACCTGCAAAAACGGAGTGTCCAGTCGGACCCAGGCGTTAGCACTCCGAAACTTAAGTCAGTGACTTAGGAGTAAGAGCTAAAAGGAGAGATAGGGTTCCAGAGTTCAATACCTGATGCCATTGTGTTTTTGGCTATTTATAGGAGATATTTTGGGGAAGGGATACTTGAGTGCCTTGGGGAGATGATAACTGTCAGTCAGAGTAGGTGAGCGGCAATGTGACTGGAAGTAGGTGGAGAGTGTAGGCGTTGGCTTATGCCAGTGGGCTGAAAGGACAGGACGTCCCATCAGTCCGATCGGACATCACGCTTTCCTGTTTTATCTTCTAGCTCACGCTACTATTTCCTGTTAGCAGATTTGAGCCGTCTCAAATACTTACTGAGCCGAAATGACTGGGCCTTTTGAGATGTAATTTCTGTAGTTATCAGGTACGATAGATTCGTTTTTAATTTTTATTTTTAATATTTTTAATTATTAATTTTGATTTTTGACTACCTGTTAAATGTTAGTTCACACTATTAATCGGTTCATATTTATATTATAGTTTTATTTATATACCTAAGAATTTTTTATTTTTTTAAAAACCTTATATATCGTATTATTTTAAAATATATTTAATTATATGTTATTTTTTTAATTATATATAGTATTATTTATATAAGGTAACCATTAACTTTTATATATGTTAATTTTTATTATATATATTATATCTATATCTTACAATTATTTAATAGCCTTTAATTATATATATATATATATATATATAACATTTAACAGTTTAAAAAAATATTTAATTTTATCCAAACATTTTTTATTTGATGTAGAATTTATTTGATAGCCCATTCTAGTTGTAGGTGAATGATGGTTCCGTAAATAATGAGGAGAGCCGGAGATTCAACTAGAATTTGTGTAAACATGTATCTCTTGTTAGCAAGGAATGGTCACCTAATTGACCCAGAGACTTAAGCCTAAAATCTAAATTTGATATTATAACGGGGAAAGTGTATACGTAATTTTTCATAAGTTATAGTTTATGTGTCGATACATATTCTTACACCCACACTTTAAAAGAAAATATATTTGCACCTCGCATGCATAGAATGTCAGGCTGTATCGATATTTTTCCATTGTTTGAATGCAAATAGAAGAAATTAAATACTAATTTCAAATATTTGTGATTAAAAAAATTAAAGAATAACCATTTTTTTTGTCATAAATCAATTGAAACAACAAGTAGAAATTAGGTAATTAAATATTTATTTAGTGTTACAAATTCAAATGGTTACAAGCTATAAAATTAAGCAACTCATTATTGTAAATGTGTGTGAAATTTTTATTAAATTGAGGAGCATAATATATATATAATTAATTTTGTTAGCATAAAATGATAATATGTGTACATTGCCAAATCTAGATATGTGATTTTTTTTTTTTTCAATTTAGGTGGTTCATACTCATTAGAAGGGGTTAGGTGCGATTAAGAGACTTTTGTTATGGCGTTGAGGATAAGGACCTCCATCGGGATCATGGTGATCTATAATTTCAACTTAAAATTGCAGTTTCTTGATTTTATACAATCAGTCGGCTGCAAATTAGTACTTTACCTGTAAAATGGTGTTGATTATGACATTAATTAATTATTTTCACAATCAAAAGGGATAACAGATTGTTAGGTGATTCAACTTTTACGTTTTTTTATTAAAATAAAAAAAATTTATATTAAATTCTTTTATTTTTAATTTTAAACACATCAGATCATTAATTAACATCAGTAACAAAAATGAAATACATATGCAGTTAAAATTGTACGAGATTAAAAAGATTTTTAACATTAATTAGACAAATCGTTAAATCATAAGATAAAAAACTCACCGACCCCTTTAACGGTGCATATATATATATATACACACACACCAAAATGACATCATATTGATTATTGATCTGTTCTCATTTAATTTTTTTTATTTTATCTCTACTTTTTATTTAAAATATAAATAATTAGACATTTATCTTTTTTTTTCAATTAAATTTAATTGTTATAAAAATTAAATTTAATTGAAAGAAAAAAATATTAAAAAATGGGATACTGTTAATATTTTAAAAGTATACATATATAATATTAAATTGTAATTTAAAAATAAATATTACAAAATAAAATTTAATTGAAAAATTTCGAATCATGTGTTTGGGTTGGGTTTAAGGTATTTTTTAGATAGACTTTTTAGATTTTAAATTCAAATTAGTTTCAATTCTAAAGTTTTCGAATAATTAGAGTCTGGTATTTCAAATTTTATTACAATTTAAATTTGAATCACTTTTTTTTTTAATAAATTCAAATAGGATAAAAAAAATTATCAGATTTAGGTCACGCTTAGAATAAAAGAATTCAAATTGTAGAATTTGTTTACAAATGAATTCTATATAGAATTCATCTGTAAATAAATTATTATGTTAGGAATAAAATAACTAAAATATAAAATTAAAATTGAATTCTTTATTTTTACATTTGGAATAAATGAATAAAAAATTCCATTTCTATGTTATTTCCTAAAATACCCTCCATGTCAATTTTGATATATTTTTCGATAATAACTTTCAATAATAGATTAAAAAAAGGATATAATTCATATGCCACCAAGTTAATTTTACATTTATGAAATGAACGGCATGCATTTTTAGCATTAAAATTACGTTTATAATATACTAGTGAACTATTATAATAAATAACACTCTTATTGATATTTGAGTCAATTTATCATTAAAATTTTATTAATTTAAAATATAGTAATATTAAACTTCTAATATTTGCAAAGCATTTCAATTAAATAAATTTATCTATAATTTTGTTATAGCTAATCAAAATACATTTTTAATTAAAAAATTAAATTTTAGATTTTTATATTAAAAAGTTAATAATAAGTTATTGATAAAGCCTAAAATGTTTTTATCTTGTAAGAAGGAGAGTTGGCGGTTGAAGAGCTGGTTGGATAGATGAACCTGCAAGAAGGAAAGCCCGATCGGACCCAGGCATTAGCATTCCGAAGTTTAAATTAGTAGCTTTTAGAGAAAAAGTGCTTAGAGAGAGAGTCTCAAATGTTTAATACCTGAAGCCATTGTGTTTTAGGCTATTTATAGGGGTCCTTTGGAGGGGTACTCAAGTACCTTGAAAAGTGATAACTGGCAACCGGAGCAGGTGAGCAGCGATGTGACATGGAGCAGTTAGAGAGTATGGACGTTGGCTTGTATCAATAGGCTGACAGGACGTGTAACGCCCCGACTTTGAGTCGATCGAAAATATTTCTAATTTGTGAAATTATATTTGATTAAGGTGAGCAATGATAAAATTTTATTGAGAATTTAGGTCGACTAATCTATTATTTGTAACTCTTGAATTAGTTATGTTAAATTAAAATGCATTTTAATTTCCAAAATCACAATTAATAAAAGTAAAGTATATAATAATAATAATAATAATAATAATAATAATAATAATAATAATAATAATAATAATAATAATAATAACAACAACAACAACAACTTAGTAGATTCTTTCTGGAAGAACTATTTTAGACCACATAAAAAAAAGAAGAAGAGAAGAAAAGAGAAGGAAGAGAATTGGAGGAAGGACGAGGGAAGGCTGGTTAAGGCGCTGATCACCGGCGATCATCCCTTTTGCCGCCACTCCTCCCTAACACCGATCACAGCAGTGGCGTGCTCTACCTCTGGCATCAGAGGCATCGCAATTTCTCCGCCATCGTTCTTGCTCCCTCTTTAAAACTAGTGGCTTTCTCTTTCCTCACCGACGATCGACGACGGCAACTGGCAGCAAGACCCTCACCGGAGGACTCCTAAGGGCGAGGCGAATCTTTCGGTCTCCACCATCGCTCCCCACTCGCCGGTAGTGTTTGGATCGAACTGGAGACAGCTAGCGATTCAAAGTTGAATTTCGGTTAACGGGAATGGTGCCTGAGCACGTGGTCACCGACAGAGGGGTCCTGAGGCTTTGACCTCCACGGCGGCAGCAGCGGTGTGCCTCCGACGAAGCTCCGGTGAGCCTCCGGTAAGTCTCCGATGAGCGAGATGGTTGACGAAAAATGAGAAAAAAATCGCAAGAAATAGGTATGTGACTACCAAATTTATTTTTAATTAACTCAATAAATAAATCTTGAATTTTTTTTAGGAATTTCCATTAGAATCAAATAATTAATTTTATGCATTTTAAATCGCATGGTGTATCCGTTGACACAAAAGGTGATAGTATTGTTGCTTAAATATTGATATATGATGATTATGCTTACTGTTGATCTTTGTTGGTTGAGAAAGTCACTTGTAGGGTTATTGTCAACTGTATTTGGGTTTTTATTTAACTAGAAATGAAGGCATAGAGATGTGGATATTTTAGATGCATTGGAAGACTTTAATGATTTTAATAAAATAAAATTGAACATTTAAGCATGTTAGACTTGTTACAGTATGAATTATGCATAATCTTTATTTTTATAATGATAAATCTTTATAGCTGTAATGTTGGGTAATTAGTTGCTATGAGTTGCTTTAATTGGTCAATTATAAATGAGAATTTATAATGTCCGATTTAAGTTATTATAGGAGATCATTTAAGCTAAGTTGGTTGTACAAACATAAGAGTTAAACTTTCTACTTAATGAGTTATCAAAATGCATTTGTGTCTGGAATTGAATGCTGTTGACTTTAGCTTTGCCGGTTATGGCCTGGCCTTAGGAACCTAAATATTTGCTTAATTATTTTTCTAAAATTGTGATATACACAATGTGAACTATAGTAAAGTTGTAGCTGGCATCATGTGTGAGTTGGGACTTATTTTTATACTAATAAATATATATGCATCTACATTCGGGAACCTAACTAGAATTAAAACTTGCGGCAAACAGATTAATGAGTTGCCATATATATATGTATATAAATACATATACGGGCGTACGAACTTTGATATCTTCGCTGTGAACTATATGCTTGATATATTTGAGTCAAGTAAAAAGCTAAGCGGGATACAGAACCATGAATATACTTACTTAAATTATGAGGTCTAAATGACCTTATTATTTTAATTATAAAAAGGTGATTCTTCTTGGTTGTATATACTTTGTTGTTTTGTGTTATGTTATTATTGTTAGACTTATAAATATAATAAATAAACGTATTGTATAAAGTATATATATATAGATGTAGAATTTGAGTTGAGTGATCTTTTGATGCTAAGATATAACTATGTGAACTAGAATGATTGTATAATTAATGACTAAGAATTTCTACGTCATGCATGACTTGGACAATATGACAAATGAGAAATCCCTAATTTGAATGATAAATTGAGTTAGAAAATATTGAGTGGAGCATTATGAGGCTATGAAAGTAAACGAAATTGAAGTGAAATAAAGAAGTAATCATAAAGAAATGAAATTGTTAAATAGTGATGGAATGTATTATACAAATGTTAAATCGAGGACACTTAACACACATGTAAATATAATTGGGTATAACTACATATTTGCAAAAGTGTTATAATTGGGTTTGTTTGAGAAATTGAGAATAAAGGTGAAATTGAAATATGTTGCCCTTAGTGTCAGTAAGAAATCGATGGAATGTAAATAGTGATGGAATGTATTATACAAATGTTAAATCGAGGACACTTAACACACATGTAAATATAATTGGGTATAACTACATATTTGCAAAAGTGTTATAATTGGGTTTGTTTGAGAAATTGAGAATAAAGGTGAAATTGAAATATGTTGCCCTTAGTGTCAGTAAGAAATCCAGTTCTTTGGATAGTATGGCTAGCCATAGAAATTTATTTCGCGAGATACCATGAATTTATATGATAGTTGTCAACAGAAATGACTATGATATATGAGATTGGATAGCCGGCTTATTATAGGTATCAGTACTAGGGTTTTGGTGTTGCACCTAGTTGTGGGATCCCTCCAGTACACCGTATTTACGTCCCATTTATCCAGTTCGTAGTTGTCCACGACTAGGGGCAAAAATGGTAAATTTTATATAGAAACCTAAACAAAAGAGTAATTATAACCATTTAGATACTATAAATATGATTATCTACTTTTTAATATTAAAAGATGATAGATATAACATAAGTGTTAGAATAAATTATGTAATGCCTTATACCATGTAATATAACAAATATTTGAATGTTGTATACATAATCATAGGTAAATAATTAAGGCTTTTATGTTAAGTATTGATATATTAGTATGATTTGACACCTAAGTTGGTTGCTTACCCGAGTATTCGATGATATGAGAAATAAATATATAAATATGTGTATGTGCAAGTTAAAGAAACTAGGTTGTCTAATCCTCATAATCTGATATAAACAAACTAGGAAGTGTTATCTAAGACGGTAATATGTGCACACTGCAAACCAGAAATATGGAAATTTATGTGTTATGATGATTACATTTGAAATGAGTGTTTGTTGAAATATGATATATATATGCATATATTTTGATACCAATCATAGTAAAACGTATGACAAAATAACCCATAGATTGAGATGAGAATATTTAAATGTTGTTATGAAATTATACCTTATTGATTATAAATCTAATAAGATTAAGTGCAGTATAATAAATGATCTGTGGACAATGAAGCGTAGAATTGAATTGAGATATTATCGATGATAACATGTGTGTGTGTGTGTATATATATATATATATATATATATATATATATATATATATATATATATATATGCATTTTGTAAGTGAAATCCTATCTTTTCTAACTGTTGATGTTTTTATATGCTCTATAAGCTGGAATTGGTAACCTTTATATGTCTTGTGAATTGGCATATGCATGTATGAGATTTATAACTATATTATCATATTATATCATTTGAGAAGTAATTTTGGTAGTTACCACTAAGCATATAGTTTAGCACATGTTTTTTTTTGCGCATAGGTTGGTTTGATATTCAGTATCATCGACACGAAAGACGAAAACCTTCATAGATTGCTGCAGCTAGAATTGTGGATGATCAAGAACTCAGAACAATTTATTTGGAAATTTTGGCATGTACACAGGTGTTAAGACAGTATAATTTAAGTGTAATTTCATAAGTGATTAGTTGAGATTCAATATTGTAATATCAAACAGATTTGTCATGGCATCTTGTATAACCATTATTGAGAACAAAATAATTGGATATGGAAATAGTGATATAGTGACTGGTAGATTAGCTTAATTATTTACTGAGGAGGATGGAAATATTTTGTGTAGGAGTTTGATTGAGGCGATGAAAATTGATGATTGATTTTAGAAGTGTTATTTTTGTATTTTGTCTTTAGGAGGCTGTGATTATTTAGGGGAGGTTCTGCCGAAATTTTTAGAAAAATTTTAGAGTAAAGAATTTAGAAGTTGATAATTTAAGCATAAATTATATTAATTTATTGACATTCAGATCAAAGACCGGTTTGTGACATCTGTATCCGGTTTGTTTATCAGACCGGGTATAGGGTATTACAGGATGTGCTATCCCATCAGTCCGATCGGAGATCACGTCTTCCTATTTTGGCTTTCATAGTTATCACTTATTCTCCCTCCAATGGGTCCGATCGGGCGATGTATTACTTTATTATTTTGGCAAGATTTTTGAATTTTTGAGAGGTGCCCGCTTAAGGAGATACGTTCGTCAATTTTAGACAACCGTTACGCATTTAATGACTGCACATGTACTGAGGGCAATGCTTCGCTCTCCGTTATGCATTTAATACCTGCACATGCATCGAGGGCAACGCTTCGCTCTCCGCTATACATTCAATTGGTTGGAGACACGTGACAATTATCCAGCAGAGAGGCGGTTGGAGAATTCTGAAAGCTCGGAGCCTATAAATAGATGACTTTGGGGCAATTTTTTCTCATTTTTTAGTGATTCTTAGCAAAACTCTGTCATGCCTTTTTTCACAAACTTTGCCATTTCAGCTATTTCGAAGTTTTTGCGAGATTAACCAAGTAATTCCTCATTAATAATATCATTTTTTTTATTTTTTCCTTCATTAGAGATGGCTTCAAGCTGCATCAAGTCTATAGATTGGAGTTTGTTTTAGGCTTATAAAGTTCATAAGATCGTGGCTCGTTCTTCGAAACTCACGAAGGAGAAAGTGATTGAAATCCCTTTACAATACAATCCTCCCGCAAAGGTGCCTGCAATGGTTCGCCCAAATTTCATGGCAGTGAATGAGGGGATGCTTGGACGTGAGAACAGTAAGCCATTCATTCGTCGTTTGCAGACACAGTTGCTGAGATAATATAACATAAGTTTTTTCCTTGTTATTGGAAGTCAAAATAAATTTCTAGACCATACCTCTTTCAGCGTACTTCAATTTTATACTATGATCTTGGCCAGATTCTTTACACTTTCTAGTTACTATATCATCACTCTACAAATTGGCATCAATGTAAGGAAAATCATCATCATCAAGGCTGTTGACACGTCCAATTTTGCTAAGTATCAGCCTCAAAGTTACATTGTCGTCAGATTTTTACCTGTAACCAATTGGGTTCCGAAGGAGTTTTCGAAACATAGTTTTTTTTGTAACTTGTAAGAATTCTTTGTATATAAAAGTCGATTTGCCTTTCAATTACGCCTTCGTACTGCAATTCTCATTTTAGGTAAAATTTGTCATGAAAATAACTAAGGAGAATAAACATTATCAACCATGGAGAGTGCGTAAATTTGACTAAGGAGAATACTTCTTGAATTTTAATGTGTTTTTCAAGCATCGCAGTGCACAACTATCTTGGATCGACGATTGCTTAATTCGATCTAATTTAAAAAACATAGTTTCCATTCAAGCGAGAGTTGTGACTTAGATTTATCATGTCAAACGCAGTAGGAAACTTTTCAGTCTTTAATTTGATCGATGTTTTAGCTGATCGAATATTCGTTGGAGAATCATGCATGCGAATGACCTTTCGGTCTTTACATTATTTTAAAGATTTAACGACTTTGCATATCAAGCGCCCAGAAGAGATGTTCACATGTTTGAAATAACATTGAACTTTTAGCGAATAAGTTGATACACCTCGTGCCTTTAGCTCGAAATGAATGTTGAGCCTAGCAGAGGGATTTATCTTGTAAGCGAATGGATTCCAACTTTCGCATCTTCGGCTATGTCAAGCCTAGTGATTGGGACAATACGGATCGATCGATCAATACCCTGAGTTATTTTGTGAAGATTGTCTTTTCTGGGGATATTTTAGCCAACTTGTGGCTTTATGGAGATTATCTACTCCGGAGATATTTTGGCCAATTATAGGTCATGGATCGCTCGCTCACCGATCGGTAGGAGATCTTGTCTCGCATTCCCGACAGTGGGGGATCCGATCGAGGAGGAGGATTTAATCAGGCTCTGTGTATATTGTCCGCTTTGGGCCGGAACCCTCACGGTTTTATTTCTGGGGTGCTGTCCCAAAAACCTACCATGATCGGATCATGCCGATCGAATTTGGATTATTCATCAGTCGGGATTTTCATCGATTGGAATAAGACAAATGACCTGCAAATGAAAGACAAATCTAAAAACAAATAAATGAAAATGTACCTTTTTTTCAAAGATGGGGAAAAATAGGGAATACTCTCTTTGTTGAATGCCAATTCCTACATGATTATACTCAGTATTTCTTGAGTACTTTAACATTCCAGCTTCTGGGAATATCTGACCCTTCAAGGGTTTTGAGTTTATAAGCATTTTGGAGATTTTATAGGGGGCCTTCCTAGTTTGGTATAAGCTTCCCATTTTCGACATTTCGTGTGCCTACACCTATCTTTTTTAGCGTTAGATTAACCGCATCGAGGGATCTTTTTGGCAAAAGCTTTCAAATTGGCTTGAATCTGATAAGTCGCACCTGTCCATTTCAGCCGTTATGCATTTATTATTGATGCGCATGCCGAGGGCGAAGCCTCATTTTTCAAAACTGCCATAATGATTTGAAGATGCGTGGCGGTTAATCAATCGTTGAGGCATTTGGAGAGTTCTAGAAGTTTTTGAGTCTATAAATAGGCAATTTTTAGGGCGACTTCTTCATCTTTTTATCGATTCTTAACAGAACTCTGCCAAATTCTCTTTGTGAAGTTCGTTTTTTAACCTTTCTATGCAAAAATGTTTTGGGCTTCACACTCCGAAGATCCGAAGATTTTAGTATTTCTCACAAGGATATTATATTACCCAAGTAAGTTGACAACTTCTGCCCTTTAATTTTTTTCATTTTTCGTAACATCATCATATTATTTCTTCCCTTCCATGAAAGATGGTATCGATCAACAGTCATTCTATAAACAGTTTTTTTTAAGCTCAAAAAGATTATAGGATTGTGGCTCGCCCTTCAGAATTCGCATAAGAAGGGATGGCGCAGAGATTTTTTTTACGATCTCTCAACAGAGATTCCTGTGATGGTCTACCCTAAGTCCAAGGTGATGACTTAGGGACTTTTTGGTCGCAAAGATAATGAGCAACTTATTTGCTATTCAAGGAGCTTGGGTGTGGGGTTAAGACTTCCCCTTAACGTCTTCGAAATTGTAATTCTTGAATGCTATAGAATTACCCTTGGTCGCCTGAATGGATGGAGATCAATGCTCTGTCTCAAAATTCGATAATAAAAGAAGCTGTTCATTGTATCGTCTTCCACATAAGGCTTTAAAGAGAGATTATTTTTTGGTAGAGGTGACTGGAGGACTTGCCGCATGTATAATCCGGTCGGATGTAGCTACTGCCTTCGAAGGACCAAAAGTTCGATCGATCTTTGTAGGGATCGATGTTGAAGACACGGGAAACCATATAATTATAATTATCTCCTTGGCAATCTGATCGGGTTTTCAGACTCTGATATTAACGTTGACGTATATCATGAGCATCATAATTAAGTGCATATTGAACATCATGCATTGCATGTTTATGAAATTTACATCGGCTGGGGAGAGTACTTATCTTTATTTTTGTGATGCAGCTGCAGGCGTGATGGATAAGGGAGACGATGTTGCTAAGCAACTGGCTGACCAAGCTAAGGCAAAGATGAAAGTAGAATGTGCAGCCAGGGAAGAAAGGAAGTCGAAGAAGAGAAGGCTTGTGTCTTCTTCAAAAGTGCAGGCTTCCACGCCCTCCGCCAGCGCTCTGATCTCCTGTCCCCATCGGCCTCTTTCGATGTGTACTATTGCGTAGCCTTTATCAGAGGGTCAGCGCCCCCTATAGCATTTCTTATTGAGGGACAAAATCAATTCAGAGGAACAGCGCCCAGTTCTACCTCAAGCAGGGCCAGTTAAAATCAACGCGCCCCTAGTAGGTGAAACTGTACAGAGGAGAGCTGAAGAGGCGGCTAGGAGAAAAGCCATCGAGCTAGTGGCTGCTGCAGATGCTAGGGTTGCTATAAAGGGTAAAGAGCCCTTTCAGGACGAGTCCGCTCGAAACGTTGCTACGAGAACTTTCGAAAGGCATACTACATCGCTGGGAGAAATTCTAAAAGGTCAATTTGGTGATGGATGGTCCATCGAAAATAGGGCGATGTCGAGCTTTTTATGCCGAGACATGCTTCAAGATGGTGATTTTGAGGCAATGAGGGATCCCAATATACTGTCCCGAAAATGCAGCCTTTTTCAACGGCAAAGTCTGGAGGTATTTTTTCAAAATGTTCACTCTAAGAAAACTTTCGTTCTGTGATCCGTTATCTTCTTGATTACTCAACCTTTTCTCTTCTTCTTATCTGAATTTCAGTTGATAAAAAAGGGGTTTATGCTTGCATGGCGTGGCTAATCTTTGAAAAAAGAAATGAAAAGATTCCGATCGGGTTAGGAGGGAAGCAGAGGCCAAATATGATTCAACAAGAAAGGAGTCTCTGCTTGCCTGATCCAAAGTTAAAAAGCTGAAAAAGGAGTCCGCTCATCTTTCTCAAGATCTAAAAGCTCGACAGAAAGAGGTCAACTACCTCAAAGGGGATGTAGCCCGTCTGACAGCCGAGAGTTCCTTAGGGCAAAAATTCAAAGAAGAGGCGACCAGACTGAGGGGCGAGTGCACCCACCTATCTGTTGAATGCTCCAAGGCTGAATTCGAATGTTACCTTCTACGTGGGGAGCGAAATTCATTGTAGGCTGCCTTAAAAAAAGAGATAGCATAGAAAAAGAAGCTTGAGGAAGAACTTTCTTCCCAAAAGGAAGATATCATGGATCAACTAGGAGAGGCCCAGGCAACGTTGTTGACTCAGCTAATTTATGAGGCCGGCAGGCATTTTCCCGAGGCCGATCTCAGCTAGATGGATGACTTGGGTATTTTACCCGATCCTCCTTCTAGTGATGATGATCATGAGTTCCTTCAAAACCCTACATCATCTCGACCAAACGTCAGTGTGAAGATCATATCTGAGGCTGTAATTTTTATGCTGATAGAGAATGCTTCCAGGGAAACAACAAAATCTCCTGAACTTTCTACTGAAGTTGCTACAGGGCTTTTTCTAGTGTATAGATAGTAAACATGGAAGCGTAGTTTTTTGCTGTAATGATTTTGTCCCCACTTTGTAAGAATTATTCATATATAATATTGGATCTTCCTCTCAGTTGCGTTTGTAGACTGCAATTCTTGTTTCAAGCAATATTCATCATAAGATCAGTTAAGAATAAAAATATTAAATTGACTGAGAAGAATTGTGTAAATCACCTATAGAGAATGTATAAGATTGGCTAAGGAAGATACTCCCTGAACTTCAATATGCTTTTCAAGCATTGTGGTACACAACTCTATCAACAATTGCTTAGTACGATCGAATGTACAAAATGAACTGTTTAGTCAAGAATTGTGACTTAGATTTATTACATCAGGTGCAGCGGATGACATTTCAGTCTTTAACATTGTTCTGATCAGATATTTGTTCGAGAGAGTTAATTAACTCAGCTATCGACTTTCGCATCTTGGATTCAAGATAGGCGTTGAATCTAGCAAATTAATTGATGAAGATTAAACGGGTGCGAATGCACTTCGCATCCCGAGCTCGAGATAAGCATCAAGCCTAACAGAGGTATTTATCTTGCTGATAAATGGACTCCAACTTTTGCATTTTTAGCTATATCAAGCCTAGCAGATAAGTTATGCCAAGCGGGAAATTTTGACCCTAAAAATTCAAGGGAGTTATCCGCTTGCAGGGAGTTACCTATTTGGATCGGGATACTACTATCATCTGACCAGAATTAAGATGGCGATGCCGATCATAATTGTAGATTTCATATTTTGGGTTCAGTATAGATGCCAAACCTGGCGAACAAGTCAATGGAGATCGAATGGAGACATCTTACATTTTGGGTTCAAGAATAATATCGAACCTAGCAGACGAACTTACAATAAAGGGGAGCTTTCGTGTTTCGTACTCGGGATGGACATCGAGCCTAGTGATAGAGTTGTGCCATTCAAGCATTTATGTAAAATTTCAAACTTTTAGAATGATTTCTGATAGGTGTCGTCTTCAACCAAGAGTGATTACTTATTCTGACTATTCGGAGGAAGGTTCATAGGCGTCAGGGCCTTCATCCCACTCTCCCGTTGATAGGAAATTTTTTTTTCGATCCACTCTGAGGCGATTGAAAAATAACAACCAATCGGGGTGAGGTCTATAGGCCTCGAGGCCTTCATTTCAAACTTCCGATGGGAAAATAATCCAATTCGAAAACCGGTTTGCTGGAGAGTTAATAAGTCTGCTTAAATGACAAGTATTAAATTCGTGAGTTTTGGACACGTACCTATTTTTTAAGTTATTTTTACTTTGTGGAGACATTTATTTTGTGCGCACCATGGTATTGAAATTTTCAACAGCTTTTCGCGTGTTGTAGCCTTTTTTATTGCTGTCTCTTTAACAACTCGAAAATAAATCTTTAAATAGCAAAACAAGTAATATTAAGATGGACTGGTATTCCAACGCTTATTATAGGGGAATGAGAGAATATTTAAATTCAATACAAATGTCTTTTTAAGAACTCAAATTGTAACAATTGCACCTTATTTTGCCGTTATTTGCTGATCTCTTCAGTTTGTCCGTGTTAATCTGGTTTTTCATGCTGATAGTTTTTGTTTGAACCAATCACCTTCTTTCCATTGTTGGATAACTTACATGAGCTTTCTCGTTCATTGGTTTGAGCATCCGACATCGTGATATAGCTCACGACTTTTATCGCGGCCTCCACTATTTCCCCTCCTGTTTGGCCATTTTGGGTCGGTTAGTTTTCCCATGCTTTCTCTTAGTGTCGATTGGCATTTGAAAGGAACCAGCATTGAGGGGAGTGGGGGTCCTAGCCAACCGATTACTGCAATGGTCAGGTTTATTCCATTCGTCCTCATTTCCCTTCTCTGCAATCCTCGAGAAGACCGATCGCTTAAGCTTTCCTACTGCTCGATCGGATACGGGGGTTCTACTGAATGGCCAACCATCTGGATATCGCAGTCTGTCCATTACATTAGTTTTCTCGATCCTAATCCTATCCATTAGGCCGGGAAAACTACTTGGTGGCCTTGCTGTCAGTGATTTGGCAAATGGACGATCCGCGACGCCTTTTGCCAAGGCATTTGATGCCAGTTCCATGCTTAAATCCCCTATTTTTGATATTGCAGCTTGGAAGCGAATGATGTAGTCTCTAAGACTTTCATCGGTTCTTTGGTAAAAGTTGCACAGGCCACTGATCGACTTTGATGCGCATGTTTGCACATGGAATTGCATCACTAACGATTCTTTGAGTTGCCTGAAGGAGGCGATTGATGCACGAGGGAGTCTGAGGAACCATTTCAAAGCATCCCCTCCTAAGGTGGTTGGAAAAACTCTACAGACAATCCTTTCATCGAAGGTGTAGACCTGCACTTTAGTCACAAATTTTGCAAGGTGAATGACAGGATCAGTTTTACCAGTATATTTGTGCATCGCCACATCTCTCTATCTGGGAGGTAACTCAGACTCCGTAATTTTCCTACAGAAAGGGGAGGCGCTGTTGCAAGCGTTCCCCTCAGACATCTCTTTCATTGGCTCCACCAAGCCAAACCTCTCAAGTTTTTCTTTGAACCATTCATCCTCCCTGCTCATCGTCGCAGAAGTGAACTCTGCTTTTGTCCTTTGGAAGCAATTGTGATTTGGCGCACATACATAGGTCAAATCATCACCAAAGGATGAGGCGCATGATCTACTGGGGATATAAGGAGCATCTCTGGTTGAGAACAATGTTTTCTTCCTCTTATCATATCTGTTCGTGATTCTAGCGCCTGCGCTTCTTCCATCATAAGCACTTGGCTCTCTGAGGGAAATCCTGTAGCACCCTCTATACAAATATCCTATTTAACTCATAAATTAAATACTATTAATCATGCTTATACTAAATATTCGCTTAACCATCATATTACCATTAATCATGTCATACTGTTTCATATACCTATGTACGTGCTGCAAGTCTATTCCTGTTTTGCATTTCATACTTAGAATCATGCATACTGTACTATATGAAAACTACTTTATGCATATCACATGCACACATACTCTTTTTTAGCTTTACTACTAGTGAGTTACAACACTTCGCATAGGTTAGATACATATTTGTAAGATAACTTGCCATAATACAAAACTTATGATAATAGTAATACAAAAAAACCATCCTACATCAAGATTTAACAGTCTGTAGTTGGCCCTTCCTGATGCAGAGATCGTCCCTGAGCAAAAGTCTTGATAACTGAACCTACACGGATAAATAACCCGTGCTAAGCTATAAAGCTTAGTGGAGAATGTCTACAGATGGATGACCACTCACAACGGTCATCAAAATACAAATACAGTATATATATATAACATGTACAACATAACATGTCAATAATAACAAATACCTTAAAGCTTAAAGCATATCCTCATGTACATAAATATATACCCAAGAGAGTATCAAATATTTCCATTTTCATAATTCATATAGATGAAAATTTCCCATGTGAACATATTCAAATGAAGCACAAATTTCTATGAACAAACCAACAATATGATCCACAATAACGATCTTTAGTAAGATAAATTTTAACTAATTAATTATGATCATTACTATAAATAAAATTTAGCTTGCCTTAGTTTTATCAGTGGATAACGAGAATTGTCGATACACTTCGGTATCAAAATGAGGGATATCAGAAGATATCGAATCTATAGACCTAAACGGGGTCACCTAACAATCCAAACAGGGTTGTTCATGATCCAAACGAGATTAAACATACTTTAGACCCAATTGCACCAAACTATGGCAACTGCAATTTTCCCTATAAGCGCCTATCTATCCACATCTGAACTCTATTGCAGGTAGAACTATATTCATGTTCAATTCACATATCAAGACTGTATTCATAGTATACTATTTGCACATATACACAGTCTTGTAAAATTATAAGTTCTCTAGTGCATAGACAGATATATGCACATTTCATATAACAAGTTATGCATGTAGCTTATCCAATCCGTGTGACTATAAAATTTGCATCACGACATATAGGCATGACATATAATCATCACATCATATACTTGAACATGTTCTCATTAAGCATCTCACATGTTTATAGTCATGCTAAAGCATTTTCTATCTCATAGGGCAATTACATGCTCATACACTCATATACATAATCATAAATGTACATACCTGTAGGTACATCCACATATAGTAGGCTTATTCTTATAAGCATGTTTATCAATATGTATACTTTTATCATTATTCAAATCATGTGCTATACATATATCGATATATTTTCATATGGGCATATACATATGTCATGGTCATACTATTATATTCCCTATTTTATAGCATAGGTGCATGTCAAAATATGCACTTTCTCATCATAGGGATACTTATGTATACATAAATTTTGCATACGACAATCATGTACAAATCCAATTACATGTATAGGTTAGATATTTTCATCACTAATCTTTATTTATGTATACATACGAATGTATATGTATGCATATAAATCCTTCATTGATAGTCATATTACATGCCCTATCCAATTTATTTTACTATCACAAAAACAACTATTTATCTCAATTAATTAAAAAGTCATAGAATAAAGTATCACAAAAATCTGCACAGGACAGTATTCTGGACTCAAATTGTGAGCCACATTTGAAATGGAAGATGTCATTTTTAGTAAAAATGATCTTCTACAATCTTATCCCCCTATGTGTCTAGTTTCCAGAGCATCAAAATTCATCTTAATATCTGACATATAGCTTGAGTTATTTAAAAAATACTATAGGCAGTTCATAGAACCAAAACAGTGTGGGCTGTCACTTAGAAAAATTCATAAAGTAAAATTTAGAAGGATTTAGACCAACATTTCTTCATCAAAGTTAGACTTTAATCTCTCTAGTTTTACCATAATTTTAGTTTGTAGCATTTCAACATCTCTACAAAAAGTTATTCCCATTATTGTAAATTCTATTTCTATGAGCAGTCTAGGGGACTAGTCCGGATTCAACCCTAAATTCCATGTACTTAGAGGCAGATTTCAGCTTAGCTTTCTCTTAAGAATTGTATATATAGAAGTATAATTTCCATAGAAATTAAATTTGCATCATTATGATCATTTTACACGAAGTTATCTCAATTTAATTACAAGCTGTTCTAGAATCTACATTAACAGTTCACCTGATTTTTCAATAAATTATAAAAATTAGTTAGAGGCCGAATCAATGCCTTGTCCCTTCTACAATTTTGTAGGTTTATGTCTCATTTAACTATATAATTTTGAATTGATTCATTTGGAGGTCTATAACTCAATTTACAACAGAATTTCCAATACTAGGTCAAAGAAACCCTATTAAGGTTTCAAATGCAACTTTATCTCTCATTCTCAACAAATCATTCAAAACTCAAGTCCAAATCATCATGTCTAGCAGAAAATTACATGCACGTGAAAACCCCTAAATTCCTATACCTTGGCCAAAATTCTTATGTCTTCAACCCCTTGCAATTTCCTTTCCTTTACTCTTTCTACCCTCCTCTTCTCCTTTGCAAACATCATCATCATTCAATTAAAAATTTTCAGCACCTTATTCAACATTTACCTCCACCAAAATGAGTAAAAGAAGAAGAAGAAGAAGAAGAAGAAGAAGAAGAAATTCAGATGATTAATTACCTTTAATTTGTTGCACCTATACTTCTTGATTAGATCTCATGCATGCAAGGATTAGGAAGAGAGAATTGAGAGATGAGAGAAGAAGCAAAAATCTGAAATTTTCTCCTTCCTATTGCCGTCCCACTCTCCTCTCCATCCAACCAATGCATTTCTCTCTTCCACATGCAAGAGTTAAGTCTTTATAAAGGGGTGAAAAAGTTCTCTTTTGTTCCCCCTAAAAATTGCATGTCTCACACTTACCTATTTATTCTTTGCATGTTAATCTTTAACCCCTCCTTTTAATTCTTTTCATAAATTGATCTATCAATTAATTCCACCTTTTAAAATGACCTCTCCATATATGCTTCTATCCACATAGGACCCCTAAATTTTTGAAATTATAAAATTACCCCAAATTAATACCTTTTTATTTCAATTGTACCCTTAATTAATATTTAACCATACTCTTAAATTTTATTTTCATGCAATTAACATAATAACATGATAATTTACCCTCCTTGACCCATAATTATACAAAATTCTCATCTAATTTAATCTTAATCAAATAAAAATCCCATTCAAAAATATGCAATTTAAATTAGGATCATGTTAGGGGCCTTACAATTCTCTCCCCCTTAAAAAATTTCATCCTCGAAATTCATACCTGTTTTGAACAAGTGAGGATGTTGTTCCTTCATAGCTATTTCTGGCTCCCAAGTAACTTCTTGTAAATTGTGATGTTGCCAGAGCACTTGAACAAGTGAAACTTGCTTATTCCCATAACTGTCTAACTTTTCTAGCCATAATTGCTATAGGCTCTTCATCATAGGTGAAATCCGGCTGTACTTGCACATCTTGAACTGGTATTACATGAGATTCATCTGAACGATACCTTCAAAGCATATAAACATGAAATACATCATGGAGTTTGGCTAGTTCCACAGGGAGAGCCAACCTATATGCCACTGGTCCAACTCTTTGAAGAATCTCATATGGGCCAATATACCTCGGGCTCAATTTGCCCTTTTTTCCAAATCTCAATACTTTTATCCAAGGGGACACTTTTAAAAATATTTTGTCACCCACTTGATATTCAATATCTTTTCTTTTTAAATCAGCATATGACTTCTGTCTATCACTAGCTTCCTTCAATCTCTGCTTGATAATTTATACCTTTTCTTCTGTATCTTTAACAATACCTAGACCAATAATTTTGTGCTTCGCCAATTCAGTCCAGTAAACTGGAGTTCTACATTTTCGGCCATACAAGGCCTCATATGGTGCCATCTCGATGCTCCTTTGATAACTGTTATTATAGGCAAACTCCATTAAAGCTAAATATCTATCCCAACTTCCTGCAAAATCCAAAACACATCCTCTCATCATATCCTCTAGAATTTGGATAACCCGTTTAGATTGCCTATCCGTCTGAGGGTGGAATTTTGTACTGTAACGAAGCTAAGTTCCCAGTGCTTTTTGCAAACTTTGCCAGAATCTCGATGTGAATCTCGGATCTCGATCAGAAATTATTGACACCGGAATGCCATGCAGTCTAACAATCTCATTTACATAAAGTTTCACCAATTTATCCATAGAGTAATCCATCCGACCTGGTATGAAATGAGCTGATTTAGTCAGCTTATCAATTATAACCCAAACTGCATCATGCTTTTTCTGTGTAAGGGGCAATCCTGTTACAAAATCCATGGTAATATCCTTCTATTTCCATTGTGGAATTGGGATGGGATTCAACAAACCAGAGGGTAACTGGTGCTCTACTTTCACCTACTGACAAGTCAAACATTTGGAGACATATGCTACCATATCTTTCTTCATACCAGGCCACCAATAACATTGTTTTAAATCCTGGTACATCTTATTTTCACCACGGTGCATAGTAAATACTGTATTATGAGCCTCATTCAATACTATTCTTTTCAATTCCTTGTCATCTGGAACATATAATCTATTCTGATAATACACACCCCCATCCTCTTTCACTGAATACTCAGACTGGATCCCTTCATGTGAAAACTTCAAAATCTGTTGCAACCTTTCATCATGTTTCTGAGCATCGATCATTGTTTGCCTCAAACAAGGTCTAGCCTTCAACTGTGCTATTAAAGCACCATCATATGCAAGTTTCCATCTATAGTGATGTGCAATCATAGCAGCCATCATCTTACGGCTCAAGGCATCAGCTACAACATTAGCTTTGCCTGGATGGTAATCCACTATACAATCATAATCTTTAAACAGTTCTAACCATCTTCGCTGCCTCAAGTTAAGTTCCTTTTGAGTGAGCAAATATTTGAGACTCTTGTGATCTGTATAGATTCTGCACCTATCCCCATAAAAATAATGTCGCCAAATTTTTAAGGCAAACACTACTGCTGCTAATTCTAGGTCATGGGTTGGATAGTTTTGCTCATGCAGCTTCAACTGTCTAGATGCATAGGCAATTACTTTACCATCTTGCATTAACACACAACCCAAGCCAACTCTAGAAGCATCACTATACATAGCATACTCCTTTCCTATAACTGGTTATGTCAAAACTGGAGCCTCTGTCAATAATTTCTTCAACTGATCAAAACTTGCCTGACACCGATCAGCCCACTCAAACTGTATACCCTCTCTCAACAGTTTAGTGAGTGGTGCAGCTATAACTGAAAAGCCTTTCACAAAACGACGATAATATCCCGCTGAGCTCAGAAAACTTCTCACTTCTGTCACATTTCGAGGCGGCTTCCAATTCACTATAGCCTCTGTTTTAGCTGGATCCACTCTAATGCCTTCAAAAGATGCTACATGACATAGGAAAGAAATTTCCTTAAGCCAAAAATCACATTTGCTCAGCTTAGCATACAACTTATTCTCCCTCAGAGTCTGTAAAATATTTCTCTAATGCTCATCATGTTCTGCTTCATTTCTCGAATACACCAAAATTTTATCTATGAATACAACAACAAATTGATCCAAGTAGGGTCTAAATACCTTATTCATAAGATCCATAAATGCAGCCGGTGCATTTATTAACCCAAATGGCATCACCAGAAACTCATAATGCATATATCAGGTTCTAAAGGCTGTTTTGGAAACATCCACATTCTTAACCCGAAGTTGATAATAACCCGATCGCAAATCAATATTGGAAAACACTCCAGCACCCTTCAACTGATCAAATAAATCTTCAATTCTTGGTAAAGGGTACTTATTTTTCACTGTTACTCTATTTAACTGTCTGTAATCTATGTACATTCTCATAGACCAATCCTTTTTCTTTACAAATAAAATCGATGCACCTCAAGGTGATGCACTAGGCCTAATGAAGCCTTTGTCAAGCAACTCCTGTAATTGAACCTTTAGTTCCTTCAATTCCAAAGGAGCCATACTGTATGGTGCCTTCAAAATAGGAGCTATACCAGGTAGAATTTCTATAGACAACTCAACATCCCTTTCATGTGGAAGACTAGATAAGTCTTCAGGGAACACATCAGGAAATTCTTTCACCACTGGAATCTCTTAGAGATTCTCTTTTCTTCAATCAAGCACAAGTGCTAAGAAAGCTTCACACTCTTTTCTAAGAAATCGCTTAGCTTGCATAACTGTTATTACATTAGCTAATGGTTTAAATTGAATGCCCTGAACTATAGTTTCTTTACCATTAGAACCAATAAGAGTTACAGTTTTAGCTTCATAATTAATCACTGCATGATGTCTGGACAGCCAATCCATACCCAATATAATATCAAACTCCCGAAAAGGTAATTCAATAAGAACAACAAGGAATTCTTTCCCTTGAATTATAATAGGACACTGTTTATACACTCTATTAACAACAACACTATGACCCAAAGGGTTGGTTACACATATATCATATTTTAGTTCATGTACAGTAGACTCATTTCTACCCATATCCCTAGTGCAAACATAAGAATGAGTGGAACCAGGATCAATCAGTGCATGCATGTCAGAATTAAAGAGAAAGAAATACCGGCTATGACTTCTGGAGCACTCTGATCCTCTCAAGCTTTCATTGCATAAGCCCGAATAGGAACAACTGGAGTTATGGGTCTATTAATTGATTCAGAAATGTTCCTGGACTGGGATCCTTGATGACTTGATCCCCCACTTCCTCTTCCTCTGCCTCTATCCAAAGATGGTGCATTGAAAGTTCCTCTACTGCCATGCTACCCATCACCCTGCTCCCTCTTCGAAGGACAGTTTGCCATGAAGTGATCAGTACCACCACACCTGAAACATGCCCCAGTCAATTTCCTGCAACTACCCTAATGTTGTGTAGTACAATGGGGACACACTGGAGGTTGCCCCCCACTCTGTTTCCCTAAAGCTTCCTTTTCCTGCTTAGACAATGCAAAAGATTCTTGTCTCCTGTCCCTTTTTGTAGAACTGTAGCTAGACTTAGCTAGCTGATTTCCTTGAGCTCTTCTAGCTCTCTTTCCAGTGGAAGATCCACCCTTGGACCCACTCCTCCTCTATTCTCTCTCCTTTTTTGCTATTTCATTCTTTTTAACTTGCAAGGCTGCTGTAACCAGTTGAGTGAAGTTAACCATATGCAAAGATGTAGATCCAATTAACTTCTCTTTGATATGATCATTTAGCCCATCTTCAAACTGTCTACATTTAAAAGCATCAGTTAACATCTCATCAGGAACATATTTGCACAGGTGACTGAATTCTTTCTCATACTCAGCCACAGACATAACTCTCTGCTTCAAGTGGAGAAATTGCTTTAACTTCTCTTGCTTGTATGCCTCAGTAACATACTTTTTCCTGAATTCAGCTGTGAAAAATTCCCATGTAAGGGGATCTGGTAATTGGGGTTGCTTTAACACCAACTTCCACCAATCATAGGCTGCTCCCTGTAATAAGGACACAGCACAGGATGCCTTATGACCTATTGGACAGTGAATTTCATCAAAAATTCTCTCTAGCCTTTCCAGCCAAAATTTAGCTTCCTCAGACTGTTCTAGATTAGTGCCTAAAAACTCTTCGGCACCATGCTTCCTAATTTCAGATATTGGAGCTTTAGGTGCTATCATCCTTTGAAGAATTTGAGCCATATCCTGTGATATCTTTAACAATACTTCTGCAGGAATGGCTGTCGGGACCTCATTTGGATTGGATGATGAAGATTCAAGATTGGAAGGATTGGTTCTAACCGGTCTGTTACTTTCAGTCGATTCCTCAAAAGCATCTCTAGAGCTCTCCATCTTCAATCTATAAGAAAACAGGGACTTCTGCATCAGGCCAACAAAATACTATATCATACTATAGAATCCTAGGTTCATTATTACCTAGAAAAGGCTAAACCTAGGCTCTGATACCACAAATTGTAGCACCCCCTATACAGATACCCTATTTAACTCATAAATTAAATACTATTAATCATGCTTATACTAAATATTCGCTTAACCATCATATTACCATTAATCATGTCATATTGTTTCATATACCTATATATGTGCTACAAGTCTATTCCTATTTTGCATTTCATACTTAGAATCATGCATACTATACTATATGAAAACTACTTTATGTATATCATATGCACACATACTCTTTCTTAGCTTTACTACTTGTGAGTTACAACACTTCGCATAGGTTAGATACATATTTATAAGATAACTTGCCATAATACAAAACTTATGATAATAGTAATACAAAAAAAACATCCTACATCAAGATTTAACAATCTGTAGTTGGCCCTTCCTAATGCAGAGATCGTCCCTGAGCAAAAGTCTTGATAACTGAACTTACACGGATAAATAACCCATGCTAAGCTATAAATCTTAGTGGGGAATGTCTACAGATGGATGACCACTCACAACTGTCATCAAAATACACATACAGTATATATATATATATATATATATATATATATATATATATATATATATATATATATATATATATATATATATATAGCATGTACAACATAACATGTCAATAATAACAAATACCTTAAAGCTTAAAGCATATCCTCATGTACATAAACATTATACCCAAGAGAGTATCAAATATTTCTATTTTCATAATTCGTATAGATGACAATTTCCCATGTGAACATATTTAAATGAAGCACAAATTTCTATGGACAAACCAATAATATAATCCACAATAACGATATTTATTAAGATAAACTTTAACTGATTAATTATGATCATTACTATAACTAAAGTTTAGCCTGCCTTAGTTTTATCAGTGGATAACGGGAACTATCGATACACTTTGGTATCATAATGAGGGATATCAGAAGATATCGGATCTATAGATCCAAACGGGGCCAAATTATATTTTAGACCGGTCAAGTAGACCCAAACGGGGTTGTTCATGACCCAAACGGGATCAAACATACTTTAGATCCAATTGGGCCAAACTATGGCAGTTGCAATTTTCCCAATAAGCGCCTATCTATCCACATCTGAACTCTATTACAGGCAGAACTATATTCATGTTCAATTCACATATCAAGACTGTATTTATAGTATACTATTTACACATATACAAAGTCTTGTAAAATTATAAGTTCTCTAGTGCATAGACAAATATATGCACATTTCATATAACAAGTTATACATGTAGCTTATCCAATCCGTGTGACTATAAAATTTGCATCACGACATATAGGCATGACATATAATCATCACATCATATACTTGAACATGTTCTCATTAAGCATCTCACATGTTCATAGTCATGCTAAAGCATTTTCTATCTCATAGGGCAATTACATGCTCATACACTCATATACATAATCATAAATGTACATACCTGTAGGTACATCCGCATATAGTAGGCTTATTCTTATAAGCATGTTTATCAATATGTATACCTTTATCATTATTCAAATCATGTGCTATACATATATCGATATGTTTACATATGGGCATATAAATATGTCATGGTCATACTATTATATTCCCTATTTCATAGCATAGGTACATGTCAAAATATGTACTTTCTCATCATAGGGATACTTATGTATACATAAATTTTGCATACGATAATCATGTACAAATCCAATTACAAGTATAGGTTAGATATTTTCATTACTAATCTTTATTTATGTACACATACGAATGTATATGTATGCATATAAATCCTTCATTGATAGTCATATTACATGCCCTATCCAATTTATTTTACTATCACATAAGCAACTATTTATCTCAATTAATTAAAAAGTCATAGAATAAAGTATTACAAAAATCTGCACAGGGCAGTATTCTGGACTCGATTTGTGAGCCACATTTGAAATGGAAGATGTCATTTTTAGTAAAATTGATCTTCTACAATCTTATCCCCCTATGTGTCTAGTTTCCAGAGCATCAAAATTCATCTTAATATCTAACCTATAGCTTGAGTTATTTGAAAAATACTATAGGCTATTCATAGAACCAGAACAGTGTGGGCTGTCACTTAGAAAAATTTATAAAGTAAAATTTAGAAGGATTTAGACCAACATTTCTTCATCAAAGTTACACTTTCATGTCTCTAGTTTTATCATAATTTTATTTTGTAGCATTTCAACATCTCTACAAAAAGTTATTCCCATTATTGTAAATTCTGTTTCTATGAGCAATCCAGGGGTCTAGTCCGGATTCAACCCTAAATTCCATGTACTTAGAGGCAGATTTCAGCTTAGTTTTCTTCTTAAGAATTGTATATATAGAAGTATAATTTCCATAGAAATTAACTTTGCATCATTATGATCATTGTACAAGAAGTTATCTCAATTTAATTACAAGCTGTTCCAGAATCTATATTAACAGTTCACCTGATTTTTCAATAAATTATAAAAATTAGTTAGAGGCCGAATCAATTCCTGGTCCCTCTAAAATTTTGTAGGTTTATGTCTCATTTAACTATAAAATTTTGAATTGATTCATTTGGAGGTCTCTAACTCAATTTACAACAGAATTTTCAATACTAGGTCAAAGAAACCCTATTAAGGTTTTAAATACAACTTTATCTCTTATTCTCAACAAATCATTCAAAACTCAAGTCCAACTCATCATGTCCAGCAGAAAATTACATGCACATGAAAACCCCTAAGTTTCCATACCTCGGCCGAAATCCCTATGTCTTCAATCCCTTGCAATTTCCTTTCCTTTACTCTTTCTACCTTCCTCTTCTCCTTCACAAACATCATCATCATTCAATTAAAAATTTCCAACACCTTATTCAACATTTACCTCCACCAAAATGAGTAAAAGAAGAAGAAGAAGAAATTCAGATGATTAATTACCTTTAATTTGTTGCACATATACTTCTTGATTAGATCTCATGCATGCAAGGATTAGAAAGAGAGAATTGAGAGATGAGAGAAGAAGCAAAAATCTGAAATTTTCTCCTCCCTATTGCCGTCCCACTCTCCTCTCCATCCAACCAATGCATTTCTCTCTCCCACATGCAAGAGTTAAGTCTTTATAAAGGGGTGAAAAAGTTCTCTTTTGGTCCCCCTAAAAATTGCATGTCTCACACTTACCTATTTATTCTTTGCATGTTAATCTTTAACCCCTCCTTTTAATTCTTTTCATATATTGACCTATCAATTAATTCCACCTTTTAAATTGACCTCTCCATATATGCTTCTATCCACATTGGACCCCTAAATTTCTGAAATTATAAAATTACCCCAAATTAATACCTTTTTACTTCAATTGTACCCTCAATTAATATTTAACCATACTCTTAAATTTTATTTTCATGCAATTAACATAATAACATGATAATTTACCCCCCTTGACCCATAATTATACAAAATTCTCATTTGATTTAATCTTAATCAAATAAAAATTCCATTCAAAAATTTGCAATTTAAATTTGGGTCATGTTAGGGGCCTTACAAATTTCCCGGCTCCTCACTTTTCCAAAGTCTTCGGCCATTAAAAATATATCTTGACCACTTTCAAAAGTTCTGGGCATTTTTTCCATTTTCAAGGCTTGGACCACGCTCTCAGTGAGGTGACCAAGGACAGCACGCATGTCTCCTACAGTAATAGGGGCTTTCTCCTGCTGTCGTGCAACCATATCATTGAAATTTAGGAGGGGGTCGCCTCCGACTAGTGATCTGAAAGATTTGTCTCCTAGCCTTGAGGGTTTTGATCTATCTTGGTTGTTGCGATTACGCTCTCCATGAGCTACACGTTCGTAAGATCTTGAATCCGCCATGGCTCTCAACGAAAGCACCAAATGATAAAGCCTAAAATATCTTTATCTTGTGAGAAGGAGAGTTGGCGGTTGAAGAGCCGATCAGACAGATGAACCTGCAAGAAGGAGTGCCTGATTAGACCCAAACGTTAGCACTCCGAAGCTTAAGTTAGTAGCTTTTAGAGAGAGAGTGCTTAGAGAGAGAGAGTCTCAAATGTTCAATACCTGGAGCCATCGTGTTTTAGGCTATTTATATAGGTCATTTGGAGGGGTACTCAAGTACCTTGGGAAGTGATAACTGGCAACTAGAGCAGGTGAGCGACGATGTGATAGGGAGCAGTTGGAGAGTATGGGCGTTAGCTTGTGTCAGTGGGCTGATAGGACGTGCTGTCCCATCAGTCCGATCGGAGATCAGGTCTTTCTATTTTGGCTTCTAGCTCACGCCTTGCTCTTTTGCCTTTGGGCTTGGACCATGCTAAATGTTGTTAGGTCACCCTAATTGGGCCTTTGAAAATGTATTTTCCATAGTTATTATTATTATTATTATTATTATTATTATTAAAAAACAATAAAAATAAATAATGATATTTATTATAACCGCGTTTATAATAATTACTTAAAATAAATCAAATTAAAAAAGTACTAAAAAATTTTTATTCTCAAAAGTAAATGGATATATATATATATATATATATATATATATATATATATATATATATATATATATATATATATATATATATATATATATATATATATATATATATATATATATATATATATATATATATATTTAGTGTAAAGTGACAATTTTTAAAAATAATAATTTAGTATATATATTATAATAACAGTATTATAGTTTTTAAAAATTTGACTCTTTAAAAATAAGTAATTTATTTATAAATTTTACCTATTTTGATAGAATTTATTTAAAACATAATGAATTTCATGAAATTTAATTCATAAAATTCAATTTTTATTTTTTTTTTACATTTCAAGCATAAAAAATTAAAATTATAAATAAATTATATAAAATTTTGTAAAATTCATACATTTCAAAGTTTTTACTCATCATATGCCAATTATATCTCTGCCCAAGAGCATGGAAAAGACAAATATTTCACTATTTTAATTTATACTTTTTTTATGAATTAATATTATACTTGTTTATGGGTATTAATACAATCATTTTATCTAATGAGAAAAAAGGACAAATGCAATACTTAGATGCATGTACATTTGTTCTCTGAAAATAATCTAAAAAAAAAGTATAGGAGAGAGGTGATCATTAGCTGTTCCTGCTACCTATTATAAACTGCTTTCACACAGCAAAAGATACCAATCATATAATTGTTCAAAGAAATGCAAGAGCTTAGAAACTACTAATTTTAGTTTGGCCTGCCAATGCACATTGTGTTTAATAATTAATACTATTTTTATTTTTATTTTTATTTTTTTCTATGGCGTATTGGTATTCAATTCTGCTTTTATAAAGCTAATTCATAATTAAAAATAGTTTTTTTTTAACAACGTATACTGTACACACGAAATAAGAATTACAATTAAAATTTCATTGTAAAAATAATTCAAACTCCTTACTACTCTAACCATCCATTGCTATTTTTATAATGTTGAGAAAAGAATAGAAAAAATATGGTCTCCCCAAATGTATAGATGCTTCAAGATGATAATATAATTTAGTTATCTTCCTTAATCTTGTTTTACTTTTGGAACGAATCTTTCTTCTATAATCTAAAACATACACGTTATTACCAATTTTTTTTTTTGTATTTTAGATTTTTTTACAGGATTATATACTATGTTTTAAAATAATAGAATATATTTAAAATGTACTTAAAAGAACATTTCAATAATAAATACTGATTTTAATTTACCACGAGATTTCGAGTTCAAACTTCCACTTTCCTTTTCCTATATAGTTTAAAAAAATACTAATTTTTATTATTCTAACACATAATTTTACTAATGATTATCAATTATGATCTTTATTTATATCATACATAGTCAATAAAAAAAATTAGGGACGCATTTTTCTGTAACTAAAAGGCTAAATCCATTGCCAGATTGCTTTTTGTTTTAGTGGATTAACATTGTAAATATTAAAATAATGATTAATATTATAGGTGGCAAATGGATATATTGGACGGAGTTGAGTTGTATCATAAATTAATGCATTAAAAAATATAGTTTAATATTTAAATAGATTGGACGGATTTAGGTCGACCTATGAGTTTAATATAAATTATTATAAAATTTATTATAATTTTATAAGAATTAAAATTACGTGACTAAATATCTTACAAATTTAAGGTTAGAGATTTTATTACAAAGTTAATAGTTAAGTGATGAATCATGCAAATCACCCCGTGGTGCTGGGTTGTTCCCTTGAATGGTTGGTGAGATTACTCAGGGGTTTCTAAAAAGCTGGTCTTTTATTCATTTATTTTTGTTATTTTGTGGGGTGCAATTCAAGGCTTTAAATTCTCGTTAAACTTTTCTCTTTTTTACCTTAAAATTTGATGACAATAGAAATATATAATATATACAAAGTCTTATAATACCCAAGTAACAAGCCAACTGCAAACCATCAACATTTTCCCATAGCTCAGCAATCGTGATTGAGCAGTAACCCAGGTTCCTAGAATAACCCAAAGTCCAGCAGCCCTTATTGTTACGGATCAGACCACCTGTGATGCTCCTTATTTTTATCTAGCATGCATAATATATTCTAGGGTATGAAAATGAGTTAAATACTTAGTAACGTAGTATGAATTAAGTAAAACCTAGTGATGCAGTTTGGGAAGAAATTAAGTTTAAATAGGCCCCCAAATAGCCAAATAAAGAAAAATTTCACGACTTTGAGGAGAGTTGACTGAAATTTTGACCAAACAGTTGAGAAACTTAGAGATCTCTAATTGCTTCCATATTTTTACATACACCATATAAATAGTATAAAGACACTTTAAGAATTGAAAAATAGTAATTCTAGCAGTTCTGAAATTTCGAATTTCGGACCAATTGCGCAGGGAGCCGAGACAGAAAGTATATTGAAATCATGTTGGAATGAGTTGAAATTTTTACCATATGTTTTTTAATATATAGGAACACTCGGGGAAAAATTTCAGGGCAATCTAACATTTGGAACAAAATTTCATATTTCGAGGTGTAAAATCGAGACCGGATCATTCGGAGGGTCAAATCCAAGAATTTGACCATAAAAAGATATATGAGTCACTAATAGAGAGCCATGATCGTGTGAATGATCTTACATCATTAGGGTGAGCCTAAGTAGATGTATGGATGACAAGTGGCCAAAATGTGAGCCTTTGGATTTCATAACAAATGGAGGAATCTTGACCTCTAATTTGGGGTATAAAAAGACACCATAGATTAGTCTAGAAGTCTCTAATTTTACAGCAAAATTCGGCCATCTTCCTCTCCTTATCCCTCCAAATATAAACCCTCCTTGTTTTTTCCATTCCATCATTTTTCTTCTTCTCTTCTTCAATTCCCACCAAATTCCAAGCTGAAATTTCACCTAAATACACTAAAAGACTTCCTTTTCATCTTAGAAACAAGATTGAAGCAAAGGAAAGTGGAGAAATCAAGGTTTTGGGGAGAGAGAAATTTGACCTAACTAGGTAATGTCATGAGTTTTTGTTAGTTTTAATTGGGATTTTTCATATAGGCATGTAGATTATCATGTTTCATTCTCTTGGTATCCATATTATGCTCTTCTTTAATTAAATCAAGAACAAATATACCATTCTCAATGATAGCTTTTGCATAAAACATATTGTTCTTAAAAATATAGCAACACTTATCCTTTAAAGAAATGTCATAATCGTTTAATAAACAATTGAAAGAAATAATACTCTTGGATAAAGCTGGAACATAATAACAATTATTTAATTTCAGTACTAATCCACTTGGAAAAGGCAAGTGGTAAGTCCCCACAACCGTTGTAGAGATGCTGACTGCAAACATATCTCTGCCTTTCCAACTCTTCTAAAGCTTCTAAGCCCTTGTAGATCATTACACAAGTGAGATCCACATCCGGTATCTAATACCCAAGATTATTTTGAAGCAATATAATAAGTATTAATTTCAATCATATGAATACCTAAAGTAGAAGCATCAGCATGCTTCTTCTCCTTAAGAGAATCTAGATAGGCCTTGCAGTTATGCTTCCAGTGACCATCCTTTCTACAATGGAAGCAAGTTCCTTTGGGATTCTCTTTCTTGGCAACCTTCTTCTTGGAGATCCCACCATTCTTTGGCTGCGCCTTGGTTTTCTTCTTCTTCTTGCCTTTAGCAAAAGTGACAACCATGACACTTTTTGGATCCTTCTTAAAGGATCCATCAGCTGTTTTGACCATGTTGATTAACTCAGGAATGGTAACTTGGATCTTATTCATGTTGAATTTAAGCGCGAAAGGTGCATAACATGGAGCCAACAAGTACAAGATTAAATCTATGTATAGATCATTATCCATTACATAGCCAAGTCTACTCAAATGCTCAATATACCCATACATCTTCAATGCATGAGTAGCAATTGAAGTGCCTTCCATCATTTTGCAGCTAAATAGAGCTCGAGCAATCTCATATTGCTCAGTTCTAGCCTGAGAAGAATAAAGCTCATCTAGATGCAAAATGATGGTTCTAGCATCCATCATCTCATGTTGCTTCTGAAGCTTTGAAGACATAGCACCTAGCATCATACATGCTGCTGCTTCACTATCCTCCATGTATTTACGATAAGTGCCTTTGATCTCATCAATGACATCATCTGATGGAAGTGGTGGTGGATCTTTGTCCAAGACATAATGGATCTTTTCAGCTCTGAGAACAATTATCACTTGCCTGATCCAATCAGAATAGTTGCTGCCAACCAGCTTGTTATCCAAGATTGATCGTATGTTAATGTTTGAAGTACTCATGATGATGACCTAGATGTGAAAAAGAAAATATATGAGAGTATGTTCATATATATGTATGCATTAATTAGGTCTTTAATTAATCCATTTACTTCCACTATTTTATTGCGAATTAATAGCCCTCACTATTTAATTCGAGAAAACCCGATGATTTCTTAGTGGGCCAATATTCAATTCTTGATATGTAATTTGACCTTGATTGTGGTCAATAAGCCAAACTCCATACCCTTGAAAGGTAGGTATCTCTATACCAATTGTGTCTCTACACAACTATTGGATCATTAGGTTATCAACTCTTGATGTATGCATATCATATATGCATTCCCTAATCTTGCCTCTAGAACCATTAGCCTTGACTGTGGTCAACAAACTAATAGGCTAGCTAAGATGACCCATTTAATTAGACTTGAACATATTCGATATAATGTGAGCTTGACTGTGGTCAATAACCCATACTATAAAGAACTCTGGTTCTCCTCAAATTAATGGAAGGCTTATATACCTTAGTATTTATTTGAGGGTTTTAGTTAATTAAGGCTCATCATACATGGTTGGCATACATTGGTATGCATCCTATATCTATCACATAAATATAAGCATACAAATATGGTATAGTTATGGAATTTACTACATTGATTTCCCCGAGCCAAAAGGGAAATCAAAAGGTCACACCTAGGTAGTATGCATGATTCAAACAAGTAAGAAATAATTACATATCTTCAAGCTTGTTGGAATTCGGCCCATCTTGCTCCTTGATAGTGGTCTCCATCTCTATCTCTAATTCTAATCTAAGTAATCTAATTGCATATTACAATTTGAAAAAGAAATATAAACCAAAAACAAGTGGCCGGGACATGAAAGTCCTCATTGGGCCAAAACATGCATAATGCTCAATCACATTAGGCCTTGTCCATAACTATTCATCATGCCAATCATACACCCTTATATGTATTTCTAATGCATAAAGTAATGGATTACTAGCTTTGTTTCAACTCTTGAAACATACTTTTGAGTTATTTTAATAATGTGATCAAATTAGAAAACTTTTTCCATTTTGAAACTTTCATTTTAGGAAATATTTTTGCATACATGTGTTCTTGCCTTAATAATCAATCCAATTGATTATTAATTGATTATTTAATTAATTAATCATATTAAATAATTAAAAGAATCAATTTTGGGCTTAAGATAAAGGGTAGGCCGAAACCCACAAAATTAAATCCTAAATGTGTTCACACACAAACTTGTTTTGTGTCTATTGGATCATTTGGGCCTTTTGGAATGAGCCAAACCCACTCCAGCTCTTAAAATCCATTAATAAACTTAATTAAAATCTATAATATTTAATTTAAATCAGCTTCTTGGGCCCACCAAGTCATTCACTAATTTAAATCAAGTCTGTAAACATAATTAAGCCCATTAAGGGGTTTTAATGAATTAAAATTAATCCAATTAATTCAAGGCCCATTTTAATTAATCCAATTAATTAAAAACACTTTAATATATCAGATATATCATATTTAGAAGATTAAAAATCGTTCTAAACAAGAACACATCAAGAACACCAATTTATCGAACTTTTCGACTAAACTAGTTTTCATGCAAAACTTGTTCGATTTTAATTTCGTTTGATCCTATGGATTAATATTATATATTAAACACATAAATTATCATCAAAATGATCTTATAGTGGATCGATAAAAAATTAATTTAGAACAGCCCCTAAACTTCATTGAAAATAAAAAGCCATTCAAGCCATTCTCAATGGTTGTTTTCTCAAAAGAATCCTTTTTATTTTTTGTTTTATATATTTGATCACATATATACAGAAATCAATATTTATCATTCATGAACAATCAAATCTGATATTTTAAAGTTCATGAAATAAATAACTCAAAAATAAAACTTATTCCGCAGAAAAATATAGAATTGTATATTCATGGCAAAATCGAGGCTCTGATACCATGTTGGGAATTATCGGTTACATGCATCTCATACATAAGCGAAATTTAAAATTTTTAACCAATATATCTGATCTTTCCATGAATTTACAATATACATATTAATGAGAATAAGAAAAATCACCTTTGATTTTTGTTGTACAATTGATTTTCCTTCTCACCGGGTTGTCGCAAACCACAATGTCCAAAATCGAACACCTCCAATGAGTAATCCACACTAGAGAAGGAATGAATGACCCAACAATTGGGAGAAACAAGGGCTGGCCAAAATCCCTAGATGCTAGCTTTTGGGATTGGCGGCTAGGGTTGAGAGAAAAGAGAGAAGAAGCTTTTCTTAATTGTTCACACTTAACCCTAATTCCACATCTCTTGGATTTTTATAGTTAGGTTAAAAAATCCAACTTCATAATAGGATTGGGCTCTTTAAAATTACTGGAGAATTATTAATTGGGCTTCTGAAATTATTTATAATTATTTGGGCTCAATTAAATCTAATTTAAGCCCTTTCACAAAAGACTATGCATAAAACCCACAAACTAGGCCCTTTGTACATATACTTGGATTTAATTACCCAAATGAATTCCAAATCCAACCAAATTAAATATGTAGGATTCATAATACTTATGTAACATATTTAATTTATTTTGGTCCAAGAAATAGGACTCTAAGGCCTTTTGTTTGGAGTTGGTATGTGGCCCTTCTTATGGAGGGTTTCTACACCAACTTCACTTCTCTGGACCTCTGTAATTCCTTCAATGAATCTATTAATTATTATATCAGCCCTATAACACTTATAGTCCAATAATAATTAATTATAAAATACATTATTTTAATTAGGTCAAATTTTACAGAATATTTCTCAAAAGTTTCGCGAACAATTTTACTTGATCATAATTAATTAAACTCTTTAATTAATTATTCTCTTATTCACTTCTCTATTTCCATAATAATATCAAATATTATTATCCTTGTCATTTTACCATTTTATCCTTTTCTCTATATGTGTGTGACCTATTGGGTTTTTGTCCATATTGGCAGTATAATATGTAATTGTGAGTTCCATTCAAAACTCACATGATTTAAACTTCTTTAAATCATTTTATCAATCCCTATTGATATTCTTGATACACTATTATAAAATTTATGATTGGCCTCTAGCTAGGCATCATGACTACCCAAATGTCAGGAAAGTCAAGCGGTTTGACTATACCTTTCCATAGAAACAGTTACCGTGCAATTACTCCTTTCACCACTCTTATCTCAATTAGATTCTGAGTATGAATTTCTATCAACTCATATAAATCTAATTATGTATGTTCTATTAATTTAACCATTATTTCCAAAATGCCCTTCATGGATCTCTATCCATCTTGGCATATTACTCTAGCCAGAGATTCTCTGAATAAGGCAATTATAGAATCATGCGAGATAACTTGCCTTACTAAATCTGGGATGGTGAATCCTTTGTCAATCTCTCAAGTATCTTCAAGCAGGTCATGATATACCCAATCTCCTAACTATCTTCACTCCCAGTTGTAAGTAATTAGTTATGGAGTCAAAATATACCACTTGCTACTTAAGATAACTTTGATGATCTCAATTCTAAGGATACTTGCACAACCGCTATGAAGAGATTCCTTACTGACATAGATTTAATATCTATGTGAGAATTCTCTTTGCAGGTCTCCAATAAACTTGTTCTTCTAACAAGCATCCACATGTTAGCTTTGATTATCTTCCATAATCACAGTTATAAGAACCACTGCTTGAACCATTCAAGAAGCATAACATGTGCTAGTCTGTCCGAATTAACAATGTCCTATCTTGTTAATTCTATGACTAGGGATATTTAGATATTAATACATTTGCATGCAATAGACACCTCATATTATGAACACTTTCATGATTGTCTTTGTACTGTGTTTATAATATCAAGGACTTCATTTATTAATTTAAGATTTACAAACACATGTATTTAAACATAGCATTAATAAATGAATAATGCCTTTTATTAAGAATATAAATTCATACATATGAAATTCATCCCTTTTACATGGGCTCTAGGGCATACTCTCTAACACAATGGAGTTAAAGGGAATTTGTAACACCCGTCCTTTAATTACTTGATTAATAACCCGACCAACCCAATAATAATATAAACAATAAATAAATGAGTACCTAAAAATGTAATAAAAAAATGAAAAATAGAAAAGAGAATACATATGTGTGTGTAATTGATTTGGGGGGCAAAATGCAAATAGAAGGAAGAAAGAGTGTGGGCTTAAAACTTGGGGTACCTAAAGGGAAAATCGCCAAAACTACGTCGTTTTGGTCTTAGGATTTCCCCTTCCTTTTTTTCTTTTTTTTCTTTCTTCTTTCTTTGGGTTGGCAGATCGGGTATACCCTCTCAAAAAGCCACCGCCCCTCTCTTTCTTCCCTTCTCCCTCTTTCCCCTCTCTTGTCTGGCCACGCCAACAGCCCTCTGCCGTTTTCGCCGCCCACGCCGCTTTCTCCTTCTTTTTCTTTTTTGCGTGGCAGCAACACCACTTTCCCTTGCTTCTTCTCCTCCCTAGCTCGGTTCCTTCACCATCCGACCCTCCCTTTGTGTTTCTCTCCTCTTCTATTTGTTGGGTAAGCTTCTCTTTACTCCTAATTGTTGGTTTTTGGTGAGAAATTTGAAAGAGAAGTGATAAAAATTCAGATCTAGGGATTTATTTAATTAGGAAAAAATCTAATCCATGGTGGTTAGATGAACATTCAGCTAAATAATTATTTAAAGTTGCTATAATTTATGAATTTGTACATTAATTGTTGAGAAATTCTTGTGGGTTATGGATTTGTGTAGAGAAAAGAGATGAAGTAGATGAAGGAGGTAAAGAAAGAGAAGGAAAATGATGGTTTAAAGTTCTAAAAGCTGAAAATTTAATAAGATATCAACAAAATAAGTAAGTGTTCAAACAAATTTATTTTTCCTTTTGATTATGCCTTATGTATGTTTGAATTTTTAAGTTATTGTTGATTTTGTTATGATTAGAGCTATGCAAATTAAGTTTGAAATTAAATAAGGCTATGTTACAATTGGTTGTGATTTTAGAAATCAATAGGCATGCATTATAGATGATATGTAATTAATATGCTTTATGTACCTGAAGATTTTTAAGTTATAGTTGATTTGGTTATGGGCAAGGTTATCAATATTGAGTTTAAAATTTGACAAGGTTGTATTTATGAATTAGTCGTGAACTCAAGGATTAATAGTTATGTTTTATAATTAACATAAATTAAGTATGGCTTTGAGGTAGCCAATGTAGTTAGAGAAAATTTTATTTGAATTGTTATTGATGACGTAAAGCTATTTGGATTTCTAATTCTTGATGTAATAATGAGTTGCTAGTCTAAACATGTTAATGAAGGCAATCAAAGGTGAAATTGAAGGTTAAATTATTTGATTAAAAATAAGTGAAGTATGTTTGTTGTGAAAGTTACTTACAAGCATAGCTAAATGCCCAATAAGAAACTTAAAAAAAAAAAAAAAGCTAAACTATCGAAATTTGGAAATTTATTGTTTGCCCTTAGTAAAGCCAGACAGGAATTGGAGAAATTGAATAAAATTGGCATGCCAATTAAGGAATTAGCAATACGGCGCCTTGATATGTAACACCAAATTGGATGGCTCCGGGAGCTCTTCCGATGTATGTAATTAAATTGAGTCGTGGACTGGATGGCTCCAAGGGCTCGACCCACAGTTGCGTGCGTGTATATATATATATGTGTGTGTGTGTGCGTGTGTGCATGCGCGCGCGCGCATAGGAATGAATGCACATGTTTAATAGAAAAATTACGTACATTGACTGAGAAAATCGTTAAAAGGGGACTGGATGATTTCAAGAACTCGATCCCTCGCTTGGATCCCGTTTATCCGGCTCGATGCGATTCTGCTGGATTTACTTGGAGTAAATATTAAGCGTAAACATTAAATTTTCATTTAAATAAATTAGAAACTTCTATTAGTTAGACAATTAGTTAAATTAATAACTAAATAATTATCTACACATATACCTGCTTAATTTGCCTTTAATGGATTTCTTTTGTCATTTGTATGTGCTTGATAAAGGAGAATGTGCATTACTTGACAATTTGAACTTATATATGCTTCAGTTATTTATTACATATTTTGGAAAAATATAATTGCTTGAACACCACTAAGCAATATGCTTAGCACGTGGGTTTTCTTTCCGTGCGTAGGTTGGAGAAATTATTTTCAAGGAAGTAGATAGCAGATCTGTATCAAAATTTTAGTCATATTGGAGGAGTGAAAGAGTTTTGAGGTGGATGCGCTTTGGTCTTTTATTCCTTTCTAACATTTTGGCATGTACACTGATTTTGGAGATGTAAATCATATATGTAAATAATTATGACTAATAGTATTGTAAATTATGTTGGAATTAGTGGAGAACTAATTATGCTGCGTTTTATATAATAGTTGGATTTTGAGATTTAAAGAATTAGAAGAAGGGCATTGCATGCTGTGTTGGGATTTGAATTGGAGATGGATGGTAGATTAGGTGTTATTAGGAGTATTTTAAATGCTTTTCTTTCAGTGGATTTTTAAGAAATTTAGGGAATACTCTGCCGAAATTTTTACAAAATAAATAGTATTTTAATTAACATTTTATTTAACTTGGTTAGAACAGCCTAAATCTGATGGTGACATCCGGTATCCGGATCTTTAACTGACTGGGTATAAGTGTTACAAAATAGGCTAAAAAGGAGCAAAATCATAATTTTTTAAAAGTTCGGGGACCAAATTGAAAATTTCCATTTTGTACAGAAAATTTAGGATTAAATAGTAATTTTTACATTTATGAAGAAATAAAGATGTAATAAGATAAAAGAAATAAATTTGAGAAGTTAGTAAATAGAAAAAAATATAAATTAAAGATTAGGTACTAAATGAAAATTTTACAATTTTTATAATTGTAGTAGTATTAACCACTAAGTGACAATGTCGCTTAGCGCATAGTTATTGTGACATGCAGGGATAGGTAACGAAGACAAAGAATTGAAGAAGGAAATGGCATGTCCATGTATTTTGGGACTTTGGTCCACTTTTGTAATAAATAGGAATTTTCTATTTTGTTATGTAAATATTTTGGATTGTAATTAAATTTAGAACTAGTATATTATGGATGGATGTACGAAAATATGTTATATGATTATGACTGTGGAATGAATTAGAAGTGCCTAAGTATTTATTGAAGTTATGGAGGAGGAAAATTATTTAGGAGTGTTAATTTAATTGCAGGTATTTGGAAAGCATGAAAAATAAGCCGTCATGCTGCTTAAATATTTACTACATGAATAGTAATATTTCGTTTCATGTATAGAGTATCTTTGGCTAATTGATTGAATATTATAAATTATTTGCCCAACGACGAGGAATACCATGCAGTAATAGAGTGTTACACCACCTGCAGAAGCAAACCTAGTTGAGCTCTTGAAAGCGTCATCACTAATGAGTTTAAATCAATTCCTTAGAGGAGGCTTCCACCTTTTCCATGGATGATGGTGATCTTTGTGTTTGAAGATTGAAGGGATCTTCATTATTAAAATTGTTGAGAGCATACAGCAATGGTGGGTTTGGGAGTTTGAAAGAAATAGTTGCAGAAGTGGTATTTAAAGAAGAAGAAGAGAAAGAAATAGGTTAGATCAGTATGGAACAAATAACATATGGAAAAGAATATATTAAAGTTCTTTCACCTTTTATAAGTTGGAAAAATTTCGACGATAAGGAGAAAAGAAGCAAAGAACTTTAATATATTCTTTTCCAACTTATAAGGAGAAAAGAAGCAACGAAGAGGAAAAGAGATTAGGGTTTTGGAAAGAGACGAAAAGGAGGAAGAAAGAGGAGTTTTGGAAAAAATCAATTCGATACAGATACAATGAGTTGAAAAATAAAATGAGTCAGTTTTGAGTTAATCCGATGGATATTGAATTTGGTTGAAAAATAAAATGAGTCAGTTTTTGGTTGATCAAGTAATTATTTATTTGGATTGAATTGGATTTTAGTTATTTTTTTTGGCGAATTAGGATTGAATTTTGGATTTGGGCCAATTTTGCCACCTCTAATATTAGTGTACAATATGATATAACGAAAAAATATAAAGGTAAATATTAAGAATTATCTTATTTTAAATTTTATTTAAAAATGATATAAAAAATTAAATGTAAATTTATTAATTATTAAAAAATTGTATCCATTATTTTAGGGGAGAGTGAGGAATATTTAAATATATGCTATTTATTTCATTTCACCAAATTGTTACTTTTTATAAAAAAAAATGTGACTTTGGTAAATTTAATATTTAACGCATTATTTTTAATTTTATTTTTATATAATATAAACAAAATTTTAATATTTTTTATACATTTCACTATAATAATTTAAATTAAAAATTATTTTAATCTATTTAATTTTAGTTATATAAAAAATTAATAAAATTAATAATTATTTTAATATTGATAATTTATTTAATAAGTGTTAATTTGATGGACGCATGACTATTTTATAGTTTGAACTAGGATCCTAAATATTCGGGCTATGAAGGCGGGGTTTATGGGTCTCCCGCATGGCAGTGGGTCTAGTGGATGAAGCCTAACCGACCATAATACTTTTCTCTCACATGAAGATGGAATGGTTTTGACCGTGCACGAAAATGAAGAGAAAGTCGTCCGTTAATTTTTTTTTTTAAAATATGATTAAATGGTTGAATTTATTTATGATGAAAATGAACCTTGACTGCAGCGCTACGGGTAAGAAAAAAAAAATCAAAAAATATAATTAACTGTAAAATCGATTAGAAATTAAATTAATTTTTACGGTTAATCGATTCGATAAACTTGGTTATACTTTTTAATTTTTATATTTTTTTGTTAATAGTTATAGTTTAGATTTTTAAATACCGATTAACCGTTAGTTCACGGTTAACCGGTTTGTGTGTGTGTATATATATATATATATATATATATATATATATATATATATATATATATATATATATATATATATATATATATATATATTCAAAATTTTTTTTCTATTTCTCTCTAAAATTTATATAAAATAATACTTTGAAATATATTTAAATTATATTTTTATTTTTATACTTTAATTTTTTTATATTTTTTTTATAAAATTTATATAATACTTTAAACTAAATTTATATTATGCCATCCTCTTTAATTATATAGTAATATTTATATATAATATCCGATTAACTTTTATATATGTTGGTTTTTGTCATATATTGGTGTTCATATTTTACTTAATAGCATTCAATTATATTTTTTTTTATATTTTAGAGTTTATGTTATAACATTTAATATTATCCAAAATTTTATTTAATTTAGAATCAAACATATTAATTTCCAACAAATATCAAATCTATTTTATAATATTAACTATTAATTTATAAAATATAAATTTTGGCTAGTAAATTATGTTTGTTTCATAATTTTTATATTAAATTACTTTACACATTCAAAATTGAATTGAACTTTGTATAATTTTTTTTTATAATTTTATGTTATAAATTTTAATAGTTGATCGAAAAATATTGGTTAACCAAATCGAAAAATTGAAATCGATGGACTAGTTAACAGTTAGTGATTTTAAAAAAATTGATATTAATGGACTGATTAAGTTTTTTGCTCATAAACTGATTAACCGATTCATGCTTATCCCTACTGTTTTGTGATAAATCGTGATTTTGAAAGGAGATTGGAATGGGCATTTTGGAATGAATTTGGAAGAGGCCCGTTGGGCACCCGCTACACAGATCCAAACAGTTTGAGGTTAAGATTGGCAATTTGTGGATTGGTCCAATAGCATTTTTTATGTTTGGGTCATTTTTTGGAGCAGTTTTGAATTAAATTTTGGATTTAAACTATTTGGCCTTTTTATGATAGAAATTTCTGGATTAAACCGAATTTATGTACCTCTAAATATATATAATCAATATTTTTATTATTAGTTTGGTCACAATTTAAATAATTTGGACATTTTCAGTACACAATGTCACAAAAGGTTTGCTTATGATCAATATTGAAAGAACCGGATCGGATAGTTTAACCCAAAAACCAGGAACCAGATTCTAATTTGGTCCGGATACACCATAAAAATCTTTAGGTAAAAAAAATTAAAAAAAATCCATTAAACTACCCGGTTTAACCTTAAACCAATTCGCCCAGTTCGCTCCGATTCTTATCTCCCTAACACACGTGCCTTCCGGTTGAATTTCATTTCTTCTTTGTCAATTCTTCAAGCAAATTTTCGTATTAATATCCTCACTTTTATATATTGATATCTCATTTTTTTTATTTTTATAATTTATTTTTGAAAATTTATCAATTATTAAATTTTAATCTATAAATATTAGATATTATTACACTCATACATTTTGACTTTACTTTATGAAAAATAAATATTTATATATAATTTAAATTTATTTCATGTGCATATTTGTGTTGTGTCTCATATATATATATATATATATATATATATATATATATATATTAAAATTGTGTATTTCTATTAAAATATGGCTATTATAATAATATGAGCATAATTATGATAAATATTAATGATAATATATAACTTATTATTCTTTATTGGGCTTTTATCTAAAAGTCTAACGTCCAATCTGAATATAGGCCATACTCAAAGCCCATGGATAATCCGATCTATATAAGAGCCCATTACAAGCCGATCGGGACATCCCTCTATCAAGAACATCACGTCAGGCATCAAACCAGCGGACTTAATCCTGCCACATGCAGACCCAATCCTACCATGCTGGAATAGCTATGATTTTAAATTTGACCTTTTCAATTTCGAATAGATTTTTCGATTAATCAAAACTTTTAATTATTTTTGCTCATCTCTAAAAATAATATATATAAAAATTAATCGATTACTTTATATAAATATTATTTTATATAATTATAAAAAAATGACATAATTTAAATATAATTTAAAGGATTATATGAATTTTGTAGAAAATATTAAGGTATAAAATAAAAAAAATAATTTAAATATAGTTTAAAATATTACTCTATGTAAATTTTAGAGAAAAATAAAAATCATAAAACTGTAAACTAACGGTTAATCGGTACTAAAATTATGAAATCAAAAATAAAAAACATAAATTAAAAGTAAATTTATCGATTAACTGAAACTGTCGGTTTTTTCTAACTATGGATCGAAACCAAAACCGATAACCGAAACTAATAATATTCAAAAACCAAAATTAATTTTTGTTTTAAAATAATTTTTTGGTTAACTATTTTTTCGATTTTTTTTACTCAGCCCTAATATCATCGGCACTAGATCTATCAATAGGATATAATGGATTTGGGTTCAAATCACTTTTTTTTTGTCATCATTTTCTGATCGAATCTCTTATCATAATTAGATTTAAGTAAAACCGAATTAAATAGTAAGTAACTTGATATATTAGTTCAATTTTATCGATTTTCAATTTGATCAGTTCAATTTTAAAATAAAAGTTTGATTATATCTATCACTTTTTAGTATAAAAAAAACCACTAAAATCAAATCAAATAAACTATTAGTAAAACTATGTTTTCTTGTATGGTCTGATATATTCATTTATATAAAAACTCTTAACTCTTTTTTTTCTTTTTGTTTATACATGTACGTTGCCAAATAAAAAAAAAATTGAGCAATGACAGTGACGTAACATAGTAGAAATATCTACAACTTCAAGGAGGAATAGAGAGTATTTTTCACTGTAAACTCAAGAAAATGGAGTAGAAAGCGAGATGAACAGTACAATTTTAACTGTCTCACTTGGTACATATATTATAATTACATGTTTTGAACATGGTTATTAAACTCGGATTGACTCGAATGGTCGGATCGGTTGGATTGTAACTTAATAAGAAATTCGAGTCGATTTAACATTAAAATCGAAAAGTGTAAAAACTCAGATTGACTCGGAAAAAATCGGGTTGAATCGGAACTAAATGACTTGAACCGAATTTTGGTTCAACCAAAAAAATTTGCATTTTGAGAAATAAAACCCTAAATTCCTAAATTTTCTTTCCTTTCTCTGCATCCATTTCAGACCAACATGTATTGAAAGAATTAAATATAAATAATTAATGCAAAAATGCAAATGATGAATGAAAAAAAAATAAAAGAAAATAAAAAACGACAATAAAAAGAATGAATGTGTAGCATTTTAATTGGACTGTCAAAGATGTCATAAGCACAATTAATAAAAGGTTTCAAGAAAATGATAAGATTAAGATTAAGAATAATAATAAATTAATATTTTGTAATGCTTCAACAACTCTAAAGGTGTGAATAGTAGCGCAATAAATTATGAATTTATAAATGTGTTATATAGATGATGCATGGTGAATATGTTGCACATTGATGCTAAATAGTTTTACATTAATATTTATTAATTAATAAATTTTTCAATTTATTTTGACATATCATATTTTTATTTTTTTATAAATAATTATATTTAATAAAAATAAAAATTTCGAGTTAACTCGATCCAATTAATTGACTCTTGACTCAGTTGATAGATCGAGTCAATTTTTGAGCCGCTTATGAAAACATTGGTTTTGAATATGGAAAATCATTGCGTATCCAGTTCAATTATGCGTTTTATTTGATTGCAATGGTATAATGCGTTAAAGGTGAATTACCTTATATATATATATATATATATATATATATATATATATATATATATATATATATATATATATATATATATATATATATATATATATATATATATATATATATATTCTTTTATTTAAAATTACTTTTACAAAATATATAGATTTTACAAAAAGTACAGAGTTTAGTAATATTTTCCTTTCTTAATATGTTGGTGCCTTTCTTTTAATTAATTGGGATATTGTGGGTAAAAGAAAATTATTTCGTGGAATAATTAATCCCAATAAATAATCTCTCCATTTCGTTCATCTCGTATTTTGCATTTTACTCAAAATAAAAAATTTTAAGTTTCAATACCTATATATATATATAATGGGATGAGAATATATATTTATAAAAAATCAGTAAAAGAATATTTTAATAAATTATAGTCAATTTTTTATAAAATTAATATTATTTAATAATTTGTTAATTTGTGTGAAAAACAGAAAATTATCTTATTGAGTGGAATGAAAGGAGTAAAACCTTCTTTATACATGTCATTTTTAAATTTAAGTCAACCTTGCAATTACGGTTCGGCTATTGATTATTCAAAAATGCTCCTAATTAAAGATTGAGAAATTAAAATTCAATTAGTTTAATATCTTATTAGTGACATAGCAAATTTTATCTCTATTAACACATATTCTAATTTTTTAAAAAATATAATTTAAATAAATTAAGAAAAATTAAATGCAAAAATTTTGTATATTTTTTCTCTTTGAATATTGACGATTAAATCAATTTTTAGCTATTAAATATTTTTTTTCTCAACAAATCATACGATGTGGGTTTTTTTTGGATAAATCATGTATATATATATATAGCTATTGCTAGGAGTGAACATGGACTGGTTAAACCAGTCCATGAGTAAAAAAATTAATCAGTTCATTAATATCGATTTTTTTAAATCACTAATCATTAATCAATCCATTACATTCAGTTAGCCAGTCCATCGATTTCGATTTTTCGGTTTGTTTAACCAATATTTTTCGGTTAACCATTAAAATTTATAATATAAAATTATATAAAAAAATAGTACAAAGTTCAATTCAATTTTGAATGTGTAAAGTAGTTTAATATAAAAATTATAAAACAAACATAATTTACTAGACAAAATTCATGTTTTATATATTAATAGCTAATATTATAAAATAAATTTGTGAAGGAGTTTGGGATATGCCCATGTCTCATGAGATGATAAATTAGCCCCGATATAATAAAGATAATATCGAAACATGAAATAATTTATATAGAATTAGTTTCATATTGGGTTTTCCCTTAATTAGGGAATCTACCATTTATGTGTGCATTAATATGGGCAATTATATATTAATTTCGTAATGGCCATATTTATTATTTCCTTATTAATATTGTAACTGCCAATTTAATTCATCATTATTAAAAAATTAAGTATTCCTTAATTTGAGCCCTATATAAGGGCTTAAATGCTTCATTTACAGGAAGAAGAGAAAAATTAAAGATACTAAAAATTTGTCCATTTGTCTCCTCGCATATTTTCTTTGTCTAAAGGAGCTTTTAGTTTATGGATCTATATTTTCATCCCGTAGTTCGTGACACGTGGGTGATAGGCTATGCGGTAATGTAAAACAATCAATTTCCACTTTTGCTTCAACGATTTTGTGCTTCAAGAGATATTTATGTCTACTTCTCGAAATATATTGTGATATATATTTCTTTTATTGGTATCAGAGCCCATATTTTAGCATTTTGGCATGTCTATTATGAAGATTTGATTTTTTGTGAAAATTCAGACATGTTAATAGGCTGATATGATATGCATATTGATACTATATTTGTATGTATGTATATTTTTTTATCTGTATATTTTTTGTGTATTTGTACATAAAAAAATCAATTAAAAATCTATAATTAAAATTTCATGTGAATTTTTTTTATTTTTGACCACACCATTGGACTCAGGAACCTCAAAAATCCCATCCTAAAAAAATTTCGGTGGCTTGAAACCATCGAAAAGGCGGCATGTGGCTTGCACGCGCCACCAGTGTGCTGGGCAGGTGTTAGAGAGCGCATCTCCAGCACGCACCTGGCCACGCGCACTGAGTGAAATGTTACTCAGCCACATGGCCCAATGGAGAAACAACACGTGGCCTTATGGTGAAGCACCACAGGTTAGATGACGTGTTAATGGGGATCCACATAATGCCATGTGGCAGCATATGGGACTGACACGTGGCAAGGGTCATACCATGTGGCATGACGTGTCATGCCATCTGGTGTGCACGTGGCAACCTGCGGTACAGCCACGTGGCATGAGGGTCTAGACACGCGGAGACACATGGGCTAGTGACTGGATGACACATGGCAGACTGCGGTCATGTCACGTGTCCATTTTGTTTGTCCAGTGGGTGTCACATGGATGAATGTGCGGCCATCACGTGGCCACATGTGGCTTAGTACGGTCGCGCTACGTGGCGGAGTGCCTCAGCTGGCAAGTGGTGCATCTATCGCGCGTGTGGCACGTGAAGCCTTTTCTGACCTCCAAATCAGCTCAAATTTTTTTAATCTGATTTTCTCAATTTTTTCTAATTTTTTAGTCATGTTTTGAAAATTTTTTTGAGGACCAAAAAATATTTTTTGGATTATATTCCTATAAAAATTATTTTAAAATTGATAAAAATTGAGAAAATTATTTTTTCTGCCTTCTTAAATTTTTAAATTGGTTTGAAAATTTTATATTATGGATATATCTTCATTTGTTGATTGAAATGAGTTTCAATTATATGTGTGTTTGTACATGAATGCACTGACTATTTATATTCTGTTATGAGTAACAGCTTGTTTATAGATATTGGATTGAAATGAGTTTAAATTATATATGTTTGTGCATGAGTGTACTTACTGTTTAATTTTTTATTATGTGTGACAGAAATGATGAAGATAAGAACTCCTAGATGTACATAAATTTCTTAAGGAATTATAGAAACCGAAGCAAAAGTGCAAACGGTTTGCAAAATGAGGATGCATAAGAAGGATCGAGCTGATGACATTGATGCAATAGTGTATCATATTTTGTGTATGCATGAAAAGATGCAAGAGTGCATTTAGGCTGATGGTCTAGACCAAGGATGTGGTGAAAGGACCTTGTTTAAGGTGATGAAAGACTCTTTTGATCGTCATCCAAATATGAGAAACTAGTTGGTTGATGCCTGGATTAAGAAAAATGAAATTTATGAAAAAACCATTATCCGATTTTTGTATTTAGTGACCAAAAGAAGAGTGTTGAGAACTAACATTAAATCTGAGATGGTGCTTAGAAGCGAACATTGTGTGTATCATCCATGGCTTCATCATCAATTTTATGGCATACCTCTTGATTTGTTCGAAAGGGTCGAGAAATCATTTCCAGTGACAAGACTAGTTTTGTCACATTCTAGATTCCCTGAGTTATTGACATGAGTGTCAAGTTATTATTGGTTAATGAATTTTTGGTTAGGATTTTTGTTTCCTATTACTAGATTAAAGACAAGTATGTTTTGTCTTATTTTAAATAAATGAGTTTATTTATCTTTTGAATATTATATTGGCATTTAATATTTATTATAAATGTGTTTATTTTATTATTAATTGCTTAGCAATATTTTGTGAGTAAAATGATTACATGATAATTGAGTTAAGACTTAGATTATCTTATGTATAATATTTTAAATTAAGTTTAAAAACTTAATGCCCAACAATCAACATTTACTATGCATGAAATTTTAACCGATAAGGTTAGACATTAGGACTTAGAGGGTAATTGGAAACTTTAAGTAACCTTTTTGAATTTGAGCTTAATAGACAACTTTATTAGGTTAATTTTTCAGATGTATAGTAAATAGCATGTATTGCTTGATCTTCTTAATATTATGCAACAATTATTCCATTAGTGATCAGAGGATCCAAATGAAATATGTAAATCCAATATGTACTTGAAAAGCAAGAGGCTTTAGAAACCTTAAGTTTGATTATGATTGAATCTAGCATGGCACCATAGTCTAGTATAAGCAGGATCGAGATGTCTATATGGTATGAAAAAGAGATATTCCACTACTCATATCATATTGCTAAGTACAAATAGATTATGACATCACTAAGCAATTCTGCAAGTGTCAAAATGCAATGGATCTGTGGATCGTATTGCAAGAAAAGTTTAAAGGTGTGTTTCTGACTCAATTTTGATCATTAGTGATCAAATTTTTGATACTAATTAGAAGAGTCTGATCATATAATACGAGAACATCTAAGAAAGATGGATAAGATGATATTTGAGCTTAGTGAACCTGATCATAAGATGATCAATAAGTAGCAGGTCCAAGTTGTTATCCATTCTTTACCCCAGAGTTGGGAGCATATGAAGATGCAACTAACTCATATGGACAAGATAAAGATATTTAGGAATGTTGCTTGTTATTTTGAGCTTGAAAAGGATTGTATGGCGGTGACTAAGATCAATATCATAGTACATATGGCACAGTTCTGTTCTGGCAGAATGAATTCTAACTAGAACAAGAATAGAAGCTTCAATGGTAAGGGTAAAGAAAAGGCCTGAGAGCCTAAAAGGCAAAAGAGTGAAATATTTCTTCCACTGCCAATAAAGAGAACACTGTGCAAAAGACTTCAATATGTCCCAATAGATCTAGAAGTAATGGACCTTGTGACAAAAAAGATTAAAATTCTTTTATCTGGTTAGTTTCTATTTTTGCTTTAATGAAACTTGGTTTCATTTACATTTCAAGGATAACAATGCATATTTATGTTTAGATGATGCTCAATGTGGTTCTGATTTTGTTTTGAACGTTTTTATTATTATGGATATTTATCCTTGTTATTGGAATACTACTAGTTTTTCGTTAATTTCTTCTTTTATTTCACATTGTTATGAGAATAATGTGAAATTATGGCATGCTAGATAATACCACATTGGCCAAGACTGAATGAGTCAGCCAAAGTAGGATCAATAGGTGATTTGAATAAGCTTGAATTACCTACCTATGAGCATTGCCCGAAAAGAAAACTAGTAACAAAATTGTTCGAAAAAGAGAACTAGAACCAAAACTCCATTGCAATTAATCCATTCAGATGTCTATGATTTAATGAATGTTAGGGCAAGGCATGGGGCCTATTATTATTCGTCACTAATATAGATGACACTATTAGGTATGATCATGTTTATTTGATTTCTCACAAGTCTGAAGCATTAAGTTGCTTTAAAACTTTTATAAATCTTGTTGAGAATTAATTAGACAAGAAAATTTAAAGCTTTAAGAACCGATCGTGGTTGAGGACATCTTTCTGATGAATTTAAAGCTTTATGTGATGAAAAAGGGAGCGGACATCAATTGTCTATTTCTTAAACTCTATAACAAAATGGTGTTCTAAATTGTGTTCCCTTTAAGTTTGTTGCTTCCACTCCTTATGAGTTATAGACTGGTCGGTAATTCAACCTAAGCCATTGACGACCTTAGGGTTGTGTTGCTTATATCCATGATGCCTCAAGCAAATTTGGCAAGTTAGAACCAAGAGATAAAAAGAATATCTTTTTACAATATTTTGACGTATCAAAAGGATACGTGTTTATAGGTGAACAAGCAAATGGCTTAGTAATAGAATTTGAATCATGAGACGTCATATTTTTGGAAAATAAGTTTCCTAAGTTGGGTGAAGTAAGTTGAGACTTTATACTTTTATGAAACTCAAAAAAAGATGAACTACCCGGACCTCTTCATCCGAGTGGGAGAAAAATTGAAGAAGAAGGTCAAGATTCTCTTCTCAATGGTCTGGATGTTCGGGATCCATTCTCTAGTGGAAGGATGAGCATGCCTAACTTTAGTGGGAGTATTGATATTTAGGATCCTTATTTGAGTGGGAGTGTAAAGCTTAATTCCAGTGGGAGCATTCTAAACTATGATGAATATATGAGACATTTTTATGAAGAATTGGAATTACGAAAAAATTTAAAAGAAAAAGTGTTCCATATCGATGATTTTTTAGTTATCCCACAAGAATTCCCAGTAAAAGATAAATGGATTAAGGCAATGGAAGAAGAAATTGAATTTATGAGATCAAACTGTGTTTGGGAACTGGTTGATCTACCTGAAGGACGTAAACTAATTGGGAATAAGTGGATTCTAAAAAAAAAAATAAAGCGAAAAGTTGATGGCAGTATCAAAAGATACAAGGCTTAGCTAGTTGCTAAGGGGTTTACACAACAAGAAGGAATTGATTATGAGAAGACTTTTTTACCTATTGTTAGATTTACGTTGATAAGGTTAATTCTAACCTTGATAGCTAGTTTTGACCTAGAGCTACATCAAATGGATGTAAAGACTGCTCTCCTCATTGAAAAAGGCAACGAACATAAGGTTTGTAAATTGATGAGATTGATCTATAGCCTAAAGTAGTCTTCGAGACAATGGTATTTGAGATTTAATAAAGCAATCATATCAAATGAGTTCAACATGATTGATGAAGACCATTGTGTTTATCACAAAAGCTCTAAAGACAAATTTGTTATTTTGACTTGGTATGTAGATAGCATACTAATACTAGAAAATGACATAAAGTACGTAAATCTTATCAAAGATTGATTGTGATCCAACTTTGAGTTGAAAGATATGAGTTAAGTGGATTATATCTTTGGAGTTAAGATTTTAAGGGATGGCTCGAGAAAATTATTGTCACTGTCTCAAGAGACATACATTAACAAAATTCTTGAATGATTTAATATGTAAAATTGTAAACCCATTGACAACCCCATTACTAAGAATTAGTTTCTAAGCAAAAGTATGTGTCCTAAGATAAATGAGCAGATTGAACATATGAGGAATGTTCAATATGCCAGTGCCATGGGTAGTCTGATGTATGCAATATTGTGTACCAGACTTGATATATGCTATGTTGTGGGCATAGTAAATAGATATTAGTCTAACCTAGACAAAGCACATTGGAAGGCAGTAAAAAGAATACTTAGATACCTCAAGGGTACTGTAGTTTATTCTCTGTGTTTTTTAATGAAATGATCTGCAATTGAGAGAATATTCAGATATTGATTAGGAAAGTGATGTGGATGAGAGGAAATCCACATCAGGTTATGTATTCTTGCTTGGCAAGGGTGCCATTTAGTTGAGTAGCAAGAAACAAATCTTTGTAGCCCATCAACATTGAAAGCTGAATTTGTTCCTTTCTCAGCTGCAGTACAAGAGATAGTTTTGGTTGAAACGGTTTGTGAACCATTTGGGATTAACTGCCTTAGAGGAACCAGTGACAGTCTATGGTGATAGTCAGTCGTCGATGGATGTATCAACATTAAGTATCAATAAATTGAAGATATTGTTGTAAGGAGAACTGAACTTACAATACATTTTCTCGCTGGATGTGATTACAGATCTATTGACAAAACTTGTATTAAAGGATGTGTTTTGAGAGACACATTAAATCTCAGAGGTTGTATAGGATTTGATTTTTACTGTTTATGTGATCCCTTAACATTATTATTTATGAATAATAATAAAGTTCATTATTTGGCAATACATGGGTGTGAATGTTTATATGTGAATATTTACTATTATTTATTATATAATTAAACATATCGGACAAAGAAGTAGCCCACTCACATGGGTGTTTACCTTAGTTTTGATAATGAGTTGATAAACACTAAGATGAGGCAATTTTTGAACATATGATGAACTCGAGAATCTGTTCAAAATAAAAGTGATATCTTGCAAAAAATAAAAGATTAGTCTTGTTAAGGTGCAAGATAAAGACATACATGGGATTATATGCTTTAGATTAAGGTCCAAATTGAATTAAGTGTAATCCTATGATAAGTTAAACGTAACTATCATGTTCTGTCTTAAAAGCCAAAAGTAGTTCTAAAGTGGGAGAATTAAAGTTGAATGCTTCGGTGCATTGCAACCTTATACTTCTGTATGGTGTTAAATAGTGAAAAGATATGCGCTCCTTTAAGGGAAAGGAAAGAACACAATAACACATGTATCATACCATATGTGCTTGAGTTGACCAAGAGAAGAGAATCTTATGTGAATAGTCTCAAATTTTTCCCTAGTGTGAGACCCCAATTTTTTTAACCCTCAGGACTCTTAGCATATGCCTGAAGTATAGTTCAGTGTGACTAGCTTAGTTAGTCTCCAAAGGGTTATGAAAAAATTTTGGCCCGGCAGATCTAACTAGAAAAGCGAATTGGACTATGATGGATGGTATGTAGAAAAAGGAAATGATATTTTTTCAATCACATTCGGTAGTTTCGTGGTTCACCAGTATACCTATTGTAGTCTTTATAAGTAGAGACACAATAGTGAACACAAAAATTGTTTTTATGAGATCATGAGATAAAAAAATGAATGTGAGAAAACTATCTAGGGTTTGGCATACAATTGTAAGAAGATCTTGTTTCTCGAGATGCTATATATCCCTAACAGGTATATAGCATTAGTGTTCTCGATGTATGCCGGTCACACGAACTATCTGCTTGTATGATAGGAGAGAATGACTAAAAATCGTTTCTTCATGTGCGCGAGTGGGAGATGAAGGAGTTTGGGATACGCCCATGACTCACAAGATGATAAATTGGCCCGATATAATAGAGATAATATCAAAACAGGAAATAATTTATATGGAATTAGTTCCATATTGGGCTTTTCCTTAATTAGGGAATCTACCATTTTTGTGTGCATTAATACGTGCAGTTATATATTAATTTCGTAACTACCATATTTATTATTTCCTTATTAATATTGTAGCTGTTAATTTAATTCATCATTATTAAGGAAATTAAGTATTTCTTAATTGGAGCCCTATATAAAGGCTTAAATCCTTCATTTGGAGGAAGAAGAGAAAAACTAGAGATACCGAAATTCTGTCGGTTTGTCTCCTTGCATATTCTCTTTGTCCAAAGGGGCTTTTAGTTCGTGAATCTATGCTTTCATCCCATAGTTCGTGACATATAGGTGATAGGCTATGCCGATAATGTGAAACAATCGATTTTCGCTTTCGCTTCAACGATCTGCGCTTTAAGAGGTATTTATGTTTACTTCTCGCAATATATCGTGATATATATTTCGTTCAATTTGATATTTGTTGGAAATAAATATATTTGATTTTAAGTCAAATAAAATTTTGGATAATATTAAATGTTATAAAATAAAATCTAAAATATAAAAAATATAATTAAATGCTACTAAGTAAAATATGAACACCAATATATGATAAAAACCAATATATATAAAAGTTAATTGGATATTATATATAAATATTACTATATAATTAAAGAGAATGACATAATATAAATTTAGTTTAAAGTATTATATAAATTTTATAGAAAAATATAAAAAATTAAAGTATAAAAATATAATTTAAATATATTTTAAAGTATTATTTTATGTAAATTTTAGAAAGAAATAGAAAAAAATTGAAGATATAAAAATAAAAACAATATATATATATATATATATATATATATGAATGAATCGATTAATCGTTGACTAACAATTAAACAGTATTTAAAAATTTAAATCGTAACTATTAATAAAAAATATAAAAATTAAAAATCGCAATCGAGTCCATTAGACCAGTTAATCGTAAAAATTGATTCGATTTCGGATCAATTTTACAGTTAATCATATTTTTCCTTTTTTTTTTCTCACCCCGACAAAACAACGTTCTTTCTCTCCATCTAGTTCTCCTGCTCGCTGCCTCTGTCCCTCTCCATCGTCCAGTCATCGTCGGTTTGTCAATAACCATTTGATTATCTTCCTGTATTTGGCTGTCTCTCATAAAGCCCCGTCGATGATCAATCTCTGCCATTGTTCTCTCCATCAATCATTCCACGGTTCAGTAGGTATGACTGATTGTAGCAATTTTCATTTTCGCCGTCATGTTTCTTTTTTGTGCTTCTTTCATGTTCTAGTGGACGGGTCCCGATTTGTTGCTTGCATATTCCTTTATTATAGGTTGATTGTAGTAATCCAGTATTAGGGCCTTTGAAATCTAAATTTCTATTTGGTTGAATTCATGCGAAATTTGGATTCCCTAATGGTTAGTTGTTATTTGTTATTCTACCTCATCAAGGGATTGTTGGGTCATTGAGATACCCTGGATATATTGCTAGTTTTTTAGTTGCAAGATTATTGATGCTTATAATAAAAATGAATTTGTGCTCACTAAATTCCAATATTGGGGAACTAAATTGAAATCACTATCTTTTTAGCATTTTGATTATCATTGTCTTCTTAGAGTGTTCCTATTCTTGGCATGTATTGATTATGGTGAAGGAAGTGCATAGAGTGTAAGCTTGAAATTATTACTATACATAATATTAACAAATATATCTACTTTATTTTTATTTGCATTTATACAATTGTCGGATTTAACATATATTATAGTTCAGTCTTTGATGTGAATCTAATTTCAGACCACGTCCTTCTCTTGCTTTAGTTTCCATGGATTATGAGTAACTAATGAGAATTTAATTCTTGCTTGAGATTTTGTTAGTGTTTGGTTGCTAAGAAACTAGAGGAAAATGTGGGAATAGTCATATCAATATCAATATATATATATATATATATATATATATATATATATATATATATATATATATATATATATATATAGGGGAAAACTGTTGAGGATGATTTTTGAATTGACCTGTAGTGTCGAAATGTTGAAATGCTTTGGTTTAGACAACAAAAGAAGCTGCATCAGATGATATTTTGAGATAAGCAATGGCTTACTTGCTGAGCTAAGAATCTGTTAGAACCACCATTCTTTAGTTGCTTCATCTTCTTCAAATGAATGGTGGAAAAGGCCGAATTTAGGTGTGTAGAAGTGTAATGTAAATGCTACAATTTTTAGAAGGATATGAGGTTGTTGTGAGGAATAGTGATGGTAATTTTCTAGATTCATTTTCAGGTCCGTTAAATGGGCGTACCTATCCTAAAATTGCTGAAATTCTAGCACTTAGAGTTGTCCTCCCTCTACTGTTTGAGAGTTTCACAGGGGCTAGTTTAGTTGAACTGGACTTTTAATTGGTGGTCAATGCTTTGATGTTAAATGTATTTTAGATTGAACTGAATGTTAAAATCACTATATGATTGATACTGCATTATTTCCATTCAGGTAAATGCAAGAAAATTATCAGCTACGGTATGTTTATTAATCATTAAAGATATAAAGCCGAATGTTCTATAGAAGAAATGAGATCAATTCTATTCTTATGTTTACTTCATTTTGTATAGACATTGAACAAATTCTCGTGCATCGCACTAGCAAGTGTAGCTCTTCTAAAAAGAAATTATTGTCAAATAAATCAATTAATAACAATCAAACACACCAAGGATTTCAAGTATCACAACAACAACAACAATAATAATAATAATAATAATGATAAATAAATAACAATTAAATTAAGAAAAGGTTTAGAGTAGCCTGTGAGTTTGTGGATTAAAGCACGTCCAATTACGTTATCCTTTGAGAGAAAATGACTCGTTTGCACTGAGTAAATATTATCCACGTCCCCCTCGCAAGATACTTCAACCCGTTGAAATTCTTGTGTGCAGCTAAGAATTTCCCGAACTGATTATTCCTAATGCTTAAATAGAAATAGATAACAAATAGAAGCTGAATTTAACAAAAGAGATTTAATGTTTCTTGTAAATGTGTTTAAAATAGAATTTGGTAGGTGATGTAGGTTGTTGGGTTTTACATATCAAATGAATCTTTTGTATTCTTCAAATAGTGTATGAGAGGAAGAGAGGAGCTTTTACCAATGGATAAAAACAAGGATATTTAAAAGCAACTTTTTCAAAAGTGAAAGACAAAAGTATATTATATGTGTTGTGTCTTTGATGAAGAATAAGTCTTCTACTTATATAGGGAAAATTATAAACGTTGTAGTAGTTATAGTGGCAACTAAGTAGGAAAATAAGAAGGAGATAAATTAGGCATGTGATTTAGAAAAATATTCCACTAACACAAAAAAGCCTATAGATTAGGAATTGCCATTTTACTAATTCAAAGTAAAAATTTTAATCAATAAAATTCCAACATTCACCCACATGATTAAAATTTTTTCTAGATTTATTTGAGCATATAATACTGTGTAATAAATGTTAGGTACCTTCAGAGTTGGAACCTACACTTAGTGTTAATGAATATATTCTAAAGAAAACATTGTAACATAAATGTTTTGAACAAAGTTCTTTTGACTAGAATAATATTCACTACACACAGTATGATAAATCATCAAGATTCTATCAGTTTTGTGCTATTCAGTCATGCACACGTATCTATTTCATGAGTGTCTTTAGAAAATGACCCAATTTTCACAATGGCAACCCCACCACCACACTCACTAGGTGAATCCTCCAAGAGTGATCTGTGATCATCACCCCACAAAATTATTTGCCTTTGGATTCATTCAGAATTAAGATTCTTCCTAATCACCACAGTAGAGAGCATAACACCATAGGAATGGAACCTAAAATTTTCCGCATAACAATAATAAACATGCTCTCCCAAGTTACCAAATAGTTTTTTTATTACCTGTTGAACTTTATTTATGGGATCGCCATGTATATAAAGATAGGTATCCATTATGGTAACTAATTAGTGGGTCTCAGCCCCATTCCCCTCGATGTAAGAAGTATCTGTTAGTGCTCCAAACCTTTAGTGAGCGGATCTGCTATATTATTTTTAGACCTGAAAAAATCCAAAGAAATTACACTATGAGATAATAAATGATGTATAAATTTATGCCTAACTATCAAGTGCCTCCGCTTTTCATTAAAATTTATACTTTTAGCCTTAGTAATTATTGCTTGACTATCACAATGCATTGAAATTAGAGGTATAGGTTTATTTAAAAATGATATATCAGATAAAATTTTTTTAAGCCATTTTGCTTCGCTACTAGCTGCATCTAATGCCAGTAATTTTGCTTCCATAGTGGACCTAGAAATTATGGTTTGTTTAGCAGATTTTCAAGTTACTGCTCCACCACCTATAGTAAATACAAAACCACTAGTAGATTTAGTTTCTTCTGAATCTGATATCCAATTTGCATCACTATAACCTTCCATCATTGTAGGAAAACCACAATAATGCAAGGCATAATCAATTGTACCTTTGAGATACGTGAAAACTCTTTCTAAAGCATTCCAATGTGTAATATTTGGATTATGAGTGTATCTACCCAACTTAGCCACAACAAATGCAATATCAAGTCTAGTATGATTTGTTAAATGCAATAAAGATCCTATTATTTGAGAATATTTATATTGAGAAACACTTTCACCTAAGTTTTTCCTTAATTTAATAGTTATATCATATGGAGTGTAAATAGGAGATATATCAAAATAGCCAAATATTTTTAATATTTTTTCTATATGATGTGATCGAGACAAAGCAATACCACTATTATTTTTTGATAATTTAATTCCTAATATTACATCAGCTTCACCCAAATCTTTCATGTCAAAATTATTTTAGAGAAATGATTTAGTCATATTAATTACATTTAAATTACTACCAAAAATTAATATGTCATCCATATATAAACAAAGTATCACATAAGAAATTTCAATATTTTTAAAATAAACACATTTATCAACGCTATTTATTTGAAAACCATTAGACAACATGACTTTATAAAATTTTTCATGCCATTGATTAGGAGCTTGTTTTAGTATATAAAGGGACTTTACAAGTCTACAAACTTTATTTTCTTGCCCTGGTATAATAAAACCTTCAGGTTGATCCATGTAAATTTCTTCTTCTAAATCACCATTTAAAAATGCAGTTTTTACATCCATTTGATGAACTTCTAATTTATAAATGGAAGCTAGTGCAATCAAAAGTCTAATAGTTGTGATTTTAGAAACAGGTGCATATGTATCAAAAAAGTCTACTCCTTCTTCTTGTTTAAAAGCTTTAGCTACCAACCTAGCTTTAAATTTTTCTATAGATCCATCGGTTCTTAACTTTTTCCTAAAAATCCATTTACATTCAATTGTTTTACATCCAGGTGGAAGATCACATAAAACCCATGTTTTATTTAAATTAATAGAATTAATTTCATCATTTACTGCTTCTTTCCAAAAGGGAGCATCAGTTGAAATCATAACTTCATGATATGTTTTAGGTTCATCTTCAAGTAAGAATGTATAAAAATCTGAGCCAAAATCTTTATTTTTTCTTCTCCTTTTACTTTTCCTAATTTCTTGAGAATTGTCAGAAATATAATTAGAACTAGATGAACACACATTAACGGGTTTGGATATTTTATTTTTCATGGGAAAAATATTTTCAAAGAAACATACATCTTTGGACTCCATATTAGTATTATTACTGATTTCAGAAATATCTGAGTTTAAAATTAAGAAGCGATAACAATTGCTATTCAAAGCATAACCAACAAAAACACAATCAATTGTTTTAGGCCCTATTTTTCTTTTCTTAGTAATAAGAATATTCACTTTAGCTAAACACCCTCATACTTTAAAAAATTTTAAGGATGGTTTCTTATTATGCCAAAGTTCATAAGGTGTTTTGCTACAATTTTTATAAGGAATTCTATTAAGAATTAACCATGCAGAATATAAAGCTTCACCCCAAAAATTATTTACCAAACCAAAAATAAGCAACATAGCATTTTATATCCATAAGAGTTCTATTTTTTCTTTCTGCTACACCATTTGATTAAGGTGAATAGGGAGGTGTTACTTGATGAACTATACCATGCAATTCACAAAATTCATTTATCTCACTTGATGTGTATTTACTGCCTCTATCAAAATGTAAATTTTTAATTTTCTTATCAAGTTGATTTTCTACTTCTGCTTTATAAATTTTAAATTTATCAAACAATTCACTTTTGCAATGAATTAAATATATATAAAAAATCATCAATAAAAGTAACAAAATATCTTTTACCACCAAACATTAAAACATTATTACTATCACAAATGTCACTATGTATCAATTCTAATAAGGATGATTCTCTTATAACAGGTTTAAAAGGCTTTCTAGGTTGTTTGGCTTTAACACAAATTTGACATTTTTCCTTTTTATTATTTTCATGCCTTGGAATTAATTCTAGACCCATCATTCTTTTCATAGTATCAAAATTAATATGTCTAAGTCTACCATGCCAAGTATCATTACATTCAACAACAGCAATACAAGAATCAAAAGACATATTATTTCTAAAAAATGGCACTACATTTAATTTATATAATCCATTAACCAAGTATCCTTTTCCAATAAAAGTACCATGTTTAGTAATTATAGCTTTATTTGAGCCAAGAAGAAGATTAAAACCATTTTGATCTAACAAAGATGCACTAATCAAGTTTTTTTCTTAAACTAGGAACATGAAAAACACCATCTAAAATAAGAAAATTTCCTAAAGATAATTCCAATTTTATTTGTCCTTCTCCTAAGATTTGAGCCTCACTATCATTCCCCATATTCACAGATCTTGCACTTGATACTTGATAAGAGGAAAAAAAAACCTTTTATCAGCACAAGCATGAACATTAGCAACAGAGTCTACCCACCAATCATTTGAGTTAAAAATCATATTTAACTCTGGACTAGAAACAAAGTACCTGTGAGATGAGGAAGGATAACATGGTTCTAAAGTCACCATATTAGCTTAAGGTTTTTGAATTGATGTTGTTTTATAATGTTGACCATGGCGCTTAAAGCAATTTTTGGCAACGTGATTGGTCTTTCCAAAAATCCAACATTCTAAATCCTTTTTCTGATTAAAATTGCTATTTTTTGGTTTATGGTTCCTAATATTGCCATTACCACCGAAATTTTTATTATAAGTATTTTTCTTGAAATTTTTAATTTTAGGTTTATGAACATTTTCAACAATATGGGCTTTAGCATGAAATTCAGAATTTTGTTTTGATGAAGTACGATGTCACTCCTCAATTCTCAAAGAAACTAAGAAATCATCAAAAGTAAACCTTTATGGCTTTTGTTTTAAACCACTAGTAAAATCAGACCAAGAAGGTGGCAATTTTTTAATAAGAGAAGAGATAAGTACAATATCATGAAATTCAACACCTTTAATTTTCAAATCAAAAATAATGTTTTCAAAATCATGAATTTGATCAAATATACTTTTTCCGTCAACCATATGAAAATCAAGGAATTTTTCAACAGTACATCTTTTCAAACCTTTTGCTTCAGTGCCATATTTATGTTCTAATGCATTCCACAATTTAATAGCAGTTTTGGTATGAAAAAAATGTGATATATATTATCAGACAATGCACTTAAGATTCGACCATGGCATAAAATATCTTTTTCATTGAAATTATCTGTCACTAGGAGTACTATCATCACTAGATGCAACAACTTGAAGGGATTTTTTAGATCTTTTTGAGAAGCTTTTATCTTTTCAGCATTCAAAATCACAGAAAAAAGATCTAATTCAGTGAGCCAAAATTTCATTTGTTGTTGCCAATAAAGAAAATTTTGATTTGAAAATTTTTTAGGTTTACTTGACAAAGACTTAATTAAATCCATACTAAAAATAAAATCTAACATTTTCCTCTCAAAGAATCTTATAAAAAGAAATTATTGTCAAATAAATCAATTAACAACAATTAAACACACCAAGGATTTCAAGTATCACAACAACAACAACAACAACAATAACAACAACAACAATAATAATGATAAATAAATAACAATCAAATCAAGAAAAGATTTAGAGTAGCCTGTGAGTTTGTGGATTGAAGCATGCCAAATTGCATTGTCCTTTGAGAGGAAATGACCCATCTACATCGAGTAAATATTGTCCATGAGCCCCTCGTAAGATACTTTAACCCGTTGAAATTCTTGTGTGCAGCTAAAAATTTCCCGAACCGATTATTCCCAATGCTCAAATAGAAATAGATAACAAAGAGAAGCTGAATTTAAAAAAAGAGATTTGATGTTTCTCATAAATGTGTTTAAAATAGAATTTGGTAGGTGATGTAGGTTGTTCAGTTTTGCATATCAAATGAATCTTTTTTATTCTTCAAATAGTGAGCTTTTACCAATGGATAAAAACAAGGATATTTAAAAGCAACTTTTTCAAAAGTGAAAGACAAAAGTATATTATATGTGTTATGTCTTTGATGAAGAACAAGTCTTCTACTTATATAGGGAAAAATTATAAACATTGTAGTGGTTATAGTGGCAACTAAGTAGGAAAATAAGAAGGAGATAAATTAGGCATATGAGTCAGAAAAATCTTCCACTAACACAAAAACACCTATAGATTAGGAATTGTCATTTTACTAATTCAAAGTAAAAATTTTAATCAACAAAATTCCAATAGTAGATACTGAGTATCTTCTCTATGGATATGTAAAGGGAGGCATTGCCAATATTAATAAGGTTCTAAAGATTTTCACTACTGGATTTGATCTTATTAAACCCTGATGCTTAAATTAGTAGATTTCATTGAGCATAATTTTGGTCTTGCTTATGTTCACAATTGGATTTGCTATTGAAGGGCTTAGGATTTACATAGAAGAAAGTATACTCTCAAGTAAGATGGTCTGTGTTGAACACTCTGTTGATTTTGCATAGGCATGAAAGAACTCGAGCTAAACTTGCAGAGGCGATGACTATGGCCAAACTTGTAGGATATTGCATTGGCATTATTGAAGATAACATAGACAAGGCTGATCTAGTTGCCGCTGGGATATTGCTAGTTCTTTGAGATACAATCCTTGTAAATCGACCTTTTTATGGGTTAGATTTGTTGCCTTTTGTAAATTACTAACAATATTTTGTCTTCAAAGTCACTACATGAATTTATGATAGCTTAAAAGAAAGTTCTAAATATAGTCTGTAATTTGTCTACTAGAGAGTATTTAATTAGAATGATTACAATTCTTTTTGGCCTTTTTTCTCTTTTGTTTTAAATTCATATATTAATATATTATAATAATTCTCTTTAGAATATTTCTTTAAAATAATAGCATTTTGTTTTCCATGTTTTTCTATATTTGGTTTGGTTGCCCATAATAAGAAATAATAGCTAGTGTTTCTTTAGAATATCTCTTTAAAATATTAATATATTAGTATTTCATAAAATGTTTTATTTTTTTCTATATATCAACTTAGTAGTTATATTATATTTTCAATTTGACCATATATAATATTAAATTGAATATTATTATCATAAGATCCATTAATTTATCAATACAAAATTTTATATATCCATTAAAAATTATTTTCATTAAAAAAATGGATTAAATGGGTTGTGATCTATCTGGACTAACATATATTTAATCTATGGGTCAGTTCAAATCCGCTCAATTCATTTGGGTATTGACCAATTTATTAGCCATATTTTTTTTATCTATTTATAACCCGTCCATTTATGACCCGCTCATTTGCTACCTCTAATATTTATTGATTTTGATTAATTATTATAAATTTTAAACCAATTTTTTTTTCTAGTCTTATTATTTGAAAATTAAATCAACAAGAAAAATGTCAAATAATATTATGTTTAAATGTCAACATCCAAGTAGAAAATCACTAAATGATGATGATGATGATGATGATGATGATGATGATGATGATGATGATAATAATAATAATAATAATAATAAAAATAATAAAAAAAAAAAAATAATAATAATAACAAGAATAAGTCGAACTCTTATCTAAAAAAAAGATAAAACTCTTTAGCTATAAGTAGGAATGCTCATTCCCAACCTCGGGTGGTGAACCATTCCGAACAGAGCAGTGAATCTTCAAAATTTCTCCCGACTGGTACGAGAGTGGGAAGAATTTAATCCCTATTTTTGATTTTAGGTCGAGACCAGCGAATGTGGTGTCTGACCTATGCTTATCCTGACTCGAAATAATTTTATGATTATCAAGTTTTAAATTATATTTAATTTTAGGTTTATCAATTGTTAAAATTTATATTAATTTGATTTGTGATTGATTTTAGATTTTCAATTATTAAATGTTGTATTTCAATTATAATTAATTTTTAAATATTTTATGTATTTCAATTATAATTAGTTATAAAATATTTTATTTTAGTTATAGTTGAATTTTTTTTAAATATTTTTCACTTGGGTCGGGATCCATTAATCCAACCGAGGGTATGCATGGTAAATCCCTGCCCTTGGATTGGGCGATTGGGGGTGATTCATTTTTTGTCCCGTGATCATCTCTAGCTATAAAAAATTAATAAAAAAAGAACGTCGCTGTTATTAGTGGGGTGTGTAAATAATAGTTTTAAATTTTCTACCTAAAACCACAAGAACCTGCTACAATTTTAGTGTGACTGTTAATACTAAAATCACAATAAGTCCATGGCTGGGACCAATTTAGAATTTTAGACTAAAGGGGGCAAACTTAATGAAAATTGATATTAAAATGGATAAATTTGATTAAAATAATATTAAAAGGGCAAATTTGATGAAAATTAATACTATAAATGATAAATTTGATTAAAATCAATGTTAAAGGGACAAAATAGTAAAAAATAATAGAATATATATAAAATTTATAAAAAATTTTAAAGCAAAAAAATCATTTTTGAAATTACAAAGGGGGGAAATTGCCTTCCTCTACCATCTCGACCTACTGTGGGTCCTTGTAGTTTCGGTACAATTTTCACAAACACGTATGAGATTCACTTACTTGAAATTGCAATCAAGTGATGCTGTTTTGTTAAATATGCCAAAATTTTAAATATTTTTCCAAACATGCCATTTCTCAATTTTTTTAAAAAAAATTATTTATAAAAATGTTCTCCCATACTTGTATGAAGTCATAACATATTGGCCAAATACAAAATTTGCTTTTTTTACTTGCACTAATTTATTAAACCAGTCATTGCATTCTAACTTTTTTCGATTAAACACTTGAACTTGCTTAAATCGATTATTATAAACAAAAATTTGGTCAATTAAGAATATGAATTAGCATGTGTTACACACTCGCGTTGATGTGTATTAATCAGCCAAATAGACGAATTGAATTATGACATATGGCAATAGGTTGAATTTTTTATACTTTCTCTAGTACTCTTCTCTCTCATCCATTTTCTCTCATAATCTTCCATTTCAAAAATGGCGATTTATTGATCAATTTGAAGAGAAATTATGATTTTGTAATAATGAAATTGATCAATCGATATAACATTAAGAGGATTAGTGACCAGTGTCTAGCAAGTGTACTAGATCAGCTAGTAATATAGGAAAATATAGATTAAGACTCCAAATATCGTACCCAAGGGAACATGAATTGTTAAGAATAATATTTATGTATGAATTAAATTAATCTGAGATTGTTTCCCAAGTTTTTGATTTAAAGACAAGAACTAAACTAAATAGACAATAAAGCAAAGAAAAAACTAACATTAAACTAATATGAATTAAACACAAAATAATAACTGAAATTCTTTTGCCAAAGGAACTATCCACCTCAACTTTCATTACAATGACTCAAACAAAATTAACACAAGTGATTATGAAAAAATTAGTAATAAAGCCAGATATCTTATGCAAGAATATCATTCTAAGTATTAAACTCCTAGACAAAGCCAATACTTAACATAAAAATCTAGTTTTAAACTCCTAAACATCCATTAAAATCCTTTTCAAGCAAATTAACTTCAACATATTCTTAGTTTAACTTTTCTTAGTGTTAATCTATCCCTACTAACACATAATTATGCCTTAACTCAGAATAGAATCATGCATTAATACTAATGAACTAACCCAAGAGCATGCATACCAATAGTTATGCATAAATCATTCATCAACTATTAATTTAAATAAGTCAACAATCAAATTATAAATAACCAAAGGTAAGAATTTTTCCAAAACTAAGAAATAATTAAACTTACATTGAATTAAAGCTCAAAATAAAGTCATTACAATAAAAGTATGAGGGTTCAAGTTTCCCCTAGTAAAAGAAGAAAACTATTTACCAAACATGATGAAAACTACTAAATAAAAACTAAGATAAAGAGAGACAATACTCATGAAGCTCCAAACTTCGCTCTTGATGACTTCAATAAAAAGCTTGTGTCTTTTAGAGAATCATAAACTAAAAAGAAAATAAAGCTAAATTGAAGACTAAGCTAAAATTAATGTATAATAACTAAAGAAAACTAAAATTAAACCAAAAGTAAAATTTGTAATTCTCGCTCTCCCCCTTTCAGTTTTGATGTCTCAGCCCTTTTATAGCCTCCCAAAGAAGAGTTTTATGCCTCCTATAACTTTCTATCTTGGAAGAATTTGTGTTTAATTTAAATATGAAGCTTTTAATCGCCTAATTAGGATATTTACTCGGGAGAGTGAATCTTGTGCTCAGAAGAGTGACCATTATATGCTCAATAGAGTGGTTTTCTACTGTAAATCACGTAACTCTGCTTGGGTGAGTGCCAAATCACTTAACCAAGTGATTCATGGCTACCTTCCATGAATGAAAGCCATAATTCTCCTTAATTTTAATTCTTCCTCTAACTTTCTCCTTTTTGCACTTTAGCCCATTTTCTCATCAATTTGGTTTTGAAAAATAGCAAAATTAATAATTAGTCCTAAAAACACATAAACTAACTAATTAAACCTAAAACCAACTAAATTAAGACTAACTTGACTCAATTAGACATATAAAAATAGACTAAAAATATAGTATAATTCACACTTATCAATTAGAACTTGGAAGTTTGAGATTATTTGGAAAAGAGCTAGTTTCTAAGGCAGAAAGTTTGAAGTTGGAATTGATTTGAATTGAGGAAATCATGTAAGTCTTGCATATCTTTTCATAATTTACAACAACAATATACTAGTTTTTTGTGTATATACAGGCTCCCTATTCTCTGCCAAGACATAGATTTTCACAGCCTCTAAGATAATAATGCCAATTTTAATGATTAGGGAGATTCTCTTAATTTGGTTATATGTTTAGACAATAGAACATCTTGTCATTTTGTTCTGATTTTTTTTTAGAATATATAAAAACAAAAATGTTATGACTTTATTGCTATGATGGTTGTCACTATTTTGATGTGTTTATGTGATTATTCAAACATGGCTGCTATGACTGATGTCCACAACATTGAACCTATGCAATCAAGCCACAAGTCATAAAGGTTTAAGTTCTCCATTAATGGATCGATGCAATATGATTCTTCTCGATGAAAAGTGAACGACAACTAGTTTTGAAGATTTAGTGAAAAATTAAATTAAGAAAAAAAAGAAAAGAAAAGAAGCTTAAGAAGAAGATGAGACTATTAATGGCAAAAATAAAGAGAAGCGGATGTTAAAAGGTGAGCAATTACTCCAATTCTTTCAAGCTTTATGCTCTTAAAATCAGGTGTAGTTCATGCTCTCAGCTGACTCAACACAATCAGTTTAATGCCATAAAAACCTCAATTATGTGAATAGTATTTTTAGGCTATGAATAGTGCCACCGAGGTTAATAATACCACCCGAATCCCATAAAATTTTTTTCTTGAGCATTAGGAATTACAATTCATGTAGAGTATAGAGACATAATTTGAGGTGAAATATAGGTCGAATAAGGCCTCAAAAGTCAAAAGGAAAAAATACGGGTTATTATTAGGGTTGATCGAAATCTGCCAGACCATAAAATATTCATGGAACTTTAGAAAATTATTTCAACCATAGAAACTCATTATAAATGGCTTAAATTAATTTTTGGAAGTATTAGATTAATTTTCTGATAAGATTGAAAAATGAGTTATCGGATTGGTAATTACCCAATAGGACCGAGAAAATTTACCAAAACGGTCTCGAATTGACCTAAAATTTTAGAGGTGACAAGTGGCTCTATGTGGGCCGTTGGATTAAATAGTGATCCATTGAATCATTAGAATTATTGACAATAATGTTTAGACAATAATTGACAAAGAACCATTAGAATTATTGTGAAGGTGACAAGTGGCTCTATGTGGGCCGTTGGATTAAATAGTGATCCATTGAATCATAGCCATCCAATTGGTGTGTCTATACACACTCAAGGAGGTATAAATAACTGGAAATTTTCAGTCATTTCTTCTATCTTGTTCCCCCTCCTCTCTGCCTCTCTTTGGCAGAACCTAACACTTCTCCTCTATCAATTTTCCTTCATTTTTCCTTTGGCTTTCCCTTAAATTTCTTCAATATTTGTCTAGTAAACTAAGTATAGCTGCCTTATATCTCATTAATTCAAGGATTAGAGCAAGAATTTGTGAGAGAAAGTGAAGAGAATTAAAGGAAGAAAATTTTCTCCAAGTAAGTATAATTAGATTTTTGGGTTAAATTTGTAGGAAATAGTTAGAATAAGTGATTTGAAGAATTTTTAAGTTAATATGTTGAAGAGAAACTCATGATTTCTTTCTCTTGAATTTTGGCCTATGCTAAAAAAATAAGAAGAAGAAAAAAAGAAGGAGGATAAAGGTAAGAAGAAGGTTATTTGAAGAAGAAATCAAAGAAAAAGGTAAGTGGATATGTAAATTAGAATAATTCATATGAATTAGGTTATGTTTATTAGGGCTTTTGTATGAAACAAGTGTCATAATTTTTATTAATGCTAAATATATGTGATTGAGTAGTAAATAAGTGCTATGGAATGGTTGAAAGTAGGAACAATGCAAGGGAACGTGGAACCCTAAACATGTACACCATTATGTATTTGTGGGACTTTAGGTTTTAAATGGAATTAGTGGTGGAATAATGTTGATTATGCATAATAAATATGCTAATACGAAGTTTAGCTAACAAAACCATGATGGAATGATATGGCATCCTAGTGGCTGAATGGTATACATGAATTAAATGGGATGTAAATGGATAATATATGATAAATAACTAGGTAATAATAATTAAGGATGCATTTAGACAATGATTGTATGAAATTCCTTATATGGCCAAATGTTGATGAACATGTAATAAGGGTATACAATGTGAATATAATATATACTTAATGTGTATACAATGAATTATGTGATGGGGAATGAAAAAAAAAGATGCATGAGTAATGTAAAAATAACATAATGGATGAAATTATATTATGTTGAAATAATTAATGGGATATACATGGTAATAGTAATGTGAATTATTGATTATGATGATCATCAATTTTACCCTTAGTACCTAATAGTGAAACTAGAAGTATAGGATATAATTGCTAGCTATAGGGATATTTATTGCGGTAGTAAGTCATGGCGACTCACAAAAGTGGACCAAAGGCGATTCCACACCATAAAACAAAGAAAAAGAATGAGAAAAATGAGTAAGAATAAAAAAAGAATGTAAATTTAGACCTGTGGGGTCCATGTCCCATATATCCAGTTCGAGAATTTTCTCTAGTAACTACTAGGGACAAAATAGGAATTTAATTTGTATATTATTGTGAAAAATAGAGTAAATTGCATAATGTGATGAATTAGGGGTAAAATGGTAATTTTATGTGAAAAAGTAGAAAGAGGTCAGTTAGAATGCCATAGACGAATTAAAGTAAAGTTGAAGGGTAAAATTGTAAAGGAATAGAAAAATAGGGATTAAAGTGAAATTTTACGATAAAGACAGCAGAATAAGGACTAAAATGAAATTTTATTAGCACTTGAGAAATTAAAGACTAAATTATAATAAAACTTGATTTTAGTGCATAAACATAATAAAATAAGATTATTAGAGACAAAATGGCAATTTAGGTAAAAATAGAAATATTAGGGGTAAAAATTGCAATTTTAATAAAAAAGATTAAAAAAGTTGAAATAGTGTAATGAATTAATTTGATTTTAAAGCCATATAAGGAATTGTATGAATGTGTGTGGGTATTTATGAAATATTTTAGTTGGATATCTACTACTAGGCTATTAGCTTGGTAACTAGTGCAAGGCTTAGTCAAGGTAGTTATAAGGAATGCAAGATCCGAGTTTTTGTAGCAATTAGAGTTATATGAAGATATGTATTTAAGTTGTATATTTATATGAATGTATTAGATATTTTTTGTGGCATGTATTTGTAAACCTATATATAAATGGTATGTATCAAAGGATTATAACTTATGATGATGTTTATAAATATTATGAAATGGGATGTTAATAAGATATGTGATGTATGATTAATGATGGTTAGAAGTGCTTGTGTGTGGTTGAAATGGAGTATTATGGTATTGGAGGAGATGACTATGAGTGTAAAATTATTTCTTTGTAGGATGTTGGGTAGGAATGTAGATGTTATGCTGCTGAAAATTTTACCATTTAAATAGTTCAAACCAAATGAATAGTATACTTGTGGGAAATTATGAAATTAATTTATAATATTACCCTTAAAGAAATAAATCAATAATCTTTTTATTATACAGCCGGCAAAGGTAATAATCTGGTACTCGAACCAAAGTTTGGGTACAAGGTATCACATTTTGTGGTATCAAAGTATAGTTTAGGCAATCTTAATATCGGAGGTTTTATAATGTTGTGAATGTTTATTACATATACATTCCATAATTAAGATATGTTAAGTATGGAATTGATCCAATTTTTGCCCTTGTTTTATAGTGTAAAGAATGGCTTTTGAATCTCGACGAGGTACAAATACTATCGATGACGCAGAGAGTAGAGCGTCAGTAGGCACCTACATTAGAATAGACAATCAGCTGAGGTAGCCTACACCTTCTCCTCCAACACCAGTATCACCTTCAATTGCACAGGTGCCACTACGGGCTAATGCAGCTGTTCCACTAGGATTTATGTAGATGGTGGTAGATCTGTTATACCAGAGATTGTAAGCCCCATCGGTCCCTCATCCAGGACCACCACACTACAACAATTAAATAAATTAAGGGTGGAAGATTTTTATGGTAGGGACAACACCATAGCCACCGAGGTAGAGGAGTGGCTTGATAAAATTAAAAGACTGTTCGAGATTATGCATAGTATATAGAAGGAGATGCTTGATGACATAGTGGCCTTACTTTAGGGACCAGCTTTTACATGGTGGGATTCAATAAGAAGCCATGTCCTAGTCATTGATTTGATGTGCAATGAATTTGTAAAACAATTTAAATAAAAATATTTGGGAAATGAGTACCAGAGGGCGATGGAGGATGCCTTTTGGAGGCTTAAGTAGGGTGACAAGATAGTTTTGGAGTGTGAGCGAGAGTTTGAGAGACTGAGCACCTATATGAAGGATTACCACATGTCTTATGAGAAATTGTGCCTGAGGTTTGAGCAAGGTCTCTATAATCGGATTAGGGAGGCCATAACAGCTCAGGTATACATAGATATGAGGGTTTGGTGAGTGTAGCCATTCGGGTGGAGACTATATACATAAACCTATTTAAAAGGGCTAGCTAACTAAAACGACAAGCTGGTAGATTAGCTTGATGACCTCCAAAGCGATCTCATAACTCGAATTTTACTTAAGTGTAAGAGGTGATTTCTTGATCAACACTTCAGCTTTATGGAGGACCTGCTTAGCTTTCCCGACCCCCTTATTGAGAGTGAAGATGAGGAACCTCCTACTAATGACGTTGGCTAGACTAGAAAGGGAGATGAATGGGATAATATTTCTTTTGTGATTGTACTTGGCAATTTCATTTCCTTTATTTATAATTAAAAAATTTTTAGACCAATGAAGTTTATCTTTTTTCATCATCTAGCCTTCTACTTTGTCTTTTCATAATTTATTTTTCATTGATATGCTTTTTGAATGAAGAATTAGTAAAATAATAATGTTGAAGTAAAATATTTCTCGGAGATTGTTCTCTAGACTTAGAAAACTTTTATAATTTATAATTTTTCAAGTTTGATGCATTAAGGTAAAAAGCATATTGATTTGATCAGAATGAGGATATAATTGCAATTTTAACTTGGGAATGATGTAGTAGTTCAGACATGCAAAGTAGATTTCATGGTAGTTAACATCCCACTTTAATATAATATGATTTTTTGTTGGCCTTTGGTGGTCACAGTGGATGCTTGTATATCTATGCAAAATGTTTTGCTTAAAGTCCTAGCCTAGGAAGGGACAACGATGCTTAGAGTGGGATCAATGAGTAGCTTGGGAAACCTATATCACAATGCTGAAAGAGGCCAATCAAGTTTTACCATTAGACACCTCGGGCAATAGAGATTAGAAAGCCAAAGCAGGGGAAACATTGCAAAGCATTGAACTTTTACAAGGATAGACTATACAGATGGCAACCAACAGAATAGATTCGGCTAAAGAAGCCCTTATATCAGTACTAATAGAATTTATATATATGTTTGTGTGGCAGTTGTCAGACATCATAGGCATATCCCTAGAGTTGATAACTCACTCTCTGAACATTCGACCTAGATGCAAAACAGTGAACAAAAGAAGGGAAATCGTGCCCCTAAATGCCAACTGGCCAAGGAGGAGGAGATGAACACTTTGCTAAAGAATGATGATACATCCAATTTAGTACTTAATTTTTAGTCATTTTTAGTCTATTTTTAATTGTCTTTTATGTGTTTGTTGCTTTGTTTTGGTTATTTTCAAAAATTCCTATCAAATTTAGTAAAGTCTATCTTTTATAAACTTTAGAGAGCAATTAAAGGTGTTTTGTGTTAAATTGCAAAATTTTCAGGTACCTCACGGTGATAGCCAAATAGTTATGACTATGACCTAGGGAATTTATGTCAAAATACAAAGTTTCATCACCTCACGGCCAGTAGGAATTCCTTGTCACCATGACATATGCATTTTAGTATAAAATCGAGATAATAAGTACCTCATGGTCAATAGGATTTAGTTGCCACCATGAGGTATTCAATTTTCAGTACATAATGGAACTAAGGAGCATCTCATAGTTAGTAAGAATTGGTTGTGACCATGACCTATTTCAATCTAGAAGTAGTTTTTCAAGCACCTCACGGTCATTATAAATTCAATGTGATCGTTATCACTTTAGGATTATAAAAGGCAGATCTGTTGTTTGGCTGGGGGACTCAAATTTTTTAGATCTAATTTCTATTATTTCATTTTTTCTTTCATTCTTTAGTTTTTATACATATCAATACTTGTAAATAGATTTGATTTACACTATTTTAGAGATTAGATTTCTTATTTTTATTTGGAGCTCATCTTCTATTGGAGAGTTGGAGATAAAGAACTTAGGAACCAGCTGGGTGTTCATCTCAATATGAATTTCTAGGTTTACTCTTTTCTCTTTCCTATCTCTTTTGTAATGGATTGTGAGTAGTCAATTAGTTGTTGTTAATTAGTTGTTTGGGGGATCTTTGAATCCCTAATACCCAATGTGAATAGAACTTATTTAATTTTATTTACAGATTGATGGTTTATTTTATTGGCTTTTAAATGTTAATTAATGGGTTTTTATGGATTGATCATATTATTTGACTTTGATGGATGATTCTATCATGTTATCTAGTTTGGGTTCTTAATTTGAAAGTTGGATGCCATGAATGTATGTTATGCTTTGTTTTTCTATCGTAAAGGTTATAACTTTGAGATTTCCCTAGGATGGGAGTCGATGAGTTATAGTTTTATGGTGTTAGGATTAGAGTATTGAGTAAAATAGATGGGATCTTAAGTTGTTTGGCTATGAGATGGGAAAGCAACTCGAACCTAAGATTTTAGACCCATGTATAGGCTAATCATGAGACTTGCTCCGGGATTGGACATTTTATGATTAGAATAGCTTGCTTTGGTGTGGGGCACTTGGGTATAGAGGGTTATCCTAATTCAATCTATATAACTTGAGATTAATTAAATTCACATTTAGGTAAGGAGAGGATGAGTGAACCTATACAACGCTATTAGTTTCATTAATTCTTATCTTTTCACTATTCATTTTTCTTGAGTTACTGTTAATTTCTACAAGTTTTGTTTTAATTGTTCTTTTCATGCATTTTTAATAGTTTAAACAATAGTTCATACAAATATTTGGGAATTCTTTAGCATTCTTATAATTTTCAATTGCTTGCAACGACAATCCTTAGGGTACGATATTTATTGGTCTTAAATTCTAACACCCTTTATTACTTGCCAATTCAATACACTTACTGAGGTTACATCAAATGGCTTCACCAGAAAGATATTCTATCAGGATAGTTGGCTAACGTGGTGCTGGTGAAGAAAGCTAATGGAAAATGAAGGATTTGTGTATATTTTACGGACTTAAATAAGGCATGCCCCAAAGATAGCTATCCTTTACCAAATATAGATATGCTAGTGGACTTTATCGTAGGCTTTGAACAAAACATATTATTGGATGCATTAGCAGGCTTTACCAAACATCGATGAATCCAACTGATAAAGAAAAGACCGCCTTCATCACTCATTAAGGTATGTATTGCTACCAGGTCATGCCCTTAGGATTAAAAAATACAGGTGTAACATATCAAAGATTAATGAAAAGGCTCTTCACTGCCAGCTGGAAAGAAATATGGAGATTTATGTAGATGATATTAAAGAGCAAGACATTAACAAAATGAGCTCAGGGAAACTTTCCTTACTCTCAAAAAAGGGAGCCTCCAAATCCAAAAATAATACACCTTTGAAGTACAATCCAAAAAATTATTGGGTTTTATGATTTCAAAGAGAGGAATAGAAGCCAATCTTGAGAAGATCCGAGCAATACTAGAGATGGAAGCCCCTAAGATAGTTCGAGAAATTCAGAAGCTCAATGGCAGAATAACAACTCTAGGAAGGTTCACCTCTTGTTCATCTAAGTGGCACCTACCTTTATACTAGGCACTCAAAACATGAAGAATTTCAAGTGAACAGAAGAATGTCAGTAGGCCTATAGACACCGTGACTTGAGGCAGCCAAAATTAGGGTTACCCGATGATGAGAAAATAGTATATTACTGACAATAAGTTCATATCTTGAAGCTTTGATTGTGAATTTCTCACATCTTTCTCAAAGATTTTTGTGATTTTCCAAGAGTTTTTAAATGTTTTAACAAAAGTGCATGAAAAACCCTGATTTTGGCCTTTAGAGATGATAGACGATCATTTGTCATGTGAGGGATGGTCGTCCCTGGCCTTCTCTCTCCTGTATAGGTTAGATTGGGGGTATTTTGGTAATTCTAGGATTCTAAAATGAGGGACTAACTCTTGAAGAGTTACGCCCGTCTGTGGTTCATTTTTTAGAATTCCCACATTTTTGGATTTCAAAAAAGAAGATAAATGTTTTAAAAGGATTTCATCCTGATTTAATGGAGGGTTTTCTCCAGATTTGGGAAGTTAGAGTTAGAATCCAACTCCAACTCTAGCCTAAGTACAAAATAAAAAATTATAGGGTTTCCAAGGGGGGAGGGGTCACACTTTATAGAGAGCAAACTTTAGAAAAGAAGAAATCAATTTCTCTCTTTCTAAGAGTCTATATTATTCTAACAATCCTTTGATTTAAACACACACACAACGAAATTCATTAGATTTTTTTTAAATAAGAAGCACAAATCAGAGTGGAGATTTAGACTACAAGAATTTTAGAGTCAGAATATCTCCTAAGGGTAATAATATAGGCTCATTTTTCTACTTTCTCTCTCTAGAATTGCCATTATTGTTGCAAAAAAAAAAACATGTTTAAATGTTGTATTTGAGTAATATGCAAGTCTAAGTTGAGATGTGACATAAATCTGGATCAAAGAGCATGTAAAGACATGATTAGAATTAAGATTCCTCTATTGCTGTAACTTTGTATTTTTTCCTTTATTCTGTAATTTCATATTTTAATATGTTCTTTTATTGAATTTCATTCATGATTTGATGTTAGAACACTATTTTGGCATGATTTAGAGCATGATAATCACACGTTTAGGGTTAAAATATTTTTTTATGAGTTTTGCATGTGTTTGGCATCACTTTCTAGCATTATGTTTTATCTAGCGGGTGACGAACACCATATGGCTATAGGCGTCCCTCGCCTGTTCAGGGCATTTATGGCCGATTTTTAAGTATCTTTTATTGTATATTTCATCTATTTTTTGTCATTTATTTGATTTCTATGATATTAATGCATTATCCTATATGATTCAATTTTGTATGTAATTTAGTTATGTATTGTACAATTAATTTAATGATTATCATTGTTGTATTTGCAATATACTAATTTATTTGCCCTTTTGTGTGGTTTTTTTTAAGTATGTAATTTCTTTTGCCTTTGGTGGATTATATCGGATTTTTTAGCATTAGGAATCGTGCTCTCGATTGGATTACCACCCTCAGCCCATCTGGTTAGCTTGTTTAACCATTCTTTTACCGTTTGGTTTATTTATTATCTTAGTTTTGTTTAGTTATTATTTATTTTGTGTTCATTTATTTATTTGGTATTTTTGGATGTATTTTCTTTCGAGGATGTAATAGTTAGTAAAAAAGGGCTTTTTTCTGCATGTTAAAAGGAAAAGGCACTTAAAATGTTTTCTATTAATCAATTTGGATTTCCTTCAAAACTAGGACAAATATCTAATTTTTCATTCAAATCCAAACAAAAAAAATATAAAATGAAAATTTTTGTAAAATATGCTTGAGGAAACCAACGTTCCTAACCCAAATGAATGCCCTGATTTATGTATGTATATTACTTCACTTTTGTTATTGGAAGATTTTGTTCAGTAATAAGTTTAAATAGTTGATTTATTTATTTCTTTTCATGATCGATTGGGATATTTATTTAATTCTTACGCTTTTTGCATTGTGTAAGAGAGGAGAGGGGATTAAGTATAAAATTTAATTATAAAACAATACCTAACCAAGATGCCTCATAAGAGTGATGTCCTAAGCACCAATCTTTGATTGGGCACCAAAAGGTCGAGATTCATTTCCTAACGTTATGTTAGGTGGTGACTTCATGACCCCTACCTATTTTAGGCCCATTAGTAGATGCCTTCATGGGTTGAGTACCAACAATAATTTGGGCTTGATCCTTTTTTATTGTGAAGTAGCCAATTTATGAGTTAAAGTGAGCCTCCTTTGATCTCAAGTTAAAGTGGGCCTCCTTCGATCTCAAGCCCTAAAGTGGGCCTTCAAGAGCGAACCCAACAATGAGCAATGGCTCTAGCATGCATCACAAGGCCTTTGAAATGCTAAAGCAATTCCTCACATCTCAACCATTGCATAGCTGAACTCAGGTTGTTAAAACTCTATTCATGTACCTAGTTGTTTCTAAAGGAGCAGTAGGCTCGGTTCTGGTTCAAAAAGATGGCACTCAATAATTCTCAGTGTATTACACTAGGAAAGTTCTTCGAGGATTTAAGTTAAGGTATCCAATCTTAGAGCAGCTGAATTTTGCACTAGTCACCTTGGCAATAAAGCCATGACCATACTTTCAAGCACACACTATAGTGGTTTGGTCCAACTCAAGCCTTCGAAAGGTATTACAAAGACTAAAAACATCAAAAAGGTTAATCGAGTGGATAGTTAGCCTTGGTGAGTTCGATGTAAGATATGATCCATACCCTACAATGAAGGCATAGGTTTTGGTAAATTTTGTAGTAGAGTTGCACACATCACCACTAGAGTCAATCAAATTCTTATGAAGCTTATATATGGACAGGGCAGGTTGCTCGAAATGAGCAAGGGTCAGTCTTATGTTAGTTAAGATAGAAAAGATTTCTATTCGTACAATGGCACACATAACCTTCTTAAAATCCAACAATATTGCTGAGTATGAGGCTCAATGTTTTGGCCTGCAATAGGTGATCAAAGTAAAATCGAACTCACTAGTGATATTTTCTGACTCCCAACTGGTAGTAAGTCAATTGACAGGCAAATTAGAAACCAAGGAGAGCTCTATAGTTTGATATAAAGAACTCACATTAGAACTTTTAGCTAATTTGGAGAAGGGTGGGAGCTCCTAGTCAATCGCATAGATACCTTGAGTAGAAAATCAAGAAGTAGACACCCTGGCAAAATAGGCTTCCCTTAAAGGCATGGTACGAACAACATATATTGTCTAGAGAATAATCTCACAACCAACTTATGAAACTTATTAGCTCTAATTGCAATAGCCAATGGACGGATGGTACCTCCCTATTTATCAGTACTTGACTTTAGGAACTCTCCTAGAAGACCAGGTATGAGTTTAAAAAATAGCTAAAAGATTAAGTCTATCTGCTAACCTGCATGATGAATTGTATCAATAGTCCTTCTCACATCCTTAGACACTGTGTCTAAGTACGAAAGAGGGAAACTACGTACTAAGGAAAATTCGTAAAGGTATATATGGTGCACACGAAGGAGCATAGGCAATAGCTTGAAAAACCCTTCTAAAAGGGTATTACTGGGCCATAGTGGAGACAAATGCCAAGGATCTAGTTTGAAGATATGAAAAGTGCCAAAGATTTGGCAACATCAAACACCAAAGCTAAACTTAGCCGAAATTAATTTCTAGTCCATAGCCTTTTACCCAGTAGGGAATTGATATCTTGGGGCCTTTTCCCCAAACAACTAGTCAGTGAAAGTTCTTAGTGGTGGCCATCGATCATTTCACAAAGTGGGTAAAAGCCAAACCCCTTACTACAATTACAAGATTTGGGATCCTGCACTCCATCATCGTGAAAATTAAGAAGCAGTTTGATTGTCAAGTCGTCAAAACATTTTTGTTAGAGTTAAACATCCAGTTGTGTTTTACTTCAATATACCACCCTCAGTCCAACGGTATGATTGAAGTAACCAATTAGACAATCTTATTAGGGTTGAAGAAAAGGTTGGATAAAGCTAAGGGACTTTGGGTAGATGAGCTCAATAATGTGTTATGGGTATACCGGACTTCACCATGAGGAATAATTGGTGTAATGCCATTCTCTCTTACATATGGAGTTAAAGTAGTCACTCCTTGCGAGATAGGCATTTCAAGCATCCGAACTTCTTAATATGACAGAGAAAATAAAGCCATTCTCCTTTATCATTTAGATTAGTTTGGAGAACAAATGGAACTCACGGATGGTGTCATACCATGATCGTAGGGTGAAGCCAAAGTCCTTTTAAATAGGAAAATTGGTTCTAAGAAAGTTATTGTAGCCTAAACTACCGCATGGGTTATAAAGTTGAACCCAAATTAGGAAGAACCGTATCTAGTTCATGAAGTCACCAACGAAGGCATTTATAGGCTCAAGGATCTCTCCAGAAAAACTTTGCTGTACTCATGGAATGTTTTAAGTCTTAAATTATACTCTCAGTAATGTTTTAATGAAGTTTAACATTATCACCAATCTAGTTTGTCGCTTCTTAAGTATTTTTAAGAACATTCGGCATTACTGCCATTTTAGTTTGTTTAATTTTAAGTATTTTTTATCATCGATAGTGTCGCCTATCGAGCATATATTCATCAAGAATAATGAGCTCAATAAAATGATATTCAGTATTAGTAATATTGCTCTTTTTAATTTGTTACTAACTCATCAGCACTTTCGCCAACCGAGCATATATTTCAACAAAATTTAAATAAGTTCAAGTTTTTACAAAGAACAAGTAAATTACTCCGAACATTCATGAGCTAGGCAGCTCTGTCAACAATAACGAATGTGATTATTAACTTGTATATTCAACTTCACTTAAATGTTTGAATAATAAATATGTCGACCAAGAACAATTTGATCTAAAACTCTTGTCAAATTTTGGCCAACTTAAGCATTTCACATTCGCTCATACATAATCTTGATTCAAGGCAAATAAGTCCAGCTAAAAAAAAAAAGAAAAGCAAATAGTTATTAAAATTAAAGTTTGATACAATTAATCTTTGTCCAGATGTACATCATCCAGCAAAGATAGCTCAAGCTCCGGATGTAACACCCTAATTCCTTAACCATGGATAATCATCAATCATCATCATCATAAACCTAGTAACGATCATGGAAAAATAATAATAATAAGGCAGGCCATTATTACATGCTATAATAAGATAATTAAGCTTATAGATAAGATAAACATAACATAAATGGTCTTTAAGAATACTGATATCCTCAAAGCAACTGCATCATGACCGATCCTCTGTAGCTTATCCTGAAACCTACACGGATAAACAAACCCGTGCTAAGCTATAAAGCTTAGTTGGGGAAACCAAAAACTGTAGACAAGCTCATATAATTTTCTTTATCAACCAAAAACAACTATCATAATAACATAAGATAACATATGAGATTACATTATTTATCTTGCTACATTGGACATTCCGGGGAGATTTCAACCTTAACCATTGATGCCATCATTACTAAATCCGAAATCATTGTATAAACTTATCTTATCCCTAAAACTTGTTAGTTAATGATAATCTTTAATCCTCTCTTATTACCTAGAAGATTCATGCATCTTATAATTCTTCTATTCAAGAATACTGATATCATCGTTATATTCGTACAACCTTGAAATTAATACCCTTAACCAATTTGGTTACCTAATATGTGCATTTAACATTTATTCATAGCCAAAAAGGAAGTTCTCATGTTATATAACATTTGCAAAAGATATTTCTATGAATGATTTCATTACATATATACAAACTTATCATTTTGTTCGGGATTCTACACATGTCTTCCTTAATGCTATATTATCATAACACTTTAAACATCATACAGATTAATATCATATCATACTTTGCACTTTGATTCATATTATAATGATATATATACACGTACTTATATATAAATGTTCATATACATACAAACTTGCATGCCATTCCGATGAATAGGTATTGCACCTCATGATTAACTGACACGGTCTCCATATCACATGCAAACATTTTCTAATTTTCCATACATGAATATTATTATGCATGGCATAGTTCATATAATGTTTAATTCTATCTTGCAAGCTGTGGCCCATACAGCCCAACTATTCACTGTGAAACCAACTTACACTGACATTCACACGGCGACCTTTCTCATGGTTGATGTAAGACATCATAATCAAGTAATACATAACATGGCATCTCATTTTATAGCAATAGCTTATAGCTAACTAAAATTGAGAGTAAAGCATTAGAATAGATCATTATCATGATTCCTATATATATATATATAAGTGATACGATTGATACATACGTTACTTTATTTCTTGTACCATTTACATCTTTGATAGGCTGCCTAAGTACTAGTTCAAAAGGTGGATAACGGGAGCAATGGATACCCGAAGGTATCAAGCTATGGATATTCGAAGATATCAAACAATAGACCCAAATGGGGTCAAGCAATGGTTCCCGCAAGGAACAAACTATGGACCCAAACAGGGTCAAATGATGTTCCATTAAGGAACAAGACCCAAACGGAGTCAGCATATAGCAGCTGCAACTGTATCCCTCTAGGCATGCCTATCTAATCCACAACTAAACTAAGACCTGCAGGTTTAACTTTTTAAGACATCTCTTAATTTAACATATTTTTCTTTTCTTAGCACATCATTTGGCTTAAAGCCACTTTTCATAAAAGAATGCACATCATTCTTTTCATACATCAATGATGAGCTTTAGGCTTTAATACATATGGATGCTATCATAAGATCATATGCTTGCATCAATTTTCTTTCGTTCATATCATAATAGTTACATGTTTATACAACAATAACAACACATCAGCTTTCATTATTAGCATTACACGTACCCACATGCACTCATACATATATGTGCAGTTTAAACATAGCAATACATGGTTCCATTTCTCATACTTGTTCACATATTAAATCAAGCTAATCTTCATAGCATGCTCAAATCAATTCTACCACATATACTTACATAACTCAAGAATAGTTCTCAAGGACGTACCTGGTTAGTGCTTTCCGTGAGTAGTTTCTGATTCTCATAATTAATCATATTACAACATAATTATATATACAGCAGTACTCAAGCATTCATGATTCATATTATATAATAACTATGTTCTCATTTTGCTTAAGGTCAACACTTCTTCATTTATAGCCTCTTTAGCTCACTTTTGTAGTCCATTATATCATAGGCAATAGATTATTTACCTTAACATTATCACATATATCATGATCATCTTATTTGTACTTTATATTTTATAACATTATTTTCTTAGAGGAGTTGTAAGATATTATATCATCTTAATAGTTAGAACATTACTTACAGAGTTGTAACTTTCATTTTACATCATAGGGTATGAATATCATATGGGTATGATCCTTTACATTAAAGTTCACCATCAATTCCCATTATGAATTAAAGTACAATTAAGCTTCTATAGTTTTATAATATCCCTTAAAAACATTCCTTTTCTTTTAACTTAGGTATGTTACATACCTTATACCCGTATGAAATACATTAATTAGTATGCATATTTATAGTTACTAGATTACATGTAACATTACAACTATCTTCTGATCAACTAGGCTAAATCACATTATTCTCATGCCATTGAAAAGGATGGTCAGAGTATAGTATCTAAGTAGAACCATTTGGTTTGGCCGACCGTATACTTTAAACTATACTATAAAGGGCATATCAAATAGCATAAACTCGTGTGGTTACTGTATTTCTTCTCACTCTTCTTAGTTTCTGGCTATTGGACACTAAAACATATTTTAGAAACCTAAATATTTTAGCATCATCGCCTGTAACTTCTAATTAGAGTTCAAGTGGACTCTAATTCATATCTTTATAGGATTATTGTTTTAAAGCCTTTCAATCTAATCTGTGTATAACAAGGTAAATATATTTATATATATATATATTTACTTTCATTTTCAAGTAGTCATGCTTTATTCATTTGTAGGTGACTTTGGATGAATTACAACTTAAATCAGTCTTCACCCTATCATAATAGCTTTTATGTCTTTTACTTTCTATAATAATCCATGCTACATTCATGTCTTTCTGAATCATATCTTTATAGACTTTAGTATTAGAACAAACTTTCATAACTTATCACTCCCTTAGTAAACAAGTGACATATCCATCTGCATTTAATAACTATTTACCATTACTCATACTGATTACTAATCTAATTATCTCAATTCTTACTCTCGTTAGGATCTTATTGACCACATAATACTGTGTTCAATATCTAATTACATGGCTTAAATCTTGGGGTGAGAATATACTCGAATAAATGAAAGAGTATATGTAAAGCATGGCTGGTCAAGCATTTCATATAGAGAAAGGAGGTTGGCCATGTATTTTCGGAGATAAAAGCATAATTGGCCGTGTACAAGGGAAGATAGCCATCACGTGGCCGTGGGTGAGAGGAAGGGAAACATCACATGGCCACGGGTTTCCAAAGAGAAAGCCCATGCATGGTCATGTGTGGAAAGATGGCATTCCATGCGTGGCCACATGCTTTGAAGAAGAAACAAAAAAAGACACACACGTGGTAGTGTGTCTCCAAGAGAAAAACATATACGTGGCCACGGGTTCCCAAAGAGTAATACATGCGTGGCCACGGGTGGAAAGGAAGAAATCATCACGTGGCCGTGTGTCATGAAGAACAAACACACATACAGCCACGGGTTGGAAAGAACAATCTCACACGTGGCCGTGTGTGGGAAAGAAAAGAAGAGAAAACCAAAATCCCGATCATGCATAACATGGATTTAAACCCCAAATCTCACTTCCCCTCCTACTTACATGATCATTTAAGTTTTCAAGCATGTTATACTCATCAAACTTACTAGATTTATCCTCTAAACTCATATCAAATACACATACTAGAAGAAAAAGAAATTAAAACCCTAAATCATTCTTATGAACAGTACCATAACTTAATTCCCATACCTTAAATCAAGCTTCATCTCCTTCACATCCACTGACCCATCTAGAGATTATCCTTCCCTCTTACACAAGAAGATAACAATCAAAAACCCCTTAACCCTAAATCCAAAATTGAAACACAAACCAAAAAAAAAGCAAGAAGAAAACCTCACCTTAAAGATGCCCAAAACCTTAGGTTTCTTCTTTTTCATCTTGTAACCAGGAAGTGAGAGAGAGAGAGAGAGATCTCCCCAAATGCTGATCCAACCATTCCCCAAGCTTGAGTGGGATAAATATCTCACCAAAGGAAATTTCCAAAATGCCCTTATACATTTTAGCCCCTAACAACTTATTTTCTTAACATTCAACTCCAAAGCTTCTTATTTAATTCAATTGCATCCTTCCTTACTATTTTAGCTACACTCCAATACACATGTGTGTAATTACCAATATACCCTTAATTTGACTCAACTTCAATAATACCAAATAGTCGAATTTTGTCTTATTAAACCTTAATCCTGATTAATTAACTATAATCCTATTAGGGCCATGATTTGATCCTTACACGGGATATTTTTCTTTTATAGTGGAAGCTAACTTAGTATCGAAGGTAATGCACTTATTGGTGGCTAATTCTACAACCTTTTCTTTTAATTTCGAGCACTTCTTCTTGAGCTCTACCTTCTCTAGCTTGAGTTTTTCTAACTCGATACTGATAGTTTGGATGTCTTCCTTCTCTCAAATAATAGATGCCTCAAAATTGAAAGCTTTCTTTTTAGTCTCCTCTACCCTATTCTCCATCGTAATAACCTTAAGCTTAGAATCATTGAGCTTAGCATGTAAATTGGTTGAAGCCTGCTCTACTCAATGACACTTCAAGATCAACTTATTCATCTTAGAAAACACAACACCCATAATCATGGATCCCTATAAGGAAAAAGAGTTAAAAATAATAAAAGAAGAGGGGAGGAAAAAGGAGAGCTCAAGCCTGGTAATAATCTACCTCAACTTGGTGCCTTTTTATAAAGTGGATAGTTGGTTGGCATCAATGTCAATGAAAAGGGCCACCTCGCTCAGCATCCAAGAGATCATATGTGCGAATGTGGTGAAATCATCATTCTTCTTAGAGTAAGTGCTCTCTTGCTACTCCCACAACTCTATGATCTCAATAGTAATGGTTCAGATGTCTTTATCACCATATCCTCTGGCCTCATCTGTGACCTCTTATACATAAGAAGATGGAAACCCAGAAGTAAGGCCCTTAGATTGAGGACCCTGAACCTCCTCGGATGGTTGATCATCCAGGACTTCAACAAAATAAAGAGTAGGAATCTCCTTAACAACTGGAGTAAGCCGTGGCTCAAGCAGGGTTTTGGATATAGAGTAGCCAAACTACTAGCCTTTTACCTCTTAGACCTCATAGTTTTTACTATGCTCGGTTTGCTAATAAATAGAGAAAAATTACCCTTCTTTTTAGGACGAGCAGGTTCAAAGATATAGGATTTGAGCAGTATCCTTGGATCCTACTTATCCTATACAATCTCTCTCCACTGAGCTAATATATACTCTTATCCCTCAAATAGCTATAAAGCATTATCATTACAATTAACAAACTGACCCAAGGTAGTTCGAAAGGGAAAATCTTTATGGAGGCTCTCTAAGACAGAAAAACAATTCTTATATTTTTTGAGAGAATTTAGATTACCAACAAAAGCACCATATCTAGACCGAGCATGTATGTAATTGTGGTCCTTGTTCATAACCCATAGGCCTAGCACATGAGTAGGTAAAAAAAGTTGATGGTTAGGTCTATACTGTGCTCCACTGACCACACTTACAAAGCAGACAAGATTCACCATACATTGGGATGAAGTTGCCCGATTGTCATACCATAATAATTTAGAAAATCCACTTTAAATTTGGTTAAGGGAAGACATACTTTGATCTCTATAGCCACTATATACACCATTATTTTATGTTTGCTATAAAATTGGTGTTGGCTCTTTGAATTGGGTTAGGCACACTTATAGCATATTGATTAGGGCCCCCTAATTGTCTTGATAAGAGGGGAGTTCATCAAACCTTACACTCGAGCCCATAATCCCCACTCATGAAATACACTGAGGTTTTTTCCTTCTCTTTTAAATAGGACAACCCATGTTGAAGGGTTAGCTCTTATTTAGGGAGACTGAGCCCCTGTTACATGAGCTCAGTGTATTATCATTCAGTAACCCCTCATTTATCCTCAACTCCTCACTAGAAGCCTTATAAGCTTTTGACGCACTTATGATAGAACTTGAAAAAAATAGAGAAAAAGGAAAAATGAAAGAAGAAATGCAAAACAAGCCTGATTGATCGAAACCTTTAGATACAAAGAAAGAAAGGAGGAAATCTCTGACAAGTAGGAATTCACTCAAGAAATAAAAGAAAAGAAGCAAAAAAAAACATGTAAAGGAACAAATGCTGAGGAATTTGCCTAAATCCATTAGAATTAAGATAAATCTTGACTTAGCAAGAGAAGATAGCTTTTCCAGTATCCTCTCTTATAGATTAGGAAGAGATATGGTTATCTTATTCAAGGCAGGTAATAGTTTTTTCCTAGAAAGGACTTTACTCTTAATCTCTTGAATATGTATGAATTCTAAACCTATAAATAGAGCTAGGATCAGGTATAAAGGATAAGCTTTTTCTATTACTCCACATCATTAGATTATTGACTTGACCTTTAGAGTCTCCCTCGTTGGAAAACCCTGATTGGTCCTTCGTGTTTTTAAGGTGACTCATGGTATCAAAAGATTCTTATTTTTCTCCCCAGTCATTAACATACATACATAATACATATAATAATGGTTTCATACTAAAATATGAATATAAATTAAATATGAATTTAGGTGATTATACACAAATAACATGGTGCATGCAATTATTAAACTTATGAAGAAATTTATTGCATGAATTATAGAGTAATTATATTATAAGAGTACAATGGGAAAAATGTAGATGTATAGACATGTGCATCCTTATATTCCTTATTATATAATAATAGTTACAAGAAAATGTTTATACTACCATATGTGGGCTATTTAATTATATGAGTATTTCATTTAAAGCATAAATTATAGTGAACATGAATATTGAAACTTATGTGCAAATGTTATTGCTTATGTTAACTACTAAGTTTATAAGATAAATTCTTGTTTTTTATGTCAGTGTAAATGGAATATGAGGTGCAACTAAAGTACATATGCAAAATAGGTAGATCCATACATACATGATAAGATAGGTAGAGTATAAAAGTGCTTATATATATGTATATATATATACATAAATACACGCACATATGTACATACATGTATAAAAATGTGAATATGCTTACTTAACATTTATACAATAAGATAATTTGTTGCTTACTTATAAGCCTTAGTTATGGATAGATATGATTGGGCATACTTATTAGGTATAAAGACAAATGCCTTAGCTTTGACCCTATTTGGGTCCACAGTTTAGTCCCGATTGGGACCATAATGCCCCTTGGGTCGATAGTATTGATACCTTTGGATATCCACATTATTGATACTTTTAGGTATCCATAGTATTGAGACCTTTGGGTATCCACAACTATAGTACCCATTATCCATATTTATAGTACATAAGCAGACGATTATGGAAAATGATGGATAGTGTGCTAGGTGATATGACTAAGTGATGATCATATGAATATGAGACTATTATTGATATGTAGCTATAATGGAATGTATTTTACATGAATGGATATATGTATAAATTTATATATGTATCATGGTGTATGTAATAATAGTAATGTACAATGTATGTGTACTAAATAAGTACAGTTACTCGTTATATAATAGTTTAAGCTAGGTGTTAGTAAAATGTTTGAGAATTACATGGTTCTAATTTCTAATTTTGGGATAAATAGGAAGCTTGGAATATTAATTTTGAGTCTGAATCAAATACTAGGTGCATGTGTAAGAATTCAAAAGTTAATGGCAATTCTACAAAAGTAAGCCGATAGGGTGTTCTTAAGTGTTCGTTTCTTGCATAAGAGGGACTATATACCTATTAGAAGTAAATGCACATGCAATGAATAGTTGATATATTGTATACCAAAGGTAATTAGTGAAGGGTACTGTTAAATAAGTTTGGAAAGAAATAAGGGTAAAGTTGGTGGTTTGAGTGATGCAATAAAAGGCTAAAATTACTAAGTAATTAAATGATTTCTTAGTTGTACGTAGTTTTTAATCATTAAATATGATTGAATTTAAATTGTTACTTGAGTAGGTTCCAAATTAAAGTTATGCATATGGAGGAGACCGAAAAGTTTCAAGAAGAGTTCTTAGAAGACGTGTGTCATTGTGAACGTTATAATTATTTTAAATAATGTTGTAAAGACTTTGTTATATAATATTGTATCAGAAGTTGTTTTTTTTATTATAAATCATATAAATGATATAACTTAATAAAAATTTATTTGAATTTAAGATTTATGTTTTTATTAGTGATATTTGATAATAGTATGATATCAGATAGTTGTGACACCTATGTATACTCCTAGGGGGTATATGGGTGTTACATTGCCTCCTTAAAAGTGGACAAATAAAGGAAAAGCTTTTCCCCAGGAACTGGTTGGTTTAGCAATAAAGGATTCCTTAAGAACTGCTTTTATTCTTCGAACACTTTTTGGGAATGTTCTCCTTAAACAAAGAGATCATTTTCCTTAGTTTTTTGAAGAAAGGTGTGCATCATTTGGTTAAGGATGAGATGAATCTCCCTAGCATCATTATTCTACCGTTCAATCTCTAGATGACTTTCACATTGGTTGGGGGTTGCATATCCATGATTGCTTTGATCTTATTAGGATTAAACTCTATTGCTCTTTTGGACACCATGATGCCTAAGAATTTCCTAGATGGTACTCCAAATAAACACTTCTCAAGGTTTAACTTTATAAAAAATTGATTGAGAATGGTAAACACCTGGATTAGATCGATTGGCTGTTCTTTTTGGCTCTTACTCTTTATGATCATATCATTGACATAAAATTCTAGATTCTTTCCAATCTACTCTTTAATGATTTTATTTATCAAATGCTAATAAATTGTTCTTGTATTTTTTAGTTCGAGCAATATAAGTTTATAGCAAAAGTTGCCATCGCTTGTGATGAAATTAGTGTTTTCCTAGTCAATCAACCAAATCAAAATTTGATGATATCTAGCATAAGCATCAAGTAAGGAGTAAATTGCATGGCAAGCTATTGCATCCATAAGTTAATTGATGCTTGGAAGTGGATAGCTATCATTTGGACAAGCTTTGTTGAGGTCGATAAAATCTACGGACATCCTTAATTTCCCATTCTTTTTTTAGCAACACCACATTAGCAAGCCATTTAGGGTAATTTACTTCCTTGATGGTTCTAGCTTTTAGCAAACAATTAACTTCTTCCGAAATGAAACCTTTTTGATTGGAGGCATGTCTCCTTAATTTTTACTTCATAAAAGGGTGGTTTGGGTCAATTTTCAGCTTCTATGTGTTCACCTTCAAGTCTATGCTTGGGATATCTTTTGGTTTTAAAAAAAAAGGTCTAATTGATCATCAACACCTACATAATCTCTTTCTCCACCTCATCAGTCATGCCCAATCCAATTTGAATTTCTTTCCTTTTAGATAATTCTTTAGTGAGAAGATCACCCTTAGGATTCATTCTAGGTCAATTGGCATCTTCCTCTTTCTCCAATCTGGGCTGCACCAAGTATTTCTTTTTAATTTCTTTTACCCTAGCAATGTAGGCTTCTCTTGAGGCCTTTTAGTTTCCTCTTTAGATTGCCACTCTATTTTTAGTGGGGATCTTAATCGCCATATATCTTATACTAGTGACAGCTCCGCTCTAAAATAGCAGAGGTCTTCCAAAAATTGCATTATATGCAAACTACATGTCTATTAGCATAAACATCGCTTTGTACATATAGATCACTGCTTTATATCCCAGCTCTAAAAAAAGGCTCCATTAATCTTGGACAGTGGCGTTGCCAAATTTGATTAGTGTGGTGGTAATTTGCTTTAATTCCAAGATCAGCGAATTCATTTTTCTGTAAGCTTTTAAGGTGAGGACATTGATCACACTTCTATTATCATCTAAAATCCTTTAAAAAGGGAAATTGTTAAAGGTAGTTTGCACTACTAGGGCATCCTCATGTGGGAATTTTAAATCTCGTACGTCTTTAGGGGAAATGGATACTAGTTGCAACTTTTTAGATTTTGCTAAACAGTACAAACTTTTTCTCTTTTTTTCTCATAAAAAAGTCCTCCCCATATGGTGAGTTGCCTGCAATCATGTTAGTGACTTTTAACTTTTGTCTCTATTGATTGACATCTATAAGCTTTCTTTTTTTTCCTGATGGTTATCAAAATCTAATTGGTCTTTCCTTAGGTGTGGTGGTTTACATAAGTCTTTCGGCATCAGGCCTACAAATCTTTTAAAAGATTCTTTTGTAGGCATCTCTCAATTTCATCTTTCAAGGCATTATAGTCATTGGTTGTGTGACCAACATCCCTATGTAATTAACAATATTTATTCTTATCCCTCCCTGTATAGGTCCAGTTAGACATCTTCTCCATCCAATTCATCTTGGTGTGTTTCTCCTTGATCCAAATCAGGACTTTAGCAGGAGAAGAATTAAATAGAGTATAAGTTATGGTTGAATTATTAATATAGTGATCAAACCTAACATGCTCAATTTCTTTTGGCCGGCTTGAGTTCCTTGTGGCGCTAGATGATAATGATCATTTATATGATGTTTTTAGTATGTTGTTAGGTGTTTAATTAAGTTAATATTGTGTTAATTAGGTTAGATTTGAGTTTAATTGGTTAATTTTATGTTTTTGGAGTTAATTGTAAATTTGGTGTTTTTCAGGGTTAATTTGCAAGAAAAAGGACTTAATTGTAAAAAGGCAAGAAGATTTGGGCCAAAATTGTAAAATTGGAGAATTCATGTTAAGATATTATCGTGAAGTCCAGAAGACAAACACGTGGCCACGTGAAGGAGTGAAGATTGAAGACCCATGGCCACGTGAAAGAAGAAACCATGCAAACATGTGACCACATGTGAGGAAGGGTTAATCCACACGTGACCACATGTGAAGGAAGCCTTGTGTAACACGTGACCACGTGTTCAATTGCAAAGAGAAGGACGTGGCCACGTGCAAGTTCTCCCATGCAACGAAGGATTTGCGATCTTCTCCAATTCAAGAAGGATTCTTTTCCTACTCCAATTTGGGAAGTTTGGAAGGCTTCTACAACATCTTTTGCCTATAAATAGACAACTCTAACACCAAAGAAAGGAGATGAATTAGGGGAATTAGGAATTAATCTTAGAATTAAGCTTAGTTTATTTTACATTGTTTTTGTTTTTCTTTTCAACTTTGTCTTTAGTTTTTAACTATGTTTAGGAAGTAGTTTTTCTTCTTTTGCTAATGGATCCTTGAAAACTTATATTTTCATTGTTATGACTTTATTTTGAGCTTAATTTCAATATCGGTTGATTATTTCTTGGTTTTAAGCATATTCTTATCTTTGATTGTGTTGAGATTGATTATTGATTTATTGAATAAATAACTAAAGATTGGTTTTGATATAGTTAATGATTTGCATGTTCTTGGGTTAACTCTTTAATGTTTATGCATGATTATTATCCGAAATATGAAATAATTATGTGTGAATTTTATTGGTTAATACTAAGAGAGGACGAACTAAGAATGAATTAGAGTTGAATCACTTAAAAAAGGCTTCAATGAATATTTAGGAAGTTAAAACTAGATTTTCATGCTAAGTATTATATTTGTCTATGAGTTTAATACTAAGAATGATATATTTGAATAAAGATATCTTGCTTTATTACTAGTTTTTCCATAATCACTGGTGTTTATATTGAATTTAAGTCATTACAATAAAGTTAAGGTGGATAATTCCTTTAGCAAGAGAATTTCAGTTATTGTTTTGTTTTAATTCATGTTTTAGCTTTTGTTTTGTTTAATTGTTTATTTTATTTAATTTTTACCTTTAAATCAAAAAACATTTGGGAAATAATCTCGATTAATTTAATTCATATATAGATATTATTCTTAGCAATCAATGTTCCCTTGGGTACGATATTTTGGGGTCTTAATCTATATTTTCCTATATTACTAGCCGATCTAGTACACTTGCTAGATACGCGTCCACTAGTGCTTTTAGACTTTTGGCTCTTAAAACTCTCACCCAGCCATACGGTTGCATCTTGTTAGCCATCATGTGCATTTTTAGCCCTTAAAGTGTCATCGAATTGGATGTACTAAGTGTCTATATCCATCAAATCTAAAAATTCTATTGGTGTCCAAGTAAGGATTGACTTGAATAATTAAGCATTGGTTATGCTTATTGCTAGAGCATTTATTGCTACCATTAAATGTAAATTTCTAATTTTAGATGCTAGACTTTGAAATTTATTAATATAACTCCTTAGAGTTTCATCTGGTCCTTGCAATAGGTTACACAAATCATTAATAGTTTTAGGCATTCAGATCTGTATGATGAATCTTGTCATGAGCAAATCTCTAATCCACTTAAAAGATTGGATTAATTCTGGAGGGATGTCATGGAACTAATCCAGATCATCTTCTATTAACATTATGGGAAATACTCCGATAAAATATTTGATCATCAAAAGACTACATTTGAATTTGCATTAAATATTAAAAATATAGCATGTAGGATTAGATTTACTAGAGTACCTAGACATTCTTGATCTCCTTGAATCTACTTGAGATTTCAGCCTCTCGAATCTCCTGGTTGAACAGAGAGGCTATGTTGCCATTGAACATTGGTTTCTTTTAACTGTTTGAGCCTAGACTTTTTGATATACTATAAGAACCATTTCTCATTCCTATCAGCTACAAGGTCATCCTCTTTTCCTTTTTTATCAATCTCTTTTTAGGAGTACACATATATACCAAGGCATCTCTTAGGTGACAAAAGGTGAATGGGATCGCCTTGGGGTGTAGGTTGGATAAGACATAGAGGCTTGGTTCTTTCCTGATGTAGGCACCTTTCCTTTCCTTTTGTTTTTCCTATCAGCTTTATACACATTGGATTGTGTGCCTTGTAACACCTTTACACTATAATTAGCTATAACACTTTGTATAATATTAATTAAGCATGCTTATCATAACATTTCATCTGTTATTCTACTAAACAGATATCTAAAAGTTAACTATTAGGAGCTTTACTTACAGGTGCATCTCATTAACGTCAAATATTACATATAAAAAGCATCTATAGTAATTACAAAATTTCCAACAAAATTAAAGTTTCCATTACTACAAAATATAAAGACAAAAAGAAGACTCTATTATCAATCTTCTAAAACTTGTATTGGCCAACCTGCTGCAGATATTAGTCCTGAAAGAAAGTCCTGTTCTCACAACCTACACGGATAAACAAAAATTCATGCTAAGCTATAAAGCTTAGTGGGGAACACTAAATATGACAAACGACCACTCACAGTGGTCGTCAATAAGCATACATTATGAACTATAAGTATAACTTATACCAAATTTTAATAAAAAACAAAATGTAGACCTAAGTCCACACAAGATAACCAAATAATTTAATGATAGTAAATTCGGCATTGATGCTTTATATAAACAACATTTAATCATATAAGCATGTTTATCCTTTAGACTTGCAATTCATTTATTGAATGATATACCACTATTTATACTCAGTCATTCGTTCTACTTACTACACACTTTAATATATACTAAGAATATGTATATATATATATTCACATATAAGCTTATGATCAACAAGGACATATGCATATTCGAAAGTAAGATAGAGCATTAGCACTATGAAAGTTTATCATTCATCAATCTATAAATATATTTGTAATACTTATTATACCACCAACTTTCTAGTTCGCTTCCATCTCAAATACCATTATCATGTGAACTTTATTACTTGTAAATCTGTAAGTATTTTATGTGTATGCATAGGAAATTATACATCAATTCTCAGTAAAGAGCAAGAACGAGTCAGATATAGGGAAAACATATAACCAAGGTATTAATTGAAAAGTAATCACCAACATGAATACCTATACATAGCTCTTATATTCCATTGCTATAGAAAACACTTATTTCAGCAAAACGTTTTTCATAGCTTTCATACATGACGAATCTTGCAAGTCAATTATCTACCTCAAGCAAGCAACATATTACTATGGGAAACATACTGTCTCTAATATAGTCCATAACTAGATATTAGTGATGCACTAGTTCATTTATATAACTCTGTACATACTATTTCTATATGCGATAATCATGCATAAGTGTATATCGCAACATCTATCAATATCATAATTTCCATATGTGATGAAAAGGAATTTCTCATATAAATTAGATTATGAAATCAATTTATGAATTGTCATACTTCATAAAACTTCTAAGTTAAACATTAAACTTTTCTTAACTTTGGTATAAAGGCTGCACTACTCAAAAGAGGTGGATAACGGGTTATATGGTGGTACCTGAAGGTACAAGTCTATTTAGTCACCCAAACGGGTTTGACTACAACCCAAACGGGGTTAAAAATGATCCAAACGAGACCATGTCTATTTAGTCATCCAAATGGGGTTAACTACAACCCAAACGGGTTAAAACTATCGTAGCTGCAAGGTACCCTTATAGGCATGCCTATCTATCCACTTCCTAGACTCAACGCAGGCAATAAAATATATTTACTTTATCTTTTCTTTATACAATCATATCTTATATGCACATGTATACTCTTGTATAACTATGAACAATGTACTCATAAAAGCGCTCATGTGTGACTTTCTGTAAACCTGTGAACATTTCACTGTTAGGTATTACTATTCTGTTCTTGTAATCCTATTCAATCATGTGACTATTCCGTATGTCAAGACTATACTTATATAATGCCATTTGTACCCGTACATAATCATGTAAAATATATATCTTCTTTAGTACATATACATATATGCACAATTCATAAAAAATTTATACAATTTTCTCATATAATAATCACATCACAAGATACTCATTCTCTGATGCATACACTTGTATACATAGTCTCATATGACATTGCCATTATATGCTTTAATAAAATTTCTATATTGGAGTCTATAGCACTGTAGATCTGTATTTCAACATGTTAACATATGACAACACATATGCTTAATAATGTCATTTCAATTAAGTAAAGACGTATTCATACGTTTCACTTTGCTTATATTCTTTGAATCATTACTCTAAAACATCTTTCAAAATTCAAACCCAATCATGTAAGATCACATTATATATATACATATATTTATATGTTCACATATAATCTACAAATCACATTACTTCTTTCTAGAAGTAAAGTTGACATTTCAAACTATAAGTATCATAATAACTTCAAGAGATCAATAAAAACTGTGTACAATCATTTAGACGTTTACATATATATATACCTATATATATATATTACATTCATGTAATCATGTGATAATCGTACATTAAGAACCTTTATTTATCATAACAATATGTAGTTAAGCTATACATATGTAATCATAACTTGATTTACATCCTTAGTTACATGTATTTCTATTTTAGACATTGCTTAATGATAACTGAGCATATATCTTCATAAGAGTATATACATACATTAACCTTGCATATAACAATTATGTCCAAATTTAATCACAAATATATGTTAGATATATTCATCACTAGTCGTTACCAATGTACACGTGTGAATGTATATGTATACATATAATCTTGTAATCAATAGTCATATTACATGCCCTATCCAATTCATTTTATAATCGCATAAATACATAGTTAGCTTAACTAATTGAAAACCATAAAATAGAGTATGTTAAAGAAAATCTACACAGGGCAGCATTTTGGACTCGAATTGTGAGCCATATTTGAAATTAAAAATGTCATTTTTAGGCAAAATGATCTTCTAAACTATTATCCCCCTAGGTGTCTAGTTTTCAGAGAATTAAAATTCATCTTAATATCTGACCTATAGCTCATGTTATTGGAAAAATACTATAGGCTATTCATAGAACCAAAATAGGATGGGCTGTCACTTAGAAAAATTCATAACATAAAATTTAAAAGGATATAGACCAAAATTTCTCCATCAAAGTTAGACTTTCATGTCTCTATTTTCATCAAAATTTTATTTTGTAGCATTTCAACATCTCTACTAAAAGTTATGCCCATTATTGTAAATTCTGTTTCTATTAGCAATCTAGGGGACTAGTCCGAATTCAACCCTAAATTTCATATACATAGAGACAAATTTAAATTTAGGTTTCTTCATATGAAATATAGGTATGGAAGTCTAGTTTCCAACTCAGAAAGAATCACTTAATTTTCTATTCTATAGCTCAACTTATGATCAAAACAATCCAGATAGGTCAATCAGTCGTGAAGAAAAGTTCTACTCGTGAAGAGGCTCACGAGTGAAGTAAAAGGCTAAACTTCATGACTCGTGAAGGGGCTCAGGAGTGGAGAAAAGGGCAAAATTTCATGACTCACAAAGGGGCTCAGGAGTGGAGAAATTAACAATCATGAGTGACCCAGGAAAACATGGTGCACGACTCGTGAAGAACTTCACGAGTCGGACAATAATTCATGACTCGTGAAGATCTTCACAACTCGGCAACGACTCAAACTGTTCTACAAACTCCTTTCGATAAAACCGCTGATAAAACCCAGAAAAAACACAACCCTAATTTTCTGTCAACCACAACATGTTCCAGCAAATTTTGCATGTAATTATGAACAACCTAAGTTCCCATACCTGGACATGCAACTCAAATCTTTTTGTAATTTCTCCTTTGTTTCTCACTATCTTCTTCTTTCATGATCTTAATTTTCTCCTTCTTTTCCTTTTTCAATAATTTCATCCATTAACACAAACTTTCAGCATCTAATTCCATCTACTATTAACCAATACAAGAAGATGGAGAAGGAGAAGAAGAATCATTTAATTAAGTTAATTACATTATAGATATACACTAACTTGTTCTTCAAAAGTCCACATGCAAGAATTCTTCAAAGATTTTCTTAGAGATTAACCAAGAATGAAAGAGAGGAGAATGAAGAAATTCTGTAACTCCCTCTCTAATTGCTGTCCCCTATCTTCTCTCCTCTTGAATTTCTCTTTCATTCCACTAGCAAAAATACTACTTATAATAGTTAGTGAAAATTCCCTTTTTGATCCCTTAAAAAGTTGCATGTTCTACTAACTTCTCTCAATTTCTTATATGTTACACCTTTGACACAAAGATTTTGTAATTTTCTTAAATCAACCCCACTTAAAGCTTCTTTCAACATTGACCCACAACTTATCTTCATACTTTCAATTTTACCCCATCATATGCTATCTCTTATAAAATTGACCCCACTCATATATTATTTTTAACATTAAGCTTTAAGTTTATATCCTATTTTAATTAAGCCCTCAAACTATTTTTTCCTTTTTAATTATACCATTATAAAATTCATAACATATAATTTACACATTCATCACATAATTAATGTTAGCTTAATAACACTTATATCCCAATTGATCCTTGAAATAAAATATTATTTCAATTACACACAGAAATAAATAATTAGTTTATCCTTCAATATATAAACTCATAATAATTCATCTAATTAAGCTTGATTAAAAATTTATAATTGGGATTATGTCCTTGAATTCTACTAGGGCTAATTTGGGTCCTCACATGCCTAAACTATTTTCTTCATTTTGCTCTCTAATCTGTATTCTTTTATTCCTATATCTTTGTATATCTCTTTTTGCCCTTTCAGCCTCTGATTCTCTCAATGAGGTTTGAGGTTATTTACCTTTTTGAAAAGAAAGCATAATACTCCTACCAAAATCTCCAAGAATTGCTTTCAAAGCTTTAATTATTATGGGAGTAGAGTTTCGCTGAGCCATGAACTTATCATTGAATGCTATTAAGAGGTTATCGTAGATCTAAATCCTCTCTTTTTATAATAGAATTGGGTCTTCTATGAACATTGTCTAGATGATCACTAGCTCCAATCTTGGAGTGTCTTGGTTGTCTCTATGAATCTTCCATTGCCTCTCAATAAAAGAACCAAATGATGTTTCTAAGACTATCTAAAGAAAAAGAATAGTTAGGAGAATGAATGATCCAATTAGATAAGCTTACTCAATGAGACCTACAAGAAAGACTAGCCCAATCTAATTGGACATAAGCACTTCAATGTTTAAGTCAATAAAGCTCCTAGAGAGAGAAGAGCTCAAACAGCAATAGCTAAAGACTTTAAGTGTTGGGCTATTTACAATACGTACTTGGTGTCCTATTATTGAGGTACTTAAGTACCTAATAAGGAGTCTGACTCAGTTGGTATATTGATTATGATGGGTAGGTAGCTCGTGTCAGGCAACGTGATAGGGTAAGGATATATTAGGCTAGCCAGTCTTATTAATGGATGTGACAATTACATCTCGCCATGTTTGTCAGCCTGATTACATTGATATGGAGTGTGGTAGAGATGGGCTTTAGGGCTTGTTCTATTTTGGGTTTAGCCTAAGAGCATTTTAGGCCCAATAAATAATGATGTTAATCATTTTTGAAACATTTTTATTCATTAAAAATAACATTATAATTTGTAAAACTTATTAAATTATATGTTAAAATTTTTAACGGTTAACTAATATATAGATCAAAAAAATTAGATAAAAATTGAAATTGACAAAGGAGTCAATTAAAGTTAATGAAGGTTAGTAAAATTATTAATAGATCAATTAATCGATTTATTCTCACCCCTAGTTATATGAATCATGTATATTATCTATATTGAATTTTAAAGATATATTTCATAAATTATTTATATTTTATATTTATATTATTTATATTTATATTTTTTACAACATAAAATGCATTAATTTCATTTTTAAAATTTTATATTTATATTTATATTTATTTGGAGGGCTCTCTATGGTTTTCTCCCAACTAAGCCTTTTTGAATTTTAAGAGAATTTTTGTTTTTTAATAAGTTTAGGAGAATTTTTGTTAAAGTTAGTTGTCCTCGCTGCAACAATTTTGAAGATCTTCATACCCTTTGCCCATGTTTTATGGCAAGGGTTGTTTAGAGGGTGTGGGGTTTTAATTGCTTTCCACAAGATCAATCATTTGTTTAGTGGTTTGTGTCTTTACTTAATATTTTGTCTTGCGAGGAAGTTAAGGAAGCCTTTGTTATGATACATATATGATCAATGATAATTTACCTTAGCTTACATTTTTATGCACATATTTCTACCTTTGACCATGCTAATTATGCTACATTATGATATCATGAAATTAATATATATATATATATATATCCCTCATTATGAGTTGGCTTTATATCAAGTTATACTCTATATCTATTTAAAAAGGTTAAATAAACTTTATAACACTTTGGTACATGGATATTAAATGTCATTCTTGTTTTAAAACCTTTATCTTTATGCTTCCAATTCTTTAAAAGTGTTTAGGAAGGTCTAAACACACACATTTATGCCATATTTTATGTTTAATTTCATGTTTTAACGTGCTTTAGATGTATTTTGAAATGTTAGGGTAAGTTTCGATGACTGTTGGGGCTAAAAATCATGTATAATTATAATAGGAGAGGCACTTGACTGAGACCAATTGGTGTCAGCTGTGTCCAATGGCCGTAACTGAGCACAGAAAGTGCACACGGCTGAGACAAAAAGGTCTTGCCCGCATGTACCGACAATGCTATACTAAATTCTACAGATAGTTTTTTTGAAGCTAATTCTACATCATTTTAGACCTCCCAAACAGCATTTTCACGGAAACCTTCCTTCTATAAAGTTGTTCTAATGTGCCTCTAGTTTCTATATCATCAAGAATCAGCTCAATATCATTTCTATATTTTAAGATATGAGCCAAGTACTGAGGTCCATTCCTAGTAATAAGGGATCAGACATCACTCATCGTCAAGCTCGATTTTCATCATCTTAAAGGAGAAATTGTCTTTGATTTCTTCATATGAAATACAAATATATAAGTCTATTTTATAATCCAGCTGAAATTATCCAATTATCATATCTAAATCTCAAGATAGAGCAAAATTACTAAAAACTATTTTTTGAAATAGTTCCATCAATTATACGTGATTCAAGCTAACTTTTGGAATTCTTAGAAATAGAATCAATCTATTCTTTCTTCATATAAATTATAGATTTTAAAGTCTAGTTTTCTTAGGAATTAACCTCATGGCATTCTGAGTAATATACACAAAGTTACATCATTTTAACACAACCTATTCTAGAAGCAGAATCAACAACTCACATAGAATTCAATTAATTATATGAGCGGCTTAAAAGAAAATTCAATGCTAGGTCCCTTCTACAAATTTATAGGCACATATCTTAGGTACCTTTAGAAATTGAAATGATCTCTAATTAAGTTTTCTAACTCAAATTATGCTAAATTTATAGTCACTAGTTCATAAGGATTACATACCTTCTCTTAAATACCATTTTCTTACAATATGCTTCTCTATTCAATTGTCCATCATACAAGCCATTAAATTCATGTTCTACTAATTCATTACATATGCAAGTAAAAGAGTTCCTAATCCCATACCTTGGCCGAACCACTAGGAATCCCAACTTCTTCAAGACTCATTTGCCCTTATTCCTCTTACTACTATCTTCCTCTACAACCATGTCACATATACTTGCATTAAAATCCAGAATCTTCACTCCATTAAAGTATATAAACTCTACCATTTAGATGAAGAAGGAGGACACGAAGAAAAAGATGTTCATATTCTCCTTACCTTAACAATTTAATTTAAAAATTCTATTAAACATCATCACATGCAAGGGTTACTTTAAGAACTCAACTATGGATATCTTTCAACCTCTGCTTAAAAATTTAAACTTTTTCCTCAGTATCTTTGACAAGGTCAAGATCGATCATTTTGCATTTAGTCATCTCAGTCCAAAAAATTAGAGTTCTACATTTCCTACCATATAAAGCCTCTTATGGTGCCATTTGAATACTCTTCTGATAACTATTATTGTAGGCAAATTCCATTAAGGCCACATATTTGTCCCAACTTTTAGAAAATTCCAACGCACATCCCCTCATCATATCCTCTAGAACCTGAATAACTCTTTCAGATTGTCCATCCATTTGAGGATGAAAAGCCATACTGTACTTGAGCTGTGTTCCCAAGGCCTGCTATAGACTCTGCCAAAATCTCGATGTAAACCTTGGATCTCGATAAAAAATTATGGATACAAGTATACCATGTAACCATACAATCTCATTCATATACAATTATGCAAGTTTATCAATAGAATAATCTATTCGAATCGGTATAAAATGAGCTACTTTAGTTAACTTATCCACTATTACCTAGACAACATCAAATTTTCTTTGAGTAAGTGGCAAACCAATAACAAAATCCATTGTAATGTCTCCCTACTTCCACTGTGGGACCAGAATGGGATTCAACAGACATAAAGGAAACTGATGTTTTACTTTCACTTACTAACATGTTAAACATTTAGAAACATATTCAACAATATCCTTCTTCATACCAGGTAACCAGTAAAACTATTTTAACTTTTGATACATCTTGTTCTCGCCTGGATGTATAGTAAATGTAGTATTATACGCTTCATGCAATAGTACCCTTTTCACTTCTTTGTCATCAGGAACACATAACCTATAATGGTAGTATACACCACTATCTTCTTTTACTGAAAAATCTGATTGATCTCCTTTACAAATTGCTTTTACAATCTATTGCAATTTTTCATTATTCTTTTGAGCATCTATCATTGTTTGCCTAACCATAGGCCTAGCTTTAAGCTGTGCTAATAATGCACCATCTGATGCAAAATTCCATCTGCATTACTTTAACATCAATGCTACCATAGTCTTACGACTCAAAGCATCAACAGTCACATTCGCTTTTCCCGAATGGTAATTAACTATGCAATCATAATCTTTGAAAAACTCAAACCACCTTCTCTACCTCAAATTAAGTTATTTCTGAGTAAACAAGTATTTGAGGCTTTTATGATTAGTATAAATTTTGTATTTTTCCCATATAAGTAGTGTTGCCAAATCTTCAAAGCAAAAACCATAGCTGCCAATACTAAATCATGAGTCAGGTAGTTCTACTCATACAGTTTCAACTGTCTAGATGCATAAGCTACCACTTTTCCATCTTGCATTAATATACATCCCAAACCAACCTTGGGGGAATTACTATACATTGCATACTCTTTCCCTAACACTGGTTGAGTTAACATTTGAGCTTCAGTCAATATTTTCTTTAACTGATCAAAGCTTATTTGACAATGGTCAGACCACTCAAACTTAATATTCTTCTTTAACAGCTTAGTGAGCAGTGAAGCAATGACGAAAAAACCTTTCACAAAACGACAATAGTAACCTATTAACCCGAGAAAACTTCTAACTTCATGCACATTCTTGGGTGGTTTCCAATTGACAATAGCTTTAATTTTATTTGGATCAACCCTAACGCCTTCAACAGATATAACATAACCTAGGAAAGAAACTTCCTTAAGCCAAAAGTCACATTTACTCAGCTTAGCAAACAACTAATTTTCTTTCAAGGTTTGCAACACAATCCTCAAATGTTTAGCATGCTCAGCTTCATTTCTGGAGTAAACCAATATATCATCGATAAATACTACAACAAATTGATCCAAGTAGGGTCTGAATACCCTATTCATAAGATCCATGAATGCAGTAGGTTCATTTGTCAACACAAATGGCATAACTAAGAATTCATAATGCCCATAATGGGTTCTAAATGCAGTTTAAGGAACATCCCCATCCTTAACTCTAAGCTGATAATAACCTAATCGCAAGTCTATCTTTGAAAACACACCACCTCCACTCAATTGATCAAACAAATCCTCAATTTGAGGCAAATGATATTTGTTCTTCACAGTCACTTTGTTCAACTATCTATAATTAATACACATCCTCATCAAACCATCTTTCTTTTTAACAAATAAAACTGGTGCACCGCAAGGTGACACAGTAGGTTTGATAAAGCCTTTGTCTAACAATTCTTGTAATTGAACATTTAGCTCTTTTAATTCAGATGGGGTCATTCTATATGGTGCCCTAGAGATTGGGGTTGTACTAGGTAACAGATCAATAGACAACTCAACATCTATTTCTAGAGGAAGACCAGGAAATTCCTCAGGAAATACTTCTGGAAATTCATTCACAACAGGTATATTCTCAAGCTTCACTGTATCTCTTTTTGAGTCAAGGACTAAAGCTAGAAATGCTTCACATCCTTTTCTAAGACAACACCTAGCTTGCATTGCTGATATAATATTAGTCAGTAGCTTAGAACAACTGCCTTTTACTACCACTTCCTTTCCTTCATCATCCTTGAGAGTTATTATTTTCATTTAACAATTCACCACTACATGATATTTGGATAACCAATCCATTCCCAAAATTACATCAAACTCATAAAAAGGAAATAAAATCAAATCTACTAGAAACTCTCTCCTCTGAACTACTATAGGATAGTCTTTACATACTTTATTAACAGTTACACTATGTCCCAATGGACTAGTCACATATACATCAAAATCTAACTTTTGTATTTTAGACATATCTCTACCCAAATTCCCAGTACAAATATAAGAATTAGTAGAGTCAGGATCAATAAGTGCATGTATGTCACAATTATAAGTACTCGCTATAACTTTTGAAGCATTCTGTTCCTTCCGAGCTTTCATTGCATAAGCCCGACTAGAAACCATTTGAGCAGAGGGTCTATCAACTGATTATGACACATTCTTGGATTGAGATCCATGATAATTGGATCTACCCTGGTCTCTGCTTCTACCTCTACCAGATGAAGGTGCATTGGAAGCTCCTTTGATACCTTGTTACCCAAAACCTTAGTCTATTTCATAAGACAATTAGCCAGAAAATGATCAGCACTACCACATCTAAAGCATTCACCAGCCAATTTTCTATAGTTACCCCAATGATGTTTTAAACAATAAGGATATTTAGGTGTTTGACCCCTGCTCTATCATCCTAAAGCTTCCCTATCAGATTTAAACTTGATAGTGGAATCTTGTTTCTTTCCTTTGTTAGTAGAACTAAAAATAGACTCTGCAGGCAGACCTCTTTGAGCTCGTATAAATCTCTTCCCAGTGGAAGATCCTCCTTTTGAACCCCTTCTTTTCTGCTCCCTCTCTCTTTTTGTTATCTCATACTTCTCAACTTTCATGGCGATTATTACCAGTTGATTAAAATCCACCACATTCAGAGATGTAAATCCAAATAATTTTTCTTTGATTCGATCATTTAGCCCATCTTCAAAATGTCTGCATGTAAAAACTCCTATCAACATCTCCTTAGGAGCATACTTGCACAAACGACTAAATTTTTTTCATATTCAGCCACAGATAAGGTTCTTTGTCTCAAATTCAAAAATTGCTTCAATTTTTTCTCCTTGTAAGTCTCAGTAACATGTTTCTTTCTAAACTCCTCCACAAAGAATTCACAAGTAAGTGGATTAGGTAGCTAAGGTTGTCTTAATACTAGCTTTCACAAATCATAAGCCATGCCTTGAAGTAAGGACATAGCACAAGATACTTTGTAATTAGCAGGACAATTAATTTCATCAAAGATTCTCTCCAACCTTTCTAATTAGAACTTAACTTCTTCAGATTATTCTAAATTAGTGCCCAGAAATTCTTATGCCTTATGCTTCCTAATTTCATATATTGGAACTTTAGGCATTGTCATTCTTTGTAGGACTTGAGCCATATCCCGAGAAATTTTTAACAAGGCTTCTCTAGGAACAATAACAAGAATTTCATTTTGGAAAGAAGATGAAGTCACTGGGTTAGAAGGATTTGATCTAACCAAAAATTACTTTCAACCGATTCTTCTATAACATCCCTAGAGGAATTCTCCATCTTTAATCTATAAGAAAACATGAACTTCTGCATTAGGTGAACACGACACTATCTCATGCCATAATATTCTATACTCATATTGCCTAGAAAAGACTAAACCTAGGCTCTGATACCAAAATGAAACACCCTATTCTAGTGCCTTTATCGTATATCACATCACATAATCCAATTAATAAGATAACCTCTATACTAACTAGATGTTTCACACAAATTCCTTTACTTTAATTTCAACATACCTAATGACTCATCATGCAACACATTTATCATATTCATGCTAGATACAATTGTCTTAGTTTATATCCATTGTCATACATAGCATTCAACAATTCATTTAGCATATATATGTATAAGCATTCTAACTCCTATATGCATGCATATACTAGCATTCTTTTAATGAGCTTATTACATCATTTACTTCATATGACATGCATATATTAAATAGCCTTTAATGCATATTAAACATGTTAAGGAACTTACACAAAAATTTATCCAAAAATATTCCTACATCAATTTCGATGAACTAGTGTTGGCTTGTCCTGATGCATAGTTCATTCCTGTGAAAAGCCTTGGCTACAGAATCTACACGGATAAAATAACCTGTGTCAAATTATAAAGCTTAGTAGGGATACTAAAAAGGAATGACAACCACTCACAGTGGTTGTCGGAAGCAAATAACATGTGATAACTGAAAATATTAAAATAACATATTCCAAGTTGGTATATAACAGAGTATAATAACATAAATGACAATGTAATCATATATTGAATTTAGCGTGCTTATTTTTAAACATATCATAAAAGGATTAGTACATAACGTAGATAAATATAACATATGCATTAGAAACCACAATTAAACATATTAATTTATATATCATAAGCTTTATTTGTACTAAAATTAACTTTGATGCATTTACACTTTAGTTTAGCCTGCTTAAGTTCTAAAGGTGGATAACGAGAACAGGGGATACCTGAGTGTATCAAAATAGGGGATATTCGAAGATATCAAAACATAAACCCAAGCGGGGTTAACAAAATAGGGGGACGGGTCAAGCAACCCCAAACAAGTAAGCTAACAACCCAAATGGGGCTATTCATGATTCAAATGGATCAACAGAAATTTAGACCCAAATGGGGTCAACAGGAGCAGCTATAATATCCTTATAGGTACCTATCTATCCATAATTGAATTGTAGTAGCAGGCAATATAGTTATTCAAGTTCATTTAAAATATCATGCTTGTACTTATATCATACACCTTTCACATGTATATGATCATATCACAGTACACAATTCTCCAGTGTATATACATACATTCATGTATTCATGTAGTAATTCGAGTACGGTAATTGAACATACCTCTTATCATGAAATTATACTTGAACATGTTATCATTAGGCAAGACATCATATCACAATCATGTTATCATACATATATGATCAATGATAATTTACCTTAGCTTACATTTCTGTGTACATATTTCTACCTTTGACCATGCCAATTATGCTACATTATGATATCATGAAATTAATATATATATATATATATATATATCCCTTATTATGAGTTGGCTTTATATCAAGTTATGCTCTATATCTATTTAAAAAGGTTAAATAAACTTTATAACACTTTGGTATATGGATATCAAATGTTATTCTTGTTTTGAAACCCTTATCTTTATGCTTTCAATGCTTTAAAGTGTTTAGGAAGGTCTAGACACACACATTTATGCCATATTTTATGTTTAATTTCATATTTTAACGTGTTTTAGATGTGTTTCGAAATGTTAGGGTAAGTTTTGATGACTATTGGGGCTAAAATCATGTATAACTATAATAGAAGAGGCACTCGGCTGAGACCAATTAGTTTCGGCCGTGTCCAATGGCCATAACTGAGCATAGAAAGTGTGCACGGCTGAGATAAAAAAGGTCTAACCGTGTGTACCAGTAATGCTATACGAAATTCTATAGACAATTTTTCTGAAGCTAATTGTACATCATTTTAGACCTCCCAAATGGCATTTTCATGGAAAGTTTCCTTATACAAAGTTGTTCTAATGTGTCTCTAGTTTTTATATCATTAAGAATCAGCTCAATATCATTTCTATATTTTGAGATATGGGCCAAGCATTGAGGCCTATGCCCAACAATAGGGCAACAGACATTACTCATCATCAAGCTTGATTTTTGGAAATAGTGCCATCAACTATACGTGATTCAATATAAATTTTAGCATTCTTAGAAACAGAATCAATCTATGCTTTCTTCATATAAATTGTAGATTTTGAAGTCTATTTTTCTTAGAAATTAACCTCATGGCATTCTGAACAATATACACAAAGTTACATCATTTTTAACACAACCTGCTCCAAAACTAGAATCAACAACTCACATAGAATTCAATTAAGTATATGAGTGGCTTAAAAGAAAATTCAATGCTTGGTTCCTTCTACAAATTTATAGGCACATATCTTAGGTACTTTAGAGATTAAAATGATCTCAAATTAAATTTTCTAACTGAAATTATGCTAAATTTACAATCACTAGTTCACAAGGATTACATGTCTTCTCTTAAATACCATTTTCTTACAATATGCTTCTCTATTCAATTGTCCATCACAAAAGCCATTAAATTCATGTTCTACTAATTCATTACACATGCAAGGAAAAGAGTTCATAATCCCATACCTTAGCCAAACCACTAGGAATCCCTACTCCTTCAAGACTCCTTTGCCTTAATCCTTTTACTACTATCTTCCTCTACAACCATGTCACATATACTTGCATTAAAATCTAGAATTCCCTCTCCATTAAAGAATATAAACTCTACCATTTAGATGAAGAATGAGAAGAAGAAGAAAAAGATGTTCATATTCTCCTTACCTTAACAATTTAATTCAAAAATTCTCTTAAACATCATCACATTCTCTCTCTAACATTAAAATGACTTTATATAGTGATAAGGGAAAATTCCCTTGTTAGTCTCTTAAAAAACTTACATGCCACACTTTTAACTCTCACCTTTTTGCATGCTTAACATTGAGCTCTCTATTAAATATTTCTCTTAAATCAACCACTCAAATCTTTCATTTATAGACATTTAACTCTTAAGATGCCATATTTACAAATTTACCCCAAATTAATACTTTATACTTCAATTATACCCTTAAATATTATTAAATTTTATTTGCATGCAATTACTGTAATATAAAAAATTTATCACTTGTCCACATATCTTATGTGTAATTCATATTTTTAAATTAATCTCAATCAAACAAAATCTTACTCAAAATATGCATTTTCTATTAAGGTCATGTTAGGGGCCTCAAAGAAGTTATATCTCTTAGACATGCTCTTTCTTCAAGTCTTTCTCGGTTTAGTGCTCATGGTATTGTGGAAATAAATTCTCAGGAAGCATTCTTTATTGTTAAATAGTTTGTTAATGGCAAACCTAAAGTTGGTAGTGTTATTGAGAATTATAAGTTGATGTTAAAATAAAGAGGTATTATCTCTTTAGCATGGAATAAGAGACAAGTTAATCTTGTTGCTCATTATTTAGCTATAACGTATAATTTCCATACTAGTTTTTATTGTAGGGATCTATTTCTGCTTTTATTCTACTAAAACTTCTTACTTTAGCTTTTATTAATTGTAAATTTTTTTTTAATTTTCTTTAAAAAATATATCTTTCAAAAATTTTTAAAATTTTTCTAAATTTAAAAAAATAATTAAAAATGATAATAAAAAATAATATTTTTTAATAAAATAGTGCAACAAATATAATGAATAGAAAGATTAGTGTTAATTTAGCAAACCAAAAGTTGATTTTGTAACAAATACCATCGTTTTCTTTAATATTAGAGGACAATTGCATATTTGATTGTTATCAATGTATTTTATTTCCATGGTATGTATATAGTTTTGCTCCTTAATATTAGATTTCTGTGAATGAAATTGAATTAAATTAGAGATATTAACTGTCCAAAAAATATTTAATGTAAGTTATCATTTATCAATTAAATAATTAAATAGAGTAAATGACAATTAATTAATCTAATTACAATCTATTAATAAAAAAGAAAGAAAATAGCAAATAGATAGTGACTAAGAAGCTTCAAAAGCTATCCAGTATGATTTCACTACAAAAAGAAACTTGAAAACCTTATTCCCATATCTAAAAATATATATGCCACTTTACACCTGCCAAAATTAAGTATTGAATTAAATGCAATTAAAAGGTAGCAAGAGATTAAGTTTGACAATTTTAGGTTGGTTCATAAATGGGCCAATGCCCAAATGGGTCGATGTAGACACTGGGTCCTAACGTGGCTTCTGATCAGAGTTACCTGATGAGAAAGTGGTTTTTCATATATAGACAAGGAATGGAAGTACTAGATTTTTTCTTAGATTTTCCATTGTCAACATGCTTTTTGAGCTCTCAGGCAAGTAACAAATATTAAAAAAATCCTTCTGGGATCTTTCCCTTTTTTCCCTTGCTATTAAGGTCAAAATGGGTTCTAAAAGTAAGTAAAAAAATGAGTCACTCCACTAGGGAGCGACTCACCAAGCGAGTCACTCCCTTGGGGTGTGACTCACAAGTAACTCACTGAGCGAGTCACTCTCCCAGGGCATGACTCATCGAGCGAGTCACTCTCTCAGTCCGTTACTCTTCAGAGTGCAATTTGCTCTCGGGAACAAGGGAAAAAATGGAAAGATAAACATGCTTTTGGATCTTATCCCATTTTGGGATATTTTGTGGTTTTAGCTTCTTAAAAAAGCTTTCTTTTTTCTCTCTTTCTCTCTCTCTCTCACTCACTCGTCTCTCTCTTCCCTTTCTTCTTCCTCATCTTCCTCCTTTATTTTCCATGGAAATTCAACAAAAATAAATCATAAAAAATTCCAAAAAAGCACCAAAAATCGAAAAAAGCTATAGAGCACTAGATACTTGTTCCTTGATAGAACAGACATTGAAGTTAACATTCTTGACTCCCTAAAGCCCATGTCTAATATTTAATTTTAATTACTTAAGTAAATAATCATTTTCTTTCATTTATTGTGTTTTTAATATATGATTTATTGATTTAGTTTTGTAAATTTATTAGTTTAAATTTGTTAATATTTTTAATTAATTTTAAAATATGCTAATTTACTAACAAATTTTATAAATTAATTTATTATATTAGCTTAATAAATTAATTATTTTATTATATTATTATAGCTATTATTCTAATTGCTAATATATATTTTTATTATTGTTATTAACATGTTTATTTATTTTAAATGCATTATTGTTAAATTAATATTTAATTATCTTTTTTGTCAATTGCATTATTTTAATTGGTATTATTGCTAATATTGCCGTTATTATTGATATTTTTACATTATTAATATTATTGTTAATTTTAGTCTTTATTGTTAATTTTTTAATGTTTTATTATTATTATTATTATTATTAAATTTAGTCTTTATTGTTAAATTTTTTAATGTATTATTATTATTATTATTATTATTGTTGTTGTTGTTGTTTATTATTTGAATTATTATTGTTAGTATAATTGTTTATTTAATTATTATCATTTTGTTTTTATTAATTTTTTGTTTAATATTATTGTTTATTGCTGATGCTAGCAATTTGAATATTATTATTATTATTATTATTATTATTATTATTATTATTATTATTATTATTATTATTATTATTATTATTATTATTTGTGATGTTTTATCCATATTAGCCTTTTTATCTTTAATTTCAATATTGTTAATTATTTTATTATTATTATGATTTTTGATATTATTAATTTGTGTTGATTTTATTATTACAGATATTGTTATTATTAATATTTCTATTATTTTAATGATAATGTTTATAATTATTATTATTTAATATTATCATTAATATTATTATTTTACTTTTATTGTTATTTTTACCATTACGAACAAATTATCTTTTCTTGTCATATTTTTTGTATGTGTAACTCCCTTTCGGTTCGGGGTCAGAAGAGAAGGCAGAGTAGACTAGATTATGATTTTATTTATTTCCTTATTATAGTATTTGGGCTTATAATATTATTTAATGACTTTTATTAGGTTATAATTAGGGATGAGCATTGTTAACTGAAATTTAGGTTAACCGAAAAATCGATCCGAAACCGAATCAATTTTTAGGTTAATCGAACCGAAATTTAGGTTAACCGAAAAATCGATCCGAAATCAAACCAATTTTTAGGTTAATCGAACCGAAATTTTAGGTTTATGATTTTTATTTTAAAAATCGATGGTTAACCGATTCGAAACTGAAATCGAATATATATATTTTTCATTAATTATATTTTAAATTTTACACTTATATTTTTCAAATTTTGTGTAATTTATAAATATTATGATATATAATTTTGTAAAATATATATTTTTAGTAAACAAACATTAAAATTATGTGTATAATTAGCGTTCTGTTGTTAGTTTTATATTGAATATTTATAATATTTATAATTAATTATGGAAATTTTATTTTTATTTTGATTATTTTAATGGATATTATATTTAATTAGTATTTTTTTCATTTTAAAGCATTTTTAAATATTAAAAATAATATTATAAATTGTATAATTTATTAAATTTATATATTAAAATTTTTTAATTGTTAACCGATAAACTAATCCGAAAACCGAATTAAAAATTGAAACCGATATAGTTGTTAACCGATAGTAATAGACTAGCTTAAGAAAATTATTAATGGACCGGTTAACCAGTCTATGCTCATCCCTAGTTATAATAGTTAGTAAAAAATAGCTTTTTACATGCCTTAACTAAAATAACACTTACAAAATTTTTAATTAATTAATTGGGTTTTTTCTCATAAAATGGACCAATGTCCTATTTTACTCCAAAAAAATATACAAAAGAATTTCACAAGTATGCATAAGAGAACCAATGTTCTCAATTCAATTAATAGCCCGATTTATGCATGTCATCTTTTATTATTATTTTAATATCCTTCTTGTTGTAAATAAATGTTTTTATCTAAACCATAACCTAAAAACCCTTTAAATAATTTTATACAAGTTTGAGTGGAATTTTTCTATAATAAAAAGGACCAATGTCTCAATTTTTACCCATAAAATAATATGTAAATTATGGAATTTGTCTTTACAAATACAAAAGATTTTTTATTTAATATTTATTAGTGCAATTCCTTTTTTCAAAGTCACAAAGGATCAATTATCCTTTTTTTTATCAAGAACACACCTAAAATTCAACCTTTTTGTAAACATACATGCGAGGACAAATGTCCTTATCCAAATAAACTCAATTAATTCCCTGATTTATGTATGAATTTACTTTTACATTTATTATTAAATGCTTTACAGCTTTCAACATGCTTAAGTGTGCTTTATTTTCTATGCATGATAACTCGTGTGAGAAAAGAGATAGAATAAATAAATTGCAAAACTAATTTATACAAAATTAACAAAAGGTATGAATAGGAGTGAAGTTCTAATTATCTCTGGTTTCAGCTTCATGAGGTTAGAACTCATTTCCTATTATTTTATTAGGTGGTGAATCAATGATACCTTCCTTGTGGTGCCTAGAAGATGCCTTCATAGGTTGATCGCCAACAATGAGTGGGGATAACCGAGCCGCTATCTCATGCCTTTTTTAGGCCCGAGCCATCGGAGATTGGGTTAAATTCCTATCCATTGCAAAGTGACTAGTCTTTAAGAGTTAAAAGAATCTTGATATGATCTTGACCACTAAAAGCAGGCTTTTGAGAGCAAATTGAATGCCTTATAGGGTTCAACGTGTGTCACAGTGGCGACTCCACTAGGGACCTTGAGATTTTTCCCTAAAAGTATCTTTGGTTGATTTAATATAAATGAGTTTAGTGATTAAAATATTTTATCTCTTTTCAAAAAATTGCATAACATTCATGCTAGAGCCTTATAGTCAAGTTAGGCATCCCTCTTTTAGCCTTGGTGCATTCCAAAGCATGACTCTTTATTCACTGAATATAGGGAACTGTTAGGGAGGTCTACCGGCTCAAGTCTTATACATTTTAGTATATTAAATGGTTATCCAATTGGTCATTATGCTTGTAATAAGCTAGACCCATTGGCAGGGAGCACACTTGAGTAGCCCTAAAGTTGAATCACCAGAGTCAAGCCCATGTAATGGCATAGACACTTCCACTAGGGGGCATGTGCCATAATACCTTGCTTGTGACATGGAATTTTATGTATCAAATAAATACTAATAAATTTAGATATTTTCTCATCAAAGGTTTTTGTGCTAAAGGTGGCACGTTTTAGTTTATTTGGATTGTTTAAATACGTGATCACTAAAATCCATTTGTATGTGCTTTAAATAAAGAGGGACCATGCTACCATGTGCGTTCATCGGGTTCCCTATTAACCCATAAGCTAATCCAACCTAGGAAAGAGACTGCACGACCTTCTGTGTTTGAGCAATAAGGTTGGAAGGATTTTCCCTTTTCTCTCGCATGCGATTGTTCATGCTGCATATATGTATATGTATTTTTAATTAATTATAAATTAATAATAATAAATAAAATGGCCATGCTTTGTGTGCATAAATTTTTTATGAATGTGCATCTCATCTCATATGTATAATTTTTGCTTGCATGAAAATTAAAATATGTAAATCTTGTGTGCAAAATTTTGTAACATAAAAATGTACATTTGCATGTGTCTCATTTCGTGTGTAAACAAAAAGAAAAACACAATAATATGATAATGTGAAATATGTGCATTCTATGTGTAAATTTTCTTTATTATGAAAATGTGTATGTTTCATCTTGTGTGTTGTAAAATGCACATCTTGCATTAGCTTGCACATCTTGTTTTGTGCATAGAGTTCTTTGATGTATCATATATATGTCATGCTCATGCATCACTTGTATATTACACATCATTGTGTTTAATACTAATATCTAAGTCACACATCATATGCGTGCCATTCATGTGCATTACTCTTATGCATCAATGTATGTAACACATTCATATGTCATGCATCATACATATGCCATGCATCATATGTGTATTTAGTATGCCCATGTAGCATGTAGATTTTATGCATCACACATTATCACCTAAATATAGTATATGCTTATCAATCCAATACATCATCTATATGCCTAACATGCTCATGCTTCACAGACAATATATGTATCATTCACTTTTCATGCATTAACACAATAATATATTATGCTCATGCATCATTGACATGATGCAATAATTGATCATGCATCTCTAATATATTTATTCTCATACATCATCCTATATACATCATTACCATATGTATGCCTATCCTATATATACATAATGATTCTTGTCACTGCGTATATGTATTAACTTACATCATCACATATGCATATAAACATTCCCCAATGCATTTACCATGTGCATTTTGGCCTGTACATGTAAATATTCATTGTCTCACACATTGACGAATGTCCAAGCATATGTTATGATATGACATATATCTACCATGCATGTGTATGTGGACATGTGATATAGTATGAACATATAGACATGCATTCTGGCACGTATGTGGTGTTATGTAAACATACCTTATAACGTAAACATATTGATATTTGGCATGATTTGAATATATGTAAACATATGTTGCCTATTATAGCTTGTATATATGAACATACATGAGTTATGGCATGTACACTTAAATATCTGTTATGCATCATAGCATGTACATGTACACTCTGCCATCACATTGGCATTACACCAATCATTGCATGTGTGTATTAGTATACATTGTAGCGATATACATCCACCATAGTGAGTATGTATTAACATACATTGTAGAATGTGTATGTAAGCATCCATTCTCATATGCACACAATTGACATGTATCATAGCATGAGTATATTAGTGTACGTCGTAACATGTACAAACTAGTCATTAAGTTATGTCTCATTCATGTTGTTGTATGCATATGCTCGTAGACATCAAATTTATATCATGATGGATCATGTATACAAAAAAAGCATCATGCACATTCCATATTAAATTGCATGTCATGTTATGTGCATTTCACCATGCTACATTTCCTTTTCTCATGATGTATGTATACATATCATTATATTACATACTATTATACATGAGACATGTCATGAACATATGTTTTATCTTCTGTAGATTGTTATGCCATGTGCTATACGCAAATTTATACCATAGACATACATTTCGTATATCATGAATTCATATTTTTGTGCCATATAACACATTGTGTATACGTCCCATTCATCATACACCTCCATGCTTATAACATGACATACATCAAATCCATATGCCATTCATTATATATGCTCATTCATATATCACGTCTTGTCCTATGCTAAAAATACTTTTGCACACATCTTATACCTTCGTGTATGAGATTTTCCACCATACAAAGCAAGTCATTAACATGTATTATCATACCACATTTTATAGATCTTGTGCCATATCACATACTTCCACTATCATTGTGCAAGTCATGTTATGTACATACTTGTCGTATGTCATATGCATTCATATGCTATGTACATGTATGGCCCAATTCATGCACATTCATATAACATATCATACTTTGTGTACATAAACCATCGTGCTTGAAATATGTCATGTACATATACATCACGTGTCATGCATATTTATTCTTACAATTGTATCATATTCTGTACGCACACCCTTGCTATACATATGCTATGTATATACGTATTGCTTGTCATGCCATGTTAGACTTTGTTTTTACTTTCATTGTGTGCCATATGTGTGATCCATACACATGTACATCATGTAAATACATATTAAAAATAAAATGTATGAAAATAATAAAGTACATAATCTCACTTTATGTGTGTATTTCATTCTATGTATATATTTTTGGGTATAAATTCTTGTCATGCATCATTCTAACCTTTTGATTTTGAAGCCATCTTAGACAGCTCGCCTAGGTGGTTTAAGGGATTAGGCGAACACTCTATCAGGACTTTTCTAGAGAAGTTAGAATCCAGCAATTTAGAATTGGGTCCAAGGTCAGATTTAGACTCAAACAAGGTCTTCGAGTAGTTAATGAAGTACTTAGAGAAAGTAGTAATGGCAAACCTCCCGTAGAAAATTGATACCTTTGACCCCTACAATCTTGATAAAAGACTTGAAGAACTTGAAAATAAATAATGGTGACAGTAACTGAACTTATAGCTGCATTGAGTAAAATGGTCCATGACCTTGAAAGGAAAATTGTTGTTAGGCTAATGGCTAATTTAGCTTCCGTCTCTAGAACTCAGCCCTTGATAGAATCAAGGGATGATTGTGAGTCTTTTAGGTATACATTCATAGAAGTAGAAAGGATCCATTCACTCGATCTAGGTGGCAGAAACCATGATGGTGGCCATTGAAGCTATGACAGTGTTTGGGCTAGTAGGATGCTTGGATCAGGTAGTAGTAGTAATGCTCAAAAGATAACAAGGGTATCAGCTATAGAGGTAGCTCAAAAAAAGTACTCCAATTTGGGCAAACCTCTGTCTTGTGTTTTTGAACGACTAATCAAAGTGGGGAAGTTACAACCCTTACCATTAAAACTAGCCAAGACATAAGGCTTGCTGAGTCATCGGGCTAATCAATTTTATGCTTTTTACAAGCATACTGGCCACTTGATAGACAATTTTTGAACTTTAAGAAGTCAAATCTATGATCTTATTGATGCTAAGTAAATTGTTGACCCAGAGGATAAGAGGAAGAGATGAGTTGTACTGCCACTAGTTTTGTGTCTGACTTAGGCTTGCCGGAATGGTATGTGCTTTGAGATAAATATGGCATGCACATATTTAGCCATTACCCATTCAATTCCAATGAGGAGTAGTTTAGAGAGCTATGGAATATAAATATCACACTATTCTTAGGGGCACAGTTTAGAGAAAGAAGAGCCTAAGATGTTGAGAGACTTTTTGCTACCCGCACCTGTAGCAAGAAAAGATGCAACTTAGGCCACTTTTTGCTAATATAAAATGTGCATATGTTTCTTTAATCATATTAATAATATGAGCTTTTCTTATGTATGCTATGTCCTATTTTATTGCATCATTTATGTCAATAATGATGGCATTTATATAAGACATTAATTCAATAAACACTACTTCATTTAATCTCAAGGAAAAAATAACTTGTTGATTGCATCTAATATGGTTTCTAAAGTGAGAATAATTTAAAAGAATGAGAGAATAAAAGATAAAAAATGAAAAAAAGTTTTTGCCTAAAACTGATATGACATGAAAAAAATTGATGAAAACACTGCAAAACATGCTGCTTACTCTAATTTGAATGACAAATCATTTAAATACAAAATTTGAAGACTCAAACCAGTAGGCAAATAAATAAGATGAAGATTCCAAATAACAAATGATGAGTAGATTAATAAGAAACCATAGCCTTTTTTCTTGCAAGAGCCAAATTTCTTGAAGATGCCCTGAAGAAGGATTAGAGAATAATCTAAAAGCTAACACCTTGGCTTATTATCTTAAGTGGAGCACTATGCAAGAAAAAGGCTAAAAAAATCTAATTGAGATAAGGGAGGAAAGTGGAGAACTTGTATAGAAGCTTGCATGGCTAATATGAATGAAGAAACAAGATGGAAGCAAAGTTTTAAAAACCATTCATTTCTTTATGGCATTTAAGGATAGACACATTATAGCTAATCAAGATTGAATCTCAACTATGAAAGCACTACTTTGAGTTGTCAACTCTTAGAGTTAGATGGCCGAAATAGGGTCTTCTGTAGCTCAAAGGAAAACATCCTAGTCAAACTTGGAAAGAAGAAAAAGGTCAACTTAATATTTTTAAAAGGGAGTCAAAGGCCACTCTTTGGAAGAAGCCATTCAAATCAAGTGCTTCTGGCTATTCGAACCAAAGTCAAACCTTTTCTATTGAAGGAGCTACGGTTATAAGGGATAACTGGTTCTTGCTAGTAATGGTCAAATGGATTCGATGAGTCAAGTAGTGAAAACAGACTGAAGAGAGTTCCATGGCAAAGACAACAAATAAAACAATAAAAAAACCAATGAAAAAAGAAAAAAGAAAAAAGAAAACACAGCCTTGCAGGTTGAAAATAGAAAAAGGAAACCTTCCTAAAATTGGGCACCTCACTAGGGCAAAAATTGAAAAAGACATCCTAGGCAAAAATTAGGGATTGAGAGAAAATATTCAATTAAGAAAACCTATGAGGGCTAATTGATAATAGGAGTTAGATGCACATAAGAGGTCACCTTTAGAGGTTGAATAGAACATGTGTTTTGCATTATATGTTTGGTTGTGATTGCTATTATTACTATATGATGTATATAAATAAGAACTCATATATAAATTAGGCATAAACATACCATTAACATACAAAAAAAATTATTGAATATGTAAAGGCTTTATAGAGGCTAAATTCTCAGGTGACAAAAGCAACACTTTAGGTGTCAGATGCTTCTTCTGATGTTCTTATCATCCTGGTCTAGACACTTTATCAATAGTTAATACACTACAATGGAGAGACACCTCTTAGTGTCTAGAAGTTTATTGTTAATGTGTGTCATAAATGAAATCTGGTGTGGGTCGGTAGAGATAAATTTATGCCACTTAAACCAGATGTAGTAGAATTGCTTTTGCCATATTTCTGAGGTCTGCATGTACCTAGAGAAATAAAGGGTCATTAGTAAGCATAAGGCTTGAATAACCCCCCTTTTGGTAGTCCACTCATAACTCAAGATGCAAGGCAGAGTCTTAGGGTTAAGAGACCATTCCTTTGATGGCTACAAGTTCTTTAAGTGTGGGGCACAACTTTGAATGGACAAAGTGAAAATACAAAACTATGATCCCTAATAGCCACTAGAGAAAATATACAATAGATCAATATCTTTGAGAAGCTAGTAAATAGAATGTAGAAACAAAGTTTAAATTCCTTTCCAGGTTCTTGAGGCCACTAAATAGAATATGCAATCTGTTAAGGAAGAGCTTGTCTTTGGTAGAAGCACAATAGACATGGATTGCATTCCCTTGGAGTAGTAGGAAAGCTGAAGAAAAGGGCAGAGCATGAAAAACACTAAGGGGAAAGCACCTAGAGAAAGCTTGCTTAAAGCCTACTTGAAAGTAAGTCTCTAAAAGAGGAACAACTTAGAAGGATATGAGCATTATGCGTGATGAATGCTTCCTTTAGTGGCAAGTTGAATTTTAAAGCAGTAACAGCTGTACTGTCTATGGTTTGGTAAAGGTTGAGAGTAATCCTTATCTCGTTTGATGATGGAAATTGCCTAAAGCCATTAATAGTGGGACTGTATGGCTAAAAACACCCTTAGTCTTAGTAGCAAAGATGGTAAAAGTGCTTGAAGGCTTATTACTGGTAGTTACTAGCTTCTTGGTGAATGCTCTATCAGAAAAAAATAACTGTTGCCTTGTGAAAGCTTGGGGAGATTGAGCAACCATTTTACCTCCTAAGCCTTATGCTTAGGGATAAGGGCTCATTGGCATGTGCCTTGATAGCCTTGATTTCAACATCGAATATTCTAGTAGGGCTGATCATAAAGCCAAAATTGGTAACGAGATCAGACAGATTGTGCTTTGGAGTGGTGCAGGTGATGTACATTCGCACTGTTGATAACAGACCGCAGTGCTAAAACACTCAGCCTTGCTCAAGAAAACTAACATCCTCAGAGGAAGTTCATAAGCTCTTTGCATAGTCTGTCGGTATGGATAGGGTTCTTAATAGGGGGCAGCCATTATATTATGTATTTGAGGTGCACTGATGAGTAAGATGCCATGATGATTATCAGAGAACTCATGGTGACAACCATATAGCTCACATGAATGGTTTGGGACTTTGTACATCAAAAGGTTCTCTTGACTTGTCATGGAGGTAGGATTTTCTAATTAAAGGAGTGAATATCATGAAAAAATACACCCGATAGTCTCAGAATGTCCAAAGTCTTGTATTACCATCGCAAGATGGGTAAAAGCTGAATCCTTCAAGCAAACAGGTCCTCGAGGAGCTAGTCAGGATCATTATAATAGAGTTCAATAGTCAGGTATGAATCCATTGATTGTGCTTTGTTCTAGGTTGGAAATGAAAGGTACTCAATGCTGTGAGTTTTCCTTTAGCTAAAAGAGTAGTTAAAGCACAAAGAGATGCCCTCTAGAAAGGTGCAGACCTTTGAGGTTTGGACTGAGAGTTCACCATGTGCATTATGGGATTGTAAGTAAAAGTTGAACTTTAGTTTTGATGGGAATCAAATGCTTTCGAGACAAGACTAAGAGTTAGATGAAACCTTAAGAGCATTCTAGCCATATTCCTTTGATTAACTACAAGGATGGTCACCCGCACTTTGCACCAGAACAAGGCGATGAGATCACATTCCTTAAGTCTATATGTGTAGAACCTTATAGGTAATTCTCTCTAGAGGAGATTATAACCTAACACTATGCATTCAATAAATGACTACCTCTAAAGGGAAGGGTTCTTAATATGACTTTTTGACTTCTTAACTTGTTTAGTATGTTGAGTTGCAATCCAAAATGTGGTTGACCAATGTCTAGCAAGTGTACTAGATCAGCTAGTAATATAGAAAAATATAAATTAAGACCCCAAATATCGTATCCATGGGAAACTGTGTAAATGCAACTTGTTTTAGATTTTAGAGTGAACACTATGTGCAAAGAATAAAATAAATCCTAAGCTTTGTGATGATGATAAGATAATTAAACTAAGAAATGAAAATTAAACAAATAATAGTAATCTCAAACAAAGAAATTAATAAAAGTTGGTAAAAATCAATAATAAAAACAATTTCTGCTAAAGGACAATCCACCTTAATTGATATTGCAATGACTTAATTTCAAAAGAACACAAGTGATTATGGAAAAACTAGATAAAGAAAGCCATATATCTTAGTCAAAAATATCATTTTAAGCATCAAACTGTTAATGTAAGCTCTAGCCCTAATGCATTGTTATAAATTAATGAGATGTTCTTTCAAGGTTAGGTTTTTTCTCTCTAAGCTGCCACTCTCAAGGGGAAAGGACTCTTCCTTCTTCTCTTGGATTTTGGGAAGCCTTTGGAAAACTTGAGAAAGAACAAGATTAGGTATTGTGTCTTTAGTTTAATATCCATTGCCAAATACACAAAGATTAGAGCTAGCACTCTAAGTTTTAAGCCTTCCTTGCGATTGTGTATGTGAGCATAAAGAGGAGTGGTGTAAAGGCTATTTCTTTGGTATTGGTGATCAAGATCTAAAGTATATAAGTTCATCCTATTTACTGGTCATCATCAAAATCAATATTTGAAGTGCATCTAAGATTGTAAGTTTTAAAACCCCAAAATTGCATGTTTTCGATTCTTGTTGTGGATTGCATGGTATATATGATCAACATTTTTATTTTTTCACTGAGTGATCATCATTGATATGCCATGTTATATCCGATTAGTGGTATTAGAGCCTAACCATGCTTATTTTAGTGCTTTAGATGCATTAAATCTTGATTGAAAATCGTTATTGCATAAAACCACAATGCTGAAATTTTCTGTTTTGAGATTTTTTGCATTGTTTTAGTGTAAAAATGATTTTATATGATTAGTTAGGTATTATAATTATTATGACATGTTAATATACTGTCCTAAGATGTTCTTAGAGTTTTTCATGGTCGATTTTAATTATAAATACCTGATTGTACATGTTAATCTTGAAACTAGGTGCTAGTTAGCATGTTTTGTGTTTGTAAACAACTAGTTTTCAAAATTAAATGTATAAACGTGTTTGGCATGTTTGTAAGTAATTTTTAAATATTAATAACAGGTCTAGACATATTTTAAAATTGGTTTTAATTATGGACCATGACAATTTAATTGATTAATTTTAAAATCACTTAAAACTATGACTAGTTTGTATTTGTTGCATGTTTAATCAACATTATTTGTTTTATTTTGATTAAAATGGAAAAAACACATTTAGATAAGATATGAAAAAAAACCTTAAATCAATGTTTATGACCTTATTTAAATTATTAAATGGCTCATAAAATCATTTTAAGTGTTTGTTGATTTTTGTAGCAATATATGAGCATTAAACAACTAGTTTCATTGTTGTTTGTTTGTTTTTGTATGAATGTTGTGTATGATATATGCTCTTCATGATTTTATTCATGTTGGAACATATTTTATGTATTTTTAATGTTTATGGGTTGTATGACATAAAATTAAAAATGGCATTAAAAATAGGAAATTATACTAGAGTTGATTTATCGCACAAATCTAACTAGTTTGTGTTTTGGTCTTTTAAGAGAACTTATTCAATAAGAGGATTTAGTCCATTGGGCTTCCACCCAGGCCCATCATGGGGTCTTCTCTTAAAAGTTGAAGCATACAATTTCCATTAATGGGCATGGCTAAATTAATTAAAATTGGACTTTGTTTTATCCATGAATGTTGTGTATATTTATTTGCTTGCTTTTTATGATGAATGGATATGCATGGTGTATTCATGGGCCCTGGGTTTTTATAATTAAATATGGCATGCATGCCATTATGTATTATTGTAAAAGTTTTTTATTTATTTCTTAGTATAGAATTTATTTGAAGACTTTGTAAATCAAGACGAAGCCCACCGAAGTGGAGAAGCCCAACTTAAAGATTCCTATGTAATAGTGTAGAATCTTAGTTGTAGGGTTTTGGGCCCATGTTTGTCATGCTTTACTTTATACAATTATATATATATGTATGTTATGAATGGATGACAAAGCGTATGCCATGTAAGCCGTAATAAAATGAATCCCTAAAATAGTAAGTCATAAAGTTGCCTTCCTAATTCGAAACATGTCAAGGCATTGATCATCGGTCACGTAGACTAGGAGTCTTAGATGTGCCCGATTATCTTTGTGAGGCATGGGTTGTGAATGTAGGTTGGACTTAACATGGAAAGGGATGCCTGGACCTAGGCAACTAATAAATTGGTTTGTGCTATAACATCTTAAGATGTTAGCCTATTTGATCCAAGAGTCATGTACGAGACATGATTGGAGTTTTCCTACCTATGTAACTCAACTTTTTAGGTGTACAAGCTCAGCTTGACTAATAAGTTGTTGTGAAAAGTGGATCTTGGCCCATATTAAATCACTAACGCTAATTATTTAAAGGGATATTAATTCGGTTTGTGTGATTATAAATAAGACCTCATTTTATCTTGCTAAGTTTTTATTATAGATTGAAAATGGTTTCTATTAGTGTAAGCCCTAGCCCCAATACATTGTAATAAAACACTTTAGTTAATAAATGACGCATTTGTTTTATCTATTGTATTCCTATGCATATCAATTGATAGAACTATCCAAGAATGTTGTTTCAATTTAAGTTATCATATGTGAGGCACATGGTTGTAAGCCTTGAAACAAATGAGACTTCATTCTAAATATCCCTAGTCAGTCATTGTTATAGGAATAACAAATGAATTAAGACTAGTATGCTCTCTCTGATATTATGAGTTCTATCTTATGGATCATTAGGATAAAAGTGTCAATCAGAGATCATAGATACATGTTAAAGAACATGGTATCTGGATTCGATCCGTTCATGACAACACTACATGGTACAAGTCATAAGTGTTTCTTATATGCAAGTTTTGTATCTGAGTTCTTAGACCTAAAATCTCTGTGAAACTCTTTATGAATTACTGTGTGCTTTGACATACACCTAATATGCTCGTAACAGAGTGACAAGTACGGGTATGCTTGGTTATGCATTGATTCATGTTAGAGAGCATGAGAGAAGTGAAGGGATTACCCCTCTCAATAAGAGAGAAAAATATCATCGGCCACTTGATCAGTGAACTGAGAAGTGTATGGCTATACCGAGATGAAATAATGAATAATCATTATTTATCTGAGAGTTCATTATCATTGGAATATCAAGAAAGGAATTAATATATATATAAGGATGACTAGTTCCATGCCTTAAATTAATTCTGATATTTATGGGTAAGGGACTATGCAAAATTGCATTAGGTCACTAAATGCCATATGTATTTTCATTTAATTTGGAATGCTATAATATCTTGCTAGAGAATATATATAGCCTTTGAATTAATTTATTAATTCATTACAAACATTAAATGGACCTATAGAATCGCACACAAAGCATTGGGCTTAAAATATTTAAATAAAGTATTGGGCATTAATTTGGGCTTTTAATTAAAGTCAAATTAATGTATGTAATGGGCATTATAAATGCTATTGGACCTTGGCCAATGAGAGAGAGGAATTCAGCCCACATGGTTTAATTTTAATTAATTAATTATCTTGTATTAATTAAGTTAATTGAGTATTAAATCCTAATGATATTTAAATCAAATTAAAACACTTAATTAAGGGATGTCTTAGCCGAAATTCCCAAGATAAATATTGAAGGAATTTCGGCACATGTGAATTTCTTTATTAAGTGATATTATTTGATTAAATGTCTTATGTATTTATCTTGGATTAAATCAAAAGAGTTTGAATCAATATATATTACTTATTTTCAGGAACTGATTAAGGCTAAAATAAATTATCTTGAGGTAGTAGATTTTAGATCAATCACTTACATAATGAGATAATATATATTGAAAGGAAAAAAATGTGAAACCCTAGTTCTTCTATGGTTTTGGCGTGATTTTCTCTCTCTCTCTTACAAAATTCTTTTGGCCAATTTTCATAAGGAGAAAGGATTGTTCCTCATTCTCTTGTGTTCTTGGGTAGTAATAGCAACTTAAGAGAAGTACAAAATAAAATTTTGTAGCTTCAAACCATAGCCATTACACAATACTTATTTTGAGAGCTAGCAATCTCGGTTTTTAAGCTATCTTTGCAAGTGTGTGTGTGAGAATAGAGAGGAGTGGCATAAAGGCTGTTCCTTGGCATTGGTGGTGAAGGTCTAAGGCTAAGATATCCTCCTTGATTGTTGGTCATCATCAAAATCAAGTTTTAAAGGAATCTAAAGTTGTAAGTTTTAAAACCCTAAAATTGCATGTTTTGATTCTTGTCATGGAATTGTATGGCATGTATGATCAAATTTTATTATTTTCCGCTGCATGATCTTTATGTGCATACCATGTTATATTCCATCAGTGGTATCAGGGACTAATCATGCTTATTTTAGTGCTTTAGATGCATGAAATAATTAATCAAAAATCATTATTTTAAATACATGCAATGCTGAAATTTTCTATTTTGAGTTTTTTGCATTGTTTTGGTGTAAAAACGATTTTAATTGATTAGATAGGTATTATAATTAATATGAAATGTTAATATACTGTCCTAAGATGTTCTAGGAGCTGTTAATGGTCGAATTTAACTAATAATACCTGATGGTACATGTTAATATTAAAACTAGGTGCTATTTGTCATGTTAATTGTTAGTTTAACAACTATTTTTAAATATTAAATGTAAAAACGATTTTGGCATGTTTGTAAGTGATTTTTAAAGATTAAATATCAGGTCTGGGCATATTTTAAATTTGGTTTTAATTCTTGTCCATGACAATTTAATTGATTAATTTTAAAATCACTTAAAACAATGACTAGTTTGTGTTTGTTACATGTTTAATCAACATTGTTTGTTTTGTTTTGATTAAAATGGTAAAAACACATTTAGATCAGATTAGTACAGAATATTAAATCAATATTTATGACCTTATTTTAATTATTAAATGACTCATAAAATTGATTTAAGTATTTGTGCATTTTATGGCATCACATAAGCATTAAACAACTAGTTTTGTTGTTTATTTGTTTTTATATGCATGTCGTGTATCATATATATGTTCTTCATGATTTTGTGTTTTAATTCATGTTGGTACATATTATATGTATTTTTAATGTTTATGGGCTGTATGACATAAAATTAAAAATGGCAAAATTGAAAATTATACTAGAGTTGATTTATAGCACAAATCTAACTAGTTTGTGTTTTAAGCTTTTAAGAGAACTTATTCAATAAGAGGATTTAGTCAATTGGGCTTCGGCCCAGGCCCATCACGGGGTCATCTATTAAAGGTTCAAGTACACAATTTCCATTAATGGGCTTGGCTAAATTAATTAAAATTGGACTTTGTTTGATCCATGAATGTTATGTATATTTATTTGCTTGTTTAGTTTTATGAATGGATATGCAAGGTGCATTCATGGGCCCTGGGTTTTGTAATTAAATATGGTCTGCAAGCCATTATATTTTATTGTAAAAGTTTCATTTATTTCTTAGAATAGAATATAATTGAAGACTTTGTAAATTAAGACGAAGCCCACCGAAGTGGAAAAGCCCAACTCGAAGATTCTTATGTAATAGTATAGAATCTTAGTTGTAGGTTTTTGGGCCCATGTTTGTCACGCTTTACTTTATGCAATTATTTATATATGCATGCTATGAATGGATGACAAAGCATATGCCATGTAAGCCGTAATAAAATGAATCCCTAAAAAATAGTAAGTCACAAAGTTGCCTTTCTAATTCGAAACATGTCAAGGCATCAATCATCGGTCATGTAGACTAGAAGTCCTAGATGCGCCCGATTATCTTTGTGAGGCATGGGTTGTGAATGTAGGTTGGACTTAACATGAAAAGGGATGCCCGGACCTAGGCAACTAATAAATGGGTTTGTGCTATAATATATTAAGATGTTAGCCCATTTGATCCAAGGGTCATGTACGAGACATGATTGGAGTTTTTCCTACCTAAGTAACTTAACTTGTTGGCTGTACAAGCTCAGCTTGACTAATAAGTTGTTGTGAAAAGTGGATCTTGGCCCACATTAAATCACTAACGCTAATTATTTAAAGGGATATTAATTCGGTTTATGGGATTATAAATAAGACCTCATTTAATCTTGCTAAATTTTATTGTAGATTGAAAATGGCATCTTCAAACAACAATTTCTCATTGCGATCGGTCCTTGAAAAGGACAAATTGAATGGCACCAATTTCATAGACTGGTCTCGAAACTTAAGAATAGTTCTTAAGCAAGAGAAAAAGTCGTATGTTTTGGATGCACCCTTGCCTGAAGAACCTGCTAGGAATGCCTCTGTGGTTCAAAAGGAAACTTTTGAGACCAAGAAGAGTGACTCCAATTATGTGACCTATCTGATGCTGGCCACTATGGTGCCTGACTTGCAAAAGCAATTTATGGACCAATAGGCTTATGCAATCATGGTGCACCTCAAGGAGATGTTCCAAGAGCAAGCTCGTCACGAGAGGTTCGTGACAACAAAGGCCTTGATTTCTTGTAAGATGGCTGCGGGTACTCCTATTAGTACCCATGTACTCAAGATGAAAGGGTATCTTGATACTCTTGAGAAGCTTGAGGTACTAGTGCCAAAGGAATTGGCCACTAACTTAATCTGAGGATCATTGACTGATGATTATGATCCATTTGTGATGAATTATAACATGCATGCAATGAACAAGTCAGTCACTGAGCTCCATGGGATGCTTAAGAATGCTGAAGAGAACATTCGAAAGACCAATCCCGTATTGATGGTTTAAGGGGGCATTAAAAAGGGACCCGCTAAGGGAAAGGGAAAGGCAAAACCCAAGAATGACCTGGCTCGGTTCAAGTTAAGTAGGAGTGCACCTCAGGCCCAATCCAAGCCCAAGGCGCAAAAGCTCAAAAAGAGTGAGAGCACTTGCTTCCATTGCAACAAGATAGGGCATTAGAGGAAGAATTGCGCTCTCTTCATGGAAGAACAAAAGAAATATGGAGCCAAGGCATCCAGTTTTGGTATTTTTGTTGTTGAGATTAACCTTTCTATTTCTACCACTTGGGTATTGGATACCGATTGTGGTTCTCACATTTGTTCAAATGTGTAGGGGCTAAGAAATAGGCGGTTACTTGGGAAGAATGAAGTGGACCTCCGTGTGGGGACTGGAGCACGAGTTGCTGCCATGGAGATAGGTGACTATAAACTCACTTTACCTTCCGAACTTTTTTTAGTTTTGAAAAATTGTTATTATGTGCCTGCTATGAGCAGAAACAATATTTCAGTTTCATGTTTTGATTTGGATGAATTTGATTTTGTTATTAAAAATGGCAATGCTCATATTCGTCGCCAAGGCATTTCTTATGGCAATGGCAAGTTGCAAAATGGCCTTTATATCCTTGATTTACAAAACAAAGAGTCCACATACAACATTAATATAAAGTGGGTTAAATCAAACGAATTGAACCCTACTTACTTCTGGCATTGTCATTTAGGACATGCAAATGAAAAAGGCATTTCAAGACTCCACAAAACTGGAGTGCTTGGGTCATTTGAATTAGAGTCTTATGATACATGCGAGCCATGTTTGCATGGAAAATTGACAAAGAGTCCTTTTAACAAGAAAGGTAAAAGGACTAATGGATTATTGGAACTAATACATATCGATGTATGTGGACCTTTAAGTAGACAAGCTAAAGGTGGTTTTAGCTACTTCGTGACATTCACAGATGACTTCAGTAGATATGGCTATCTCTATCTAATGAAGTACAAATCTAAAACTTTTGAGAAATTCAAGGAGTTTAAGAACGAAGTAGAAAAACAACTTGGCAAAAGTATAAAAGCCATTCGATCAGATTGAGGTGGCGAATACTTAAGCCAAGAGTTTGACAGTTATCTAAAAGAGTGTGGTATTATTTCATAGCTCACTCCTCCCGGAATGCCACAATGGAATGGTGTGTCCGAAAGGAGAAATTGAACTCTACTGGACATGGTTCGATCTATGATGAGTCAAGCTAATCTTCCTGTCTCTTTTTAGGGTTATGCATTAGAAACTACTACGTTTCTACTAAATCGTATTCCAACTAAAGCAGTTGAGAAGACACCATATGAGTTATGGATTGGGAAAGAACCCAATATGTCATTTCTCAGGATTTGGGGTTGTGAAGCACATGTTAAGAAATTAACATCTGACAAACTAGAGTCCAAATCCACTGTCTGCTTGTTTGTGGGTTATCCCAAAGAAACAAAGGGATACTACTTTTACTCACAAGTCGAGAACAAAGTATTTGTTGCTCGCAAGGTTGTTTTCTTGGAAAAGGAGTTCCTTCTCAAGAAAGACAGTGGGAGTAAAGTAGAACTTGGAGAAATTCAAGTGCCACAAACTCCTATAGAGGATGAGTTGGAAATGGGATCAAGTTCACAACCAGTTGTGGAACAGGAACCCATTACACAAGAACCTAGAAGGTATGGCAGGATATGTCAGGAGATTGAGAGATATGGATTTCTAATCACTGACAGTGACACTATTGAGTTAGTAGATCGTGAGGATCCTACTACCTACCGAGAAGCTATTGAAAGCCCAAACTCAGAAAATTAGCTTGAAGCCATGCAATTCGAGATGCAATCAATGTACGATAACCAGGTTTAGACCTTGGTTGATCCACCGGAAGGTGCGAAGGTAATTGAATGCAAGTGGCTATTCAAACTCAAAGCTGATAAGACCTACAAAGGTATACTAGTAGCAAAAGATTTTCGAAAAACTCATGGTGTAGACTATGACGAGACCTTTGCACCTGTAGTCATGCTTAAGTCCATTAGGATCTTGCTTGCCATAGCTGCATATATTGATTATGAGATATGGATAATGGATGTCAAAACTGCTTTCCTCAATGAAAATTTACTTGAGGATGTGTATATGACACAACTTGAGGGTTTTGTCAATCCCAAGCATCCTAATAAGGTTTGCAAGCTTTAAAAATCCATTTATAGATTAAAGCAAGTATCTCGAAGTTGCAATCTTCGTTTTGATGAGGCAGTCAAAGAATTTGACTTCATCAAGAATGAATATGAGCCTTGTGTGTACAAGAAGGTTAGTGGGAGCATAGTAGTATTTCTAGTCCTATATGTGGACGACATCCTTCTCATTGGGAATGACATTCCAACATTGCAAAAGGTTAAGCAATGGTTAGGAAAATGTTTCTCAATGAAAGACTTAGGTGAAGCCAAGACAATACTTGGTATTCGAATCCATAGAGATAGATCAAATCGGCTTTTGGGACTAAGTCAAGAAAAGTAGATAGACAAAGTACTAAAGCATTTTAGTATGGGAGACTCAAAGAAAGGGTACATACCTTTGGCTTTGGGAGTTCTTTTGACTAAAGAACAGTGCCCTAAAACCAAAAAGGAAAGGGACAACAAGAGTAGAATCCCATATGCATCTGCTATTGGATCTATCATGTATGCTATGTTATGTACCAGGTTGGATGTTGCTCATGCACTGAGTATAACCAGTAGGTTTTCACAAGACCCTGGTGAGAAGCACTGGTCTGTTGTAAAAGGGATTCTGAAGTACCTGCGAAGGAATAAGGATCACTTCTTAGTGTATGGTGGTCAAGAAGAGCTCGTCATACAAGGTTATGCCGATGCTGCTTTTCAGACCAGCACTTAGGATTCTAGATCGCAATCTGGGTTTGTTTTTGTTTTGAACGGTGGTGCTGTCAGTTGGAGAAGCTCGAAGTAAGAGACCATTATTGACTCAACTATAGAATCTGAGTATATTGCAGCGAGTGAGGCTGCAAAAGAGGCTGTTTGGATTAAAAATTTTATTTCTGGATTAGGAGTGGTCCCAAGCATCCTAGATCCATTAGAAATTTTTTGTGACAACAATGGGGCCATCGCACAGGCCAAGGAGCCCCAGTCACACCAGAAATCCAAACACATACTCAGAAGGTACCACCTGATCAGAGAGATCATTGATCGTAGGGACATCAAGGTTACCAAGATAGCAAGTGAAAACAATGTAGCAGATCCTTTGATGAAATAGTTGCGTCCAAATCTGCACAAAGCTCATTTGAGAGCATTCGGTCTTAGGGCTATGCCCAATTGGGACTAGTGCCTTTCCTAGTGGAAGATTGTTAGTGTAAGCCCTAACCCCAATGCATTGTAATAAAACACTTTAGTTAATAAATGAGGCATTTGTTTTATTTATTGTATTCCTGTGCATATCAATTGATAGAACTATGCAAGAATGTTGTTTTAGTTTGAGTTATCATGTGTGAGGCACATGATTGTAAGACCTTGAAATAAATGAGACTTCATTCCAAATATCCCTAGTCAGTCATTGTTATTGGAATAACAAATGAATTAAGACTAGTATGCTCTCTCTGATATTATGAGTTCTGTCTTATGGATCATTAGGACAAGAGTGTCAATTAGAGATCATAGATACATGTTAAAGAACATGGTATCTGGATTTGATCCGTTCATGAGAATACTACATGGTACAAGTCATAAGTGTTTCTCATATGCAAGTTTTGTATCGGAGTTCTTAGACCTAAAATCTCTATGAAACTCTTTATGAATTACTGTGTGCTTTGACATACACCTAACGTGCTCATAACAGAGTGACAAGTACGGGTATGCTTGGGTATGCATTGATTCATGTTAGAGAGCATGAGAGAAGTGAAGGGATTACCCCTCTCAATAAGAGAGAAAAATATCATCGGCCACTTGTTCAGTGAACTAAGAAGTGTATGGCCATACCGAGATGAAATAATGAATAATCATTATTTATCTGAGAGTTCAGTGTCACTGGAATATCAAGAAAAAAATATTATATATATATATATATATATATAAGGATGACTAGTTCCATGCCTTATATTAATTATGATATTTATGGGTAAGGGACTATGCAAAATTGCATTAGGTCACTAAATGCCATATACATTTTCATTTAATTTGGAATGCTATAATATCTTGCTAGAGACTATATATATAGCCTTTGAATTAATTTATTAATTCATTGCCAATATTAAATGGACCTATAGGATTGCACACAAAGCATTGGGCTTAAAATATTTAAATAAAGTATTGGACATTAATTTGGGCTTTTAATTAAAGTCAAATTAATGTATGTAATGGGCATTATAAATGCTATTGGACCTTGGCCCGTGAGAGAGAGAAATTCAGCCCACATGGTTTAATTTCAATTAATTAATTATCTTGTATTAATTAAGTTAATTGAGTATTAAATCCTAATGATATTTAAATCAAATTAAAACACTTAATTAAGGGATGTCTTAGCCGAAATTCCCAAGAAAAATATTGAAGGAATTTCGGCACATGTGAATTTCTTTATTAAGTGATATTATTTGATTAAATATCTTATGTATTTATCTTGGATTAAATCAAAAGAGTTTGAATCAATATATATTACTCATTTTAAGAAAGTGATTAAGGCTAAAATAAATTATCTTGAGGTAGTAGATTTTAGATTAATCACTTACATAATGAGATAATATATATTGAAAGGAAAAAAAAAACATGAAACCTTAGTTCTTCTATGGTTTTGGCATGATTTTCTCTCTCTCACACAAAATTCTTTTGGCCAATTTTCACAAGGAGAAAGGATTGTTCCTCATTCTCTTGTGTTCTTGGGTAGTAATAGCAACTTAAGAGAAGTAAAAAATCAAATTTTGTAGCATCAAACCATAGCCATTACACAATACTTATTTTAAGAGCTAGCAATCTCGATTTTTAAGCTATCTTTGCAAGTGTGTGTGTGAGAATGGAGAGGAGTGGCATAAAGGCTATTCCTCGGCATTGGTGGTGAAGGTCTAAGGCTAAAATATCCTCCTTGATTGCTGTTCATCATCAAAATCAAGTTTTAAAGGCATCTAAAGTTGTAAGTTTTAAAACCCTAAAATTGCATGTTTCAATTCTTGTCATGGAATTGTATGGCATGTATGATCAAATTTTATTGTTTTCCGCTGCATGATCTTTATATGCATACCATGTCATATTCCATCAGTTTCTTCAAACAATAACTTTTCATTATGATCGGTCCTGGAAAAGGACAAACTGAATGGCACCAATTTCATAGACTGGTCTCGAAACTTGAGAATTGTTCTTAAGCAAGAGAAGAAGTCGTATGTTTTGGATGCACCCTTACCCGAAGAACCTGCTAGGAATGCCTCTACGGTTCAAAAGGAAACTTTTGAGACCAAGAAGAGCGACTCCAATGATGTGACCTGTCTGATATTGGCCACCATGGTGCCTGCCTTGCGAAAGCAGTTCATGGACCAAGAGGCTTATGCGATCATAGTGAACCTCAAGGAGATATTCCAAGAGCAAGCTCGCCACGAGAGATTCATGACCAAAAAGGCCTTAATTTCTTATAAGATGATTGCGGGTACTCCTGTTATTACCCATGACTCAAGATGAAAGGGTATCTTGATACTCTTAAGAAGCTTGAGGTACAAGTCCCAAAGGAATTGGCCATTGACTTGATATTAGGTTCATTGACTGATGATTATGATCAATTTGTTATGAATTATAAAATGCATGTAATGAACAAGACAGTCATCGAGCTTCATGGGATGCTTAAGAATGCTAAAAAGAACATTCAAAAGACCAATCCCGTACTTATGGTTCAAGGGGGCTGTAAGGACCCCATCATAACCCTAATCAGATTATTGTTAATTAATGAGGACTATCGTTAATTAAGACAAAATTTAGATTATTTTGCAATTATCAAGGTTAAGTCCCAATAGGGGTATTTTGGTAATTTCAACATGTAAGTATATGAGTTAAGTTAAACTAAAATTAAAGAAAAGGATATAATTGAAGTGAATTAGAAAGTATTGGGGTTAAGTTGAAAGAAATTGAAATAATGGGGGTTTAATTGGGTATAAAAGGGTATAGTGGGAATTTCTCTTGGAGCGATATTTAACCCCACTAAAAATTTTGGTTTTGAGGGAGATGGAGATCGGCATTTGAAGGATCTCTCTCTCTCTCTCTCTCTAAAATCATGGATTAGAGATGGATGCTAGGGTTTGGTTGTTAACTTGAAGGTAATGTTTTCCCTTTAAGATGCCTTCTTTCTTTTTTGTTTTAATTTATGGTTTCTTTGGTGATGAGAGATTACAAGATCTTGTTGTCATCATGTGTAAGGAAATGAGAGAGAAACATGTAAATCAAGTGAAAGAGAAGAAAGGAATCAAGTGTAAAGGAGGTGAAGCTTGATTTTGAGGTACGAGATTTATTTAGAAAAGTTATTGTATACATTTCCCATCTCTTGTTGTATGCATTTTCTCTATGAGATTAAGGGTTAACCTAGTAGGTGTTGATGATTATAGCATGATCAGTAACTTAAATGATCATTTAAGTAAGTTGAAAGGTAAGATTTATGATTTAAATACATGCTCTGCTTAATCGGGGTCTCTGAGTTTCATGGCATTCTTCCCAGACATGGCCACATGTGTGTTTACTCTTGAAAACACACGACCATGTGTTTTTCTTCCAAAACCAATTGCCACACACTCTTTTGTTCATAAAACCCATGGCCACGCACTCTTTTGTTCATAAAACCCATGGCCACACACTCTTTTGTTCATAAAACCCATGGCCACTTTTGTTCATAAAACCCATGGCCACACACTCCTTTGTTCATAAAACACGTGTCCACGTGTGTGTTTCCTCTTGGAAACACACGGCCACGTGTGTGGTTTCCTCTTGGAAACAAACAGCCATGTGTGTGATTTCTTCACGACCTATCTGGATTGTTTTGCATATAAGTTGAGCTAGAGAACCCTAAATTGAATGATTCTTGTTGCGTTGGAAAATAAACTTCCACACCTACATTTCATATGAGAAATCCAATCCTAAATCTGTCTCTAAGTAGGCCATATTTCAGCTTGAATGTATGAGCAGTTTGCTGCCTAGTCACTAGGAGTAGAACTCCGTTTTTTGTAAATATCTAGAAATATAGGAATGATATCACAATGATTTTAGATGTTTTAGAAACTAGAAATATAATGGAACAATTTTGTAAAAGACCATATTAGCTAAAAATGCCTTTTGGTTGGTCAAAAATTGTTTAAAATTTGAACTCAGAAAACTGCCTATGATTGTTCACTACTCATAACTCCGATCACGACTCGTGACAATGTTACTCATGAACAAGTGTACGAGTCATGAAGTTTGCTCCCTTTCATGAGTAGTGACACCCCTCATGACTCGTGAAACTTCTCTACTTCATCCAAACATGATATTTAAGCCCTATAGTGTCACTAAAGCTAGTCTAAACCCTTTTAAGTAACTTTAAATCATTTTAAATATAAAATAAAGATAAGTTGTGACACCAAGCATGTGATTAAATGAAATGATATATGGGAATAAAATTAGTAAAGGAACACTAACATTAGAATACAAGAAAATATTTACTTGTATTTGATTGTATTATAATGAGTATACGCATATGATTTGGCCTTTCCCAAAAATATGGCACAATGATATTCCTGTACAATGACATGAGAATAATATGACATAACCTAATGAAAATAAGATAATAGTTGCAAGATTATAAGTCTAAGTTGAAAAAGTTGGGTCATTGCCTTTTTAGGCTTAATCATGAGACTGTAGAAGTTAAGTTTTGCTTTAAGTCATAATGGAAAGTAGTGATTAGCCTTTATATAAAGAAATATGCTTGTCCCTTTCTTATGCCATGTATTTTACTATGCAAGCCTCATACCCACAAGTAATGTGCTGGCATATAAGATGGGATAATATTGCATAAACATACTTGATGGTAAGATAATATAAGATAAAATGTATAAGTGAGATGATTTGATACATATATGATCACGTTAGGTTAAACAACCTTTGGTCCATGATCTAATAGACTATAAAAGTAAACTAAGGGATTAACTAAGCGCAAGGGTTGAACTAAGGATGTAATTAGTGTATTCATCTTATTATATCGTTCATAGCTACTTAATTATTGTTTAAGTGATTATGTGTTGATATGAATGACTATGATATGGTATGGAAGCCACTCCCGGCGAACAACAACAAGGTATGTCATTGAAAACTATTGATGAAGTAGGTAATTACAATGTCTATTATTGATATATCTATGTCTATTGTTAATGTATCTATGTTATGATAAGTGGTCTAACTTAATATGTGAACAAGTATAAATAGTAAAATCCCGTATTGCCATGATTCAAGTTGCATTTATATGTTTATGGATATTCATTTAATGTTATGAAAACGTTTAGTAGAAAGATCCATATTTTCATATTGCCTTATGAAAACCATACATAATACTGTTTATGACGAGATAGATCAATGAAAGGTTATATTTTATCTTGTTTGCATAATCATGCAACTATTATGATATGAATGAATGAAATCCGATGCAACTATGTGATCATACGATATAATCCATATATACTGGAGCCTATAGCTCAATATGGAAATACGTTTAGAATGATATGCATTCTTTTATGAAATGAGGCTTCCAGCCAAATGAAGTACTAAGTAAAGAATAATATGCTAAATCAAAGATGTTCTTAAAATGGTAAAGCCTGCGTGTCTTAGTTCAGTTGTTGATTAGAAAGGCATGCTTAAAGGGATATAGTTGCAGCTGCCATAGTTGACCCCGTTTGGGTCTTGTTCCTTAATGGAACCATCGTTCAGCCCTTTTGGGTCCATAGTTTGTTCCTTGCTGGAACTATTATTTGACCCTATTTTGGTCCATTGTTTGATATCTTCGGATATCCATAGTTTGATACCCTCAGGAATCCATTGCTCAAGTTATCCACCTCGTTGAACTAGTACTTAAGCAGGCTATGAAGATGATAATGTATATAAGATATGGTAAAACATGCAATGATTGCCCCATTTATGTAATGTAAGCATGATGAATGGCCTACTATGGTGTTGTATCCTAATTCTTGTTGACTAGAAACTATGTCTATGAAATGAGATGCCATATTATGTGTTCTATGATTATGATATCTAACATCTAATTATGAGAAAGGTTCCCGTGGGTGTATCAGTGATTGTTAGTTCCACCAAAGGGTTCCACGATGAATAGATGGGCCACAAGCTTATAATATTGTATTAAAAGTTATACAAACTGTAGTATGCATAATGATCTTTATGAAGGAGAAAGTTTGATAGGTATGCACATGGTATGGAAACTTTGTCTGTTAATCATGATATGTAATACATGTTCATTGAAATGACATGCAAACCTGTAAGTATGTATATGATCATTTAAACACACATATATATATATATATACATATGTATGATTATGATATAAATCAAAGTGTAAAATATGATGTAATATGATGTGGTATGATGTTTAAATTGCAATGATAAGATAGCATTAAGAGATAAACTTGTATGAACCGAAATGAGAATTGTATAAAGATATATGAAGAAATCATGTCTAACAATGACTTTATAATTGTTACATGGCATAAGCACTCTCATGTGCAGGGATTTAATGTTGAATGCATAACTTATGTAAACATGTGATTAATGCATTGAGATTAAAGTTTGTACTATCAATAATCAGGTTGTCCAAATTCTGAAGTAGTAAGGATCAAGAAGGGTATGAATCAAGCTAGTTTAAAGGAAGAAGAGAATAATTATGATGATAAGTAAATTGACAAGTTTCGAACAAAGACATTTTGTAAAATGTTCTAGACATTAGTAAAAATGGTATTCTTAAAAAGTCTTGGGGACTACCCTAAATGTTCATTGTAAAAGGATCAATATAATAGACTCTTTTGTTATTTTGTGTTATATGGGAACTTGTATATAATGAGGTGAATTATGTAAGGAAGTTATCTATAAAGTTTGTTCCCCACTAAGATTTATAGCTTAGCACGGGTTTGTTTATCCGTGTATGTTTCAGGGTAAGCTCCAGTGGATCGATAGCTATAGTGGCTAGAAAACTTTTGAAGAGAGACTTGACAAATTGCAGTTGTCCGAAGATTTCATTATGTATTATCGGCCAATTATGTTAGGCCTTCTTATTTATTATTAATGGAAATTTGTTATGGCATGTAATCATGGCCTGTGTTATTAATTATTATTTTTGCCTAATCTCGATTAGGTATGATTGATGATGATTGATGATTGTCCATGGTTAAGGAATTAGGGTGTTACAGGGGCATTATGAAGGGACCCGCTAAGGGAAAGGGAAAGGGAAAGGCAAAACCCAAGTATGACCTAGCTCGACTCAAGTCAAATGGAAGTGCACCTCAGGCCCAACCTAAGCCCAAGGCACAAAAGTTCAAGGAGAGCAAGAGCACATGCTTCCATTGCAACAAGTTAGGGCATTAGAGGAAAAATTGCGCTCTCTTCAAGGAAGAATAAAAGAAGAATGGAGCCAAGGCATCCAGTTCTGGTATTTTTGTTGTTGAAATTAACCTTTCTATTTCTACCACTTGGGTATTGGATACCAGTTGTGGTTCTCACATTTGTTCAAATGTGCAGGTGTTAAGAAATAGGTGGTTACTTGGGAAGAATAAAGTGGACCTCCGTGTGGGGAATGGAGCATGAGTTGCTGCCTTGGAGATAGATGACTACCAACTTACTTTACCTTTCGAAATTTGTTTAGAATTGAAAAATTTTAGCTACTTCGTGACATTTACAAATGACTTCAGTAGATATGGCTACGTCTATCTAATGAAGCACAAATCTAAAAATTTTGAGAAATTCAAAGAGTTTAAGAATGAAGTAGAAAACTAACTTGGAAAAAGTATAAAAGCCATTCAATCATATCAAGGTGGCAAATACTTAAGCCAAGAGTCTGACAGTCATGTGAAGGAGTGTGGAATTATTTTACAACTCACTCCTTATGGAACACCACAATGGAATGGTGTGTCTGAAAGGAGAAATCGAACTCTATTTGACATGGTTCAATCGATGATGAGCCAAGCTGATCTTCCTGTCTCTTTTTGGGGTTATACATTAGAAACTGCTATGTTTCTACTGAACGTACTCCAAGTAAAGCAGTTGAGAAGATACCATACGAGGTATGGACTGGGAAAGAACCTAATATGTCATTTCTCAGGATTTGGGGTTGTAAAGCACATGTTAAGAAATTAACATCGGACAAACTAGAGTCCAAATCTACTGTCTGCTTATTTGCGGGTTATCCCAAAGAAACAAAGGGACACTACTTTTACTCACAAGTCGAGAACAAAGTATTTGCTGCTCGCAAGGCTGTTTTCTTGGAAAAGGAATTCCTTCTCAAGAAAGGCAGTGGGAGTAAAGTAGAACTTGGAAAAATTCAAGTGCCACAAACTCCTGCAGAGGATGAGTTGGAAATGAGATCAAGTTCACAACTAGTTGTAGAACAAAAACCCATTGAATAAAAACCTATAAGGTCTGGTAGGGTACATCATGAGATTGAGAGATACGAATTTCTAATCATCGACAGTGAAACTATTGAGTTAGTGGATCGTGAGGATCCAACTACCTACCAAGAAGCTATTGAGAGCCTTGACTCAGAAAATTGGCTTGAACACTACAAGAAAATAGACTTTTAACCACCAAAATTTAGCGAAGGGTTAAAAATTCGGTCATTAAAATATACTAATAACAAAGGGAAATTATTTCAGTTGTTAGTTCTCATTATTTAACCACCAACTTAAATTTGGTGGTTGAAACAGTGAAGATCCCGTGGTTACTACCCTAAAAATAAAGCGGGACTTCAGAGTGGTTTGCCACCAAAATAAAAATCACAAACCTAAAACATTAAAAAAGAGCAAAAAATGCAAAAATTTTTCTTTCTATCTTCTAAATCTAATAGAAATGGTAGAAATAGAAGCTTCGATTGCTTTTGACCTCGCTTGGTTTATCTCGTAGTTACATCACCACTTTTTTTTTTACTTTTATTCCACTTCCTGTCATTCAGCTGCTCATTTTACCAATTTTCCTAACCCTATTTTTTTCTCTCCACTTGCCTTGCCATTGTAGTCGATCCTTGTGAGCTTTCGGTCACTGGTGGATGGTTGTATCGTCAATTGATGAAAGGTATCTCTAATTCTTTGATTTTCTTTTTTTGGTTTTTTTCTTTAAATCCTTGGTGATGGTTGGTTTTAGAGATGGGGTTTCCAATTGATTTTCATGCTTTTCTTGGTCAAAAGGACATGAAACTTCAGCTATTGGATATTTTAACTTGTTTTTGCTTGAAAAAATTTGTAGCATTATGGCAGAACCTGAGCTAAATTTACAGATTGAAATTTTACCCTACCTTGGCCCTAATCTTCACATCAGGTCCTCCTTCAGCAACTCTTGTTGACAATTAGCTGAATCACTAGAGTTTAATGCGACTTCCCCTCATGGATTATTATTGTTGTGGTGGTATTTTGATTATATCATTTTTTTATTTTAAACTTTTCTTTTGTAGGTTTCCAGGGGATTACAGGTTCCTACCTAGAGTTCCAAAAGATTCTTCCTTTTGGACTATTTTTTTCCAGTTTAATTTTCTTTGGTTTTAATTTCATTCGATAACTTGCATAACAAAATCCAATTGTCAATTTTGGAGGAAAATAGCCTACCGTGAAAATTTATGTGTTCTTTGTATCAGAGAATGGCTGGGTTTTTCTCTTATTATTAAAATTTCTAGATATCCTGCTTATTTATTTTTCTGTTTTCAAGCTTGTGGCTTCTGCAAATTCTGCTACTTGTTTATTTAGATGGTGGCTTTTATTATGGATATGCAGGTTTGTAATGAATTGAATCAAACATGGATGGAGTCTGGTAATAACATCTTCCTGATTGTTGTTTCATTTTATTGTCAGGAAAATCATAGGAGATTACTATTTTTTTTTATTATTTACAAGCATGTTATATAGCAAGATTTGTTTTACATGTCCTGCTCTGATATGGATGCTTGATTGATAATGGAGGAAGAATTGGATTATAGTATGTTTGAGTCCATCAATATTCATATTCTGTTGCAGTGGCTTCAAAAACGTGCTCAATGGAACACAAATTTCTTTTGTGATTCATTTGTAGACATGTGTCAGGTTTATGCATGGCTCTTAGATTTTCGAGACATAACTATGCCTCTTATATTTTTGGACCTTCTAAGGCATTGATGTTGGGTTTGCATTCTTAGGCTTATTGGGTCTCACCTTATCTATTGAAGAAGTCAGCATCATATGGAGATATTTCTTGGCAGGTGTATCTGAAGTTGCTGTCTCTGGTCATATACAACTGTTAATTCCTGGAGCAATAGCTTGTTTTGCCTTTGCACCTCCTCCAATATGTTCATTCAGCTTTATTTTTGACAATGCTAATAGAGCTTTAGTCTAGAATGGCTGACCAAAATGTAACTTTGAAATTTCTGGGGTATTTTTTTGGATGTTATGCATTGTTTCTGTATATACTTATATCTTTTCCTTTGGTATATATGCCCTACAAGTAATTGTACAGTTGGGAAATAACAAACTGTAGCAATGGCTTGGTATTTTATTAGGTTGTAGCATCTGGTGTAGATGAGCATACTCTCAAGCATGAGGGGGTTTTTGCAGCATCATTACCAACTACAATGGTAATTTATTCACAACCTTCTTGGATGTTTTCTCATTTCTAGAAGCACTTTCACTCTGTTTTTCCATAATAGTATTACAGAGTAGCTAAAGATCAAGACAAACTTTAGATCTTAAAGAATTTTAAGTCCAAAAAACTATATGCTTTATTTCTAATATCCTAATATCTAGTTACATGAATGAATTTTAGGGAGTTGTTGCAGGGCTTTTAGTACAAAATACCTTGAAGCTCTTGTTACAATTTGGACATGTGTCCCCATGCCTGGTAAATTTTATGTTGATCCTCTTTATTTCTCTTCACCTTCTCCAATTTGTATCCGACACTTTTTGATGCTATATTTCTTTTTGTTACTTGATTTTGAGGGTTAATTAGTTGGCGCATGTCACTTAAGTTGAGAAGTTTTTATTGGTCTCTAGCTTTTTGTATCAGTTTTAGGGGTACAATTTTCTTAAAGATTATTTCCCAACCATGGAAATGAGGCCAAATCCTCAGTGTTCAAATGCAGCTTCTCTTGAGTGTCAAGTATTCAAACAGCTTTTGATTCAAAACTAGTTGCTTTTTTGATGCACGCACACATTCATGTATGCATATATTTTGAGTATAAATAAATTGATTTTATTTTCTAGAAAGAATACATCCTTGCAAAGCCCACTATGGATGCTGCTGCTAAAGCCAAGATGGACACAGAAGCATTAATATTACAAAAACTCCACTTCATCTGAGATCCCAAGCACAAATGATTTTCAAAATTTCCCAGCTGCTGAAACAAGCACAACAATGGATGACCTCGATGAACTGAGAAAGCAACTAGAGCCCTTGATGCTGATCAATTACTGTGATCATATTGGGTAAAGTGAATCTTATCTTGAGTCGTGGATAAATAAAAGATGGATGAATTATTGTGATAAAAAATTAAACATCAGGTAGAGGCATAGAGTAGAGAAGCATTAGTGACAATGACTTGAGTAGTTGTGCTGAGGTCAAATGATTGGGAAGAAAAATGGGGGCAGTAGTCTACAAGAAATGAAGCCTAACTAAGCAAACAGTAAATTTCGGTTCACTTTTATATTATTTGTCTCTGCTTTTTTTTAATATACATGAACTTATTACTACCTTAATACATTTTTAGGTGCTTTCTAGTTTTATGTTGAATTCATTGGTTTTGGTATATTCATTTTCTTTTCTTTACAGCAATTATCTATCTATTTCTACTTACATGTGGCTAATTTAGTACCAAGTGATTTGGCTGAATTAGTTCTAAGTTCCTAACTGGTGTCTATCAATTCAGTGATGTTTTGGAACTTCAATTGGTACTTGTAACTTGTAATTTACAATCAACAGATTTATTTCACATTTATAAATTTGAAACAATTCTATTCATCACAGCTGTTTGCTTGATGGCATATTAGTTGTACTTTTGTAATTAATCAGTACTTTTTTCTTATTGAATTACTGTCAATTTGCTATTATTATTATTTTGATTTACTAGTCTAGATTATGATTATTGAAAGGCATGTCGATTTTCACTCGTAAAAACAAGTTATTATAGGATTTTTTTGGAGGATCAATCAACTCTTTACAATAAATTACGGATCAATTGTATTGTCCATCCCATTAGTAATTTCAAATAGGATTCAATACACCATCTTGCTTAATAATTATTTATAAAAATTGCATGTTGTATGACTTTGAATTTCATCATGAAAGTATTGATTCAGTTCAGGTAATTTTGTGTTCATGTGGTATTTGTTTTAGCAAATCATATAGATATCATTAAAGGGTATTCTACAATATATAAATGTATTGTACACTATATAAATGTGTTTTCACTTTAGGTAAAATTTGCCATTCGGCATATCTTTTGCAGTTTGTAACTGACAGCAGTAAATGTGTTTGTAGGTGGTTCCAGCGTGGTTAAAGTGTCTGCCAATAACAGGTGATTTGATTGAAGCAAAAGTTGTTCATGAATAGCTTTGCTTGATGGTAGAGAGGTAAGGACTCATTTATATGATTTCCTCTCTGATCTTTTCCTAGACATGAATTTGTAATCAATATTCATATTTGTATCTATCTATAGGTTAGATAGTGAACTTTTGGGTCCAAATAATCAGTATTTTTCTAAGATTTTCTCGGTATTTGCTGAGGTTAGTGGTTTATTCACATGAAAATCATCTTGATTCCCAAATATCAGAAAATTCTAAGAAGTTTCACTTTCTATTTTAAAGCTTCTTTATATGTGGAACTATGAGGCATGGTTCTAGATGAATTGCAAGTTTCAGAACGTAGTTATCCTATTATTTGATCTGAGTGAGTGCTTAGCTTGAGCTTGTTAGTAATATTTTTTATATCCCTTTAGGGTGGTGGAATCACATCATAGCTTGAGCTTGTTAGTAGTATCTTTAGGATGGTGAATCACATCATAGCTTGAGCTTGTTAGTCATATACTTCTGGTCATGAAAATTAATAACCACAACATAGTTTGAAGTATTGAACTAGTTAGGATCGAAATATTCATCTATTTGTATTATTATTACCTTTATAAATGAATATTAATTATAAATTTATGTTTGCAGGTTTTTTGATCAATGGACAACGAAGATTTGATGCTCATTATTCATTTTTTTTTAAATTCTAGCTAGATAGATGTTGGTATAGCAATGGGCTATTTTTCTAAACAAATTTATATATGACAAATAGAATATTAAACAATTTCAAAATATTGCTATACTTTGTAATTGGTTTTTTGCAATTTATGAAAAGAGTATTTATTATATTTTTGGATATGTATGTATGTGTTGGATTGTGAATGGGGTGTACGTGAAATATTTAAATAAAATTGTTTATGTTAATTATTGGATGTACATTTAGCGATGGAAAATAATGTCACCATTTGTAATTATTAACGACCGGATTTCCTTTTGTTAAAAGATATAAACAATTCGCGAAGGGAACTTTTGGTCGTTATAAGTTAATTTTTACAACCAAATTTCCCTTTGCTAAAAGTGGTAAACAATTAACGAAGGGAGAAATCGACCGTTAAAAGGGCTTTTTTAACGACCGGACTTCCCTTCATTAAAAGCAGAACATAATTAGTAAAGGGAAATCTAGTCACTAAAAATTTATACTTAACGTACGGATATCAATCCGGTCGTCTATACTATTAACGACGGGGCTTTTAACGACCGGTGATGACCAGATTCTTATGGTTGTTATAGTGTTTTAACGATCGAATTTTAACTTTTAACGATCGGATTTTCCCTCGTTAAAGACCATTTTTCTTGTAGTGTGAAGCAATGAAATTCAAGATGCAATCAATGTACGATAACCAAGTTTGGACCTTGGTTGATCCATCGGAAGGTGTTAAGGTAATTGAATGCAAGTGGCTATTTAAACTCAAAGCTAACAAGACCTACAAAGGTAGACTAGTAGCAAAAGGTTTTCGACAAATTCATGGTGTAGAGTATGAGGAGACCTTTTTTCCTGTAGTCATGCTCAAGTGCATTAGGATCATGCTTGCCATAGCTACATATCATGATTATGAGATATGGCAAATGGATGTCAAATTTGCTTTCCTTAATGAAAATTTACTTGAAGATGTGTATATGACACAGTCTGAGGGTTTTGTCAATCCTAAGCATCCTAAGAAGCTTTGCAAACTTCAAAAATCCATTTATGGATTAAAGCAAGCATCCCGAAGTTGGAATCTTTGTTTTGATGAAACGATCAAGAATTTTGACTTTGTCAAGAATGAAGATGAGCCTTGTGTATACAAGAAGGTTAGTGGGAGCATAATAGTATTTCTGGTCCTATATGTGGACGACATCCTTCTCATTGGGAATGACATTCCAACATTGTAAAAGTTAAGCAATGGTTGGGGAAGTGTTTCTCAATGAAAGACTTAGTTGAAGACGAGACAATACTTGTTATTCAGATCTATAAAGATAGATCGAACCGGCTTTTGGTACTAAGTCAAGTAAAGCACATAGACAAAGTACTAAAACGTTTTAGTATGGGAGACTCAAAGAAAGGGTACATACCTTTGGCTTTGGGAGTTCCTTTGAATAAAGAACAATGTTCTAAAACTAAAGAGGAGAGGGACAACATGAGTAGAATCCCATACGCATCTGCTATTGGATCTATCATGTACACTATGTTATGTACAAGGTTAGATGTTGCTCATGTACTGAGTATAACAAGTAGGTTTGACCCTAGCAAAAAGCACTGGTCTGCTATAATGGGGATTCTAAAGTACATATGAAGGACTAAGGATCACTACTTGGTGTATGGTGGTCAAGAAGAGCTCGTCATACAAGGTTATGTCGATGCTGCTTTTCAAACCAACACTCAAGACTGAAGATTGCAATCTGGATTTGTTTTTGTTTTGAATGGTGGTGCTGTCAGTTGGAGAAGCTCAAAGCAAGAGACCGTTGTCGACTCAACTATAGAATTTGAGTATATTGCAATAAGTGTAGCTGCAAAAGAGGCTGTTTGGATTAGAAATTTCATTTCTGGATTAGGAGTGGTCCCAATCATCCTAGATCCATTAGTAATTTTCTATGACAATAACGGGGCCATCGTACAGGCAAAGGAGCCCCGATCACACTAGAAATCCAAACACATACTCAGAAGGTATCACCTGATCAGAGAAATCATTGATCGTAGGGAAGTCAAGATTAGCAAGATAGCAAGTGAAAACAATGTAGCAGATCCATTGATGAAATAGATGCATCCAAATCTGCACGAAGCTCATTTGAGAGTTTTCGATTTGAGGGCTATGCCTAGTTGGGACTAGTGCTAGTGGGAGATTCTTAGTGTAATCCCTAGCCCCAATGCATTGTTATAAAATACTTAAATTAATAAATGAGGCATTTGTTTTATCTATTGTATTCCTGTGCATATCAATTGATAGAACTATCCAATAATGTTTTTTAGTTTAAGTTATCATATGTGAGGCACATGGTTGTAAGACCTTTAAATAATAGAGACTTCATTCTAAATATCCCTAGTTAGTCATTGTTATGGGAATAACAAATGAATTAAGACTAGTATGCTCTCTCTGATAAGATGAGTTTTGTCTTACAAATCATAAGGATAAGAGTGTCAATCAGAGATCATAGATACATATTTGGAACATAGTATCTGGATTCGATCCGCTCATGAGAACACTGCACGGTACTAGTCATAAGTATTTCTCATGTGTAAGTTTTAATTTCAATTAATTAATTATCTTGGATTAATTAAATTAATTGAGTATTAAATCCTAATAGCATTTGAATCAAAATAAAACACCTAATTAGGAGATAGTGTAGCTGAAATTTATAGGAAAAATCCTAGTGGATTTTGGCATGTACACAATTCCTAAATTAGTGGTGGATTTTGATTAAATGTATTATGCCATTTTAAATTAATTTGAATTTAAAACCTAAAGGAATTTGAATTAATTTGAATCACTTAATTAGGAAGTGATGGCGGCTGAAAATACTACCTAATTCAAGGGGATTTTGACATCCACAATATTTCCTTGGCCAAGTGATATAAATTAATGAGATGATCTTTCAAGGTTAGGTTTTTTCTCTCTCTAAGCTGCCACTCTCAAGGGGAAATGACTCTTCCTTCTTCTCTTGGATTTTGGGCAGCCTTTGAAAAACCTGACAAAGAACAAGATCAGGTCTTGTGTCTTTAGTTTAATATCCATTGCCAAATACACAAAGATTAGAGCTAGCACTCTAAGTTTTAAGCCTTCCTTGCAATTGTGTGTATAAGCATAGAGAGGAGTGGTGTAAAGGCTGTTTCAATGGCATTGGTGATTTTGTGGTATGTATGATCAATATTTTTATTTTTCTGCTGTGTGATCATCATTGATATGCCATGTTATATCACATCACAAACCTTCTTGTTAGGAATAATTCAATACTTAGCATACAAATCCAGTTTTATACTCCAAGATATTCATTAAATTCTCTTTCAAGTAAACTTAAATCCAACCTGTTGTTAGTTCACTTTTTCTAAGTATTAATCCACTCCAACCAATACATAATTATATTTAAGTTAGAAAATAATCATGCATCAACACTAATGAATTAATCTAAGAACATGCATGTCATAGATCATACATTAATCATTCATTAACTATTAATCAAATAAATTAACAATCAATCTCAATACAATGAAGGATAAGAAGTTGCTCAAGAACTAAGAAATAATAAACTTGCATTGAATTTAAACTCCAATTAACTCATTACAATAAAAGTATAAGGATTCAAGTATCTTTTAGTAAAAGTTAAGAAAACTACTCGTACTTCATATTAAAAGCCAAACAAAGTAAACAAAGATGATACAAACTCATAGAATTAAGAAAATCCCTTGACAATTCCATAGAACCTCAAGCAAAGCTTTCCTACTCCAAGCTTTTGTATCTTCAAGATTTAAACTAAAGCTAATGTAAAACTAAGAATGTAAATTCATATCTAAGATAGCTCTCCCAGTCTTGGTATCTTCAGCTCTTTTTATAGCCTCCAAAGGAAAAGTTTTACGCCTCCTGTGACTTCCTAAACTGAAGGAATTTATGTTTTAGTGAAATAGGAAGCCTTTTATTGACTAAACAGGACACACACTCAGGAGAGTGGTCTTGGTCACTCGGGAGAGTGCTTATATGCTCATGAGAGTACTTTAACCCTATAGAACACATGATGTTTCCTTGGGTGAGTGCCAAAATCACTCAAGAGAGTGATAAATCACTCAGTCGAGTGATTAAATCACTTTACCGTGTGCTTCACGTCTATCCCTCTTGAGTTAAAATCCAGCTTTCTTCCATTGTTACAATTTTAGCCCCTAAATTTCTTCTTTTTTCATTTTTAACCCCTTTTCTCTTTAGTTTGGCCTTGAAAAACACCAAAACTAACAATTAGACCTAAAACACATAAATTAACTAATTAAACCTAAAATAAACTAAATTAACCCAGTTAAACACATAAAACTCACTAAAAACATAGTATAATTCATACTTATTAGTGGTTTTGGGCAACTTGCCCAGGAATAGACATCTACATTGCCTATCTAGAATGGTAAGTAAAAATCTCAACCATAGACACATGAATTGGAAATAGGGTCGGCCTGTTATAAACACTTGTGATTGTGCCAAGTAGACAATTACCGCTTGTTAGCTCCCTTGGGATTAATGTTAATTGTTGGGCAAGAAAGATCATTAGAATAATGTCACCATAGAAAATGGATATGTTAGTATAGGGTCATCTAGCATGTTGGCTAGGTTGTTGGAAGAAAGAGTAGCCTTGTGACACCAGTTTGATAATCGCAGATGGAAGTCCCTGATGCATTGGTCACTTCCCCATAAGAAGTTCTACATATAGTTTGAGACATAAGTTAGAGTTGTGAGGGCAAAAAGGAAACTCTAAGTTACCACAAACCTTTTAAGCAAGGGAATAACTTTTGAGTAAAAGTAAGAGATTACAAGCTCAGCGTGGCATAACACCCAATAATATGACTACATCATAGTTCGTGAGGAAATAGGTTTTCTTTTGCTAAGAGCATGGAAGTGACAGATTACTTACCTTAAAACTAACAAAGGAACTCAGAAAGAGGGCAAAATAGAAAAAACTAAAGGGAGTAACTAGAGGAAGCTTACTTGAAAATCGAAAGTTCTGAGAAAGAGCACAATGGCCATTAACTAGCTCACATGTGAGATGAAGTCCCTTAACCATCTATGGTGCAGGTCATATATTCATACACACTTCTTGTATTTTTGCATTTTATGCATAAATTTTTGCATTTCATACATCTTTTCATTTCTTGCATACATTATCTTCATTTCATTTATACATTCATGCATCAATGCACATTTCTTGCATTTTTGCATTTCATTTCTAAATTCTCACATTCTTGCATGTCAGCATGCACTCTCACACCCCTGCATGCATCCTTGCATACTGGACATTGGCATGTATTCTCACATTTCTACATGCCTTATTTTTGACATGAATGTTATGATGCATATAGTTTTTTGCATGTGTTTGTATACACACATTATCCCTTGCACACATTTTATGAATGTTTCATACACAATTTTCTATATGAATTGGCACAGATCTTCCTTTGCACATACTCTTCATGAATAATTCTTTGTATGTGTCTCATATGTGTAATTTCCTTTATGCATTGCTTATATAATTTTGTACATATTTCTTCACATATAATTCTTTATGCATGCACAATCATATGTATATATCACTGTACATAACCTTGAAGGGTAAAGTGAAAGCATGCTCTGCTATCCTTTTCTACCTCAGCCTTCATGTGTGATAGCCTAGAGATTCGAGGATTTCCTACGTCAATACATTGACCATTGCAATGCTAATTTTAGGAGTATTCCTAACCTAGTTTATCTTACTAAAGTTTTGACACTATTTTCTTTTATAGGTCTGAAGGTCATCACTTCCCTAGTGCATCTAAGATGACCATGATGTTGCCCTTTTCCCAATTTCAAGGAGTATTTTTAGCTTAATTTATCTTGCCAAGTTATGCTCAAAGTTGTGACATAATTTCCTTTTAATTTATAAGTTTGAGGATCATAACCTCCCTGATGCTTTCAAAAATAGCCATGGTGTTGTCTTTTTCTTAAGAACTATTCAAGGGTCACTGCCTCCCTCCTCCCAATGCATTTAGGATGATTGTTGTAGTGCCATCCCTTCACCAATCTCAGGGAGTACCCCTAATAAAATAGCTTGGGCCTCAAGCCTAATTTATCTTATTAGGTAATGTCCTAAGATTCTGACATAATCATTTCTATTAGCTTCAGATTTAAGAATTGCCCCTCTTCTTCGAATGTAGACTCGAGAACCACCTCTATTTCCTAAATGTAGTTTCAAGGATCAACATCTCCCTAATGTGCTTAAGATGACCATGGCATTATGCTTTCCTTAAATGTAACTTGAGGGTCTTTATCTCCTTGACACACTTAAAATGACTGCCACAACACAGTCTTATTCCCCAAATGTAGGGAGTATTCTTAGTTTAATAATTTACATCTTAAGTCTAATTTTTCTTGTTGAGCAATGCCTAAAATTTTGATATAATTATCTCTTATTAGTTTACTTTCAATTTGAAATTTTATTTCATCCTAGTATTTCTCAACTATGAATGAGTTTGACATCAATTTGAGAAATTTCCCTTTCATTGAAATATGAGCTAAATAGGAGGTAGGCATGCTTTATCTTTGTCTGCTAAAGTTCATAATAGCTAAGAGGTAGGCATGCTTTATCTTTGTCTGCTAAAGTGCATAAAAGCCTTAGCTATTCCATATAATTTCTAAAATTTAAGCACCTCAGGCCAGTTTTTAAAGTAAGCTAGAAAAAATATTGTTTACAATGAAGGGGATTAGGTAAAACTCATTAAGAGCACTAGAACTTTTTTGATTACTTGTTAAAGCCACCCCAGGATGAGACAAAATCCATAAAATGATTTAGGAAGCCCTTCTTTGTGTATCTTCTTAAATAACTCTTCCTACCCTGGTTTTATAATCACTTGTTAGGCCCTTGGGCCTGTATTTCAAGCATGCTGAATGCGTGCTCATTTTATTGTTAAATAAATTGAAACAACCCCTTAATAAAAAATGTTTTTAGCTTCCCCTTAGGAAGATGACCATGATGGAAAAGCTAATTACACATTTCAATAATGGGGGGAAATTAATCTCTACCAAATTTTTGTATGAATTCCATTCATAGGAAATTGAGGTATTTGATGAAATAAACCTACAAAAGCCAAAAAAACTAAATGACTAAAAAATGAAATGAAAAAAAAACAAAAATAGAAGAAATAAAGAAAAAAAAAGAAAGAAGAGGGAAATGGGAAAGCCTTAAAATCAATTGGAATAATAAAAAAATGAAAAAAAGGGAGAACTTGAGCTATTATCTCTCAAATAATCCCTCATGAGTTAAAATCCAGAACCAAACCCAAAAGGCCTTGGAATAATGGGAAAATGGATAGAGAATAGCCTTCCCATTAGTTAAGGAAATATAGTGGTCATTTTTCTTTTGTAACTTAACCTTTTTTTGTTAGCCATTCACCCAAGCCTAACACTACAACCTATGTAAAACCTCTTAAGTCTTGGTTCGGTCTTATCCAATCTAGTAAAGATGACCATCTAGTAAGGTTTCGTACGTAAGGAGAGGCATATGGGGTTTCTTGAGTTTTAAGTAGGAGACATGAATGCATTTATGCATTCAAGTTAAATTTCATTCCTTACTTTGTAGCCAAAATTTGATTTGAAAAGAAAAATTCTATTTTGATCTTTATCACACACGTACACAGAAATTGCTTAGTATATATTGCACTTATATGCTAGTTGAATAGGCTTTGGTATCAACATGCCTACTCTCATGTTTCCTCATTGAGAATGACCACTTAATTTCTCTTGTTGAGATTAAACTAGTTGAGAATGTGGCCCATTCAACTTATTGAAGGATGAATAAAATTCAAGTTCAAAGCATTTGATAAGTTGCAATTACTTTAAATTTTTTATGCTTCTTTGCAAGTCACTCTTTGCACACATCACATATGTGTCACTCATTGCATACAACTCACATACCCATGTGTGCATACACACATGAATTTTTCACACACCCCGTACTTATATAATTTCTTGCACCTTACTCATTTGAGTAATCTCTTGCATGGAAATGAGAAGGGAATCCACATGCTAAAGCCGATCACAAGTCAATTTAAAGCAATGATTAGTCAAACTGCCAAGGAAGATTGCCATGGGAAAAATCAATCTAATTCAAGAAAAAAAGAGAATGAAGCAAGACCATTTTTGCACAGTATGATCATAGGAATTTATCAAAAGATGGCACAGTAAGAGGTAATACATCCATGAAGAGCAAAACTCCTCTCATAAGGCATTCAGTCCATCGTCCTTCCTAATTTTATACATCGATAAGTTGGAGCCAAATCAGATGTCATCTTCCCTAATTCTGCATGTCGACAAGCTGGCACTAATCAAATAGTTTTGAGAAGATTTGATGTACTGACAAGCTGGTGTTGATCCTCTCTAACATGGTTTGACATGCTGACAAGTTGGCATCAACCAATCACCTATCCTAATTCTGCATGCTGATAAGCTCGCGCTAATTGGGTATAAATAACTCATCTTGATTCTGCGCAACAAGAAGCTGGTGCTACTCTAATAGTCCCGAGAAGATTTGACATGCTGACAAGCTGGTATCGATCATTTCCATCATGGTTTGACATACCAATAAGCTAGCATTAACCAATCACCTTTTTTATTTTTGAAAGCCGACAAGCTAGCACTAATTGGGTACAAATAACTCATCTTGATTCTGCATGCCGACAAGCTAGCACTAATTGGGTACAAATAACTCATCTTGATTCTACATGCCGATAAGCTAGCGCTAATCTGACAGTCTCAAGAAGATTCAACATGTTGACAAGCTAGCATCAATCCTCTCTAACATGGTTTAACATGCCAACAAGCTAGCATCAACCAATCACCTTTCTTAATTCTGCACGTTGACAAGTTGGTGTTAATCTAGTACAAATAACTTGCCTTTATTCTACATGCAGACAAGTTGGAGCTAATTAGATAGTTTTGAGAAGATTTGGCATGCTGACAAGCTGGCATCAATCCTCTCCAACATGGTTTGACATGCCGATAAGATAGCATCAACTAATCACCTTTCCTGATTTTACATGCTGACAAGCTAGTGCTAATTGAAAGGGAACACATCGACAAGCTAATGGTAATTACCCAACCAAGAGTTTAAACATTGACATTATGATAGTAACTACTTGACTGAGGGTTAAAATATTAACAAGTTGATGGTAGTTTCCTAACTCGAGACTCATTGCCCAAGTGGTACGTGTTCAATACAATCAAAAGCTCGCCACCTCAGGTATGTGTCTTTTGTCCTTTACTCTGAATTTTAGCTTACTTAGGCACTAGTGCACTAAGTTCCCGAAAATTAGGGGCAACTGCAGACACTTAATTTTAAGGCAACTCCTGATTAGAGTTACCTGATGAGGAAATGATTTCTTATAAATAGACAAGAAGTGGAAGTGCCAGGCTTTTTTTTTTCCTAATTTTCTATTGTTAAAATGCTTTTTGAGCTCCCAGGTAGGTTGCAAGTGTTAAAAAAATCCTTTTAGGATCTTTTCCCTCTTCCCCCTCTGCTAGTAAGGTTAAAATGGGTTCTAAAAGAAAGTAAAAAAATGAGTCACTCCCTTGGGGCATGACTCACCAAGCGAGTCACTCTCTCAAGGCATAATCCTTGAGTGAGTCACTCTTTCTCGACATGACTCATTGAGCGAGTCAATCTCTCGATCCGTAACTCACTTCTAGAGTGCAATTTGCACCCCGAAATAGGGGAAAAAAGGGAAAGAAAAATCTACTTTAGGACCTTATCCCATTTTGGGATATTTTTTAGTTTTAGCTTCTTAAAGAAGCTTTATTTTCTCTCTCTCTTTCTCTCTCTTGCCCATCTCTCTCTTCCCTTTCTTCTTCTTCTTCTTCTTCTTCCATTGAAATTCAACCAAAGTAATCCACAAAAAATTCCAAAAGAACACTAAAAATCGGCAAAAAACCATAGAGTATTAGATCCTTATTTTTTGATAGAACCCACACTAAAAGTAATTTTTTGAGTCCCTAAAACCCAAAAATGTAGTATTTAATTTTAATTAATTAAGTAAATAATCATTTTCTTTAATTTATTATGTTTTTAATATGTGATTTATTAATTTAATTTTGTAAATTTATTAGTTTAATTTTGTTAATTAATTGTAAAATATGCTAATTTACTAACCAATTTTATAAATTAATTTATTATTTTAGCTTAATAAATTAATTATTTTATTATATTAAATTTGTTAACTATTAATTTGTAAATTGTTTATTTAGTATATTAGATTAATTTATTAGCTTATTTATTGTTTTACTATTTTTGCTATTATTTTGTTTGCTAATATATGTTTTTTATTATTCTCATTAACATGTTTATTTATTTTAAATGTATTATTATTAATTTAATATTTAATTATCTTTTTTGCTAATTTTATTATTTTAATTGGTATTATTGTTAATATTGCCATTATTAGTGCTATTTTTGCATTATTAATATTATTGTTAATTTTAGTCTTTATTGTTAATTTTTTAATGTTTTATTATTATCATTATTGTTGTTGTTGTTGAATTATCATTGTTAGTATAATTGTTAATTTCATTCTGATCATTTTTGTTGTTATTAATTTTGTGTTTAATATTGTTGTTTATTGTTGATGCTATTATTATTATTATTATTATTATTATTATTATTATTATTATTGTTGTTGTTGTTGTTGTTGTTGTTGTGTTATAATTATTAATATTCATTAATAAGATTATTGCTATTATTGATGTTTTATCAATATTAGTCTTTTTGTTTTTAATTTCAATATTTTTATTTATTTTATTATTATTATGATTTTTTCTATTATTAATTTGTGTTGATTTTATTATTGTAAATATTGTTATTATTAATATTTTTATTATTTTAATGATAATGTTTATAATAATTATTATTATTTAATATTATCATTAATATTATAATTTTACTTTTATTGTAATTTTTATCAATATGCACTGATTATCTTTTGTTGTCGTATTTTTTATATGTTTAACTCCCTTTCGGGTCGAGTCAAAAGATAAGGCATAGTAGACTAGATTAGGATTTTATTTATTTCCTTATTATAGTATTTAGGTCTATTATATTATTTAATGACTTTTATTGGGTTGTAATAGTTAGTAAAAAATAGCTTTTTATGCACTTTAATTCAAATAATACTTAAAATATTTCTACTTAATTAACTGGGTTTTTTTTTCTCATAAAATGGACCAATGCCCTATTTTTCTCCAAAAAACCACACAAAAGAATTTCACAAGTATGCATAAAAGAACCAATGTTATCAATTCAAATACTAGCCTGATTTATGCATGTTATATTTTCTTATTATTTTACTATGTTTTTTGTTGTAAACTGAAAGGATCCTAAATAGGCCTTAGTAGAATTCAAGGGTAATCATATGTTATTAAAGTCTAATTAAGCATTATTGAATGAATTATTAGTACTTATGATCTAATGAATTCAATGTCTTAAGTGATAGAATATACCATAGTCAATTGACATCGTAGTATAGTGTGTTTAATTAGAGCAAAAATATAGTTAAGATATTGATTGGGTATAAATGTTATTAAGTTATAATTAATTATGTGATTAATGTGTGAATTATATGGTATGAATTTTATAATGTTATAATTAAATTGTTATTTTTGTTTAATAAGGTTCAAGGGTGTAATTGAAGCATAAAGTATTAATTTAGGGGTCAATTTGTAATTAAGGCATCTTAAGGGTCAAATGTGAATAAAAGAGAGATTTGAGAGGTTAATATAAGAGAAAGAAAAATTGGATAGGACAATTTATAACATGTAAGAAGATGAGAAGCAAAGGTATATCATGCAAGAAATTGAGAGAAGTTAGTTGAACATACAAGATTTTGATGCACCAAGAAAGAAATTTACCTTGCCACTATATATATATATATATATATATATATATATATATATATATATATATATATATATATATATATATATATATATATTATAATTCACAAGAAAGAAAAAGTGTGCATTGTGAGGGATGGAAATTGAAGAGAGAGTTACATAAAATTCACTTTCTTCTTCTCATTTCTTATAGCCATAGTTGGTTTCTCAAGGTATTCTTGAAGAGGAAATTATTGCATGTGGTTTAATCAAGACAATTAGTGTAACAATAAGGAAAAGAAGAAGGTGGAAGGAGTAAATAAAAAGGAAAAGCACAAGATTTAAGTGAAAGGGGAACTTTTGGCCAAGGTATGGGAATTAGGATTTTAATGCTTGTATGTGCATGATGTTAGTGAAAATTTAGTGTAAATTATTTGAATTTTGAGTAATTAAAAAGAGAATAAAACTTAAAACGTGTGCATGAAGAGATTACATGAAACCACTTGACCTAGTGACTGTAATTTTAGTATATGTTGAAATAAAAACCTCTAATTGAGACCATTAAAATTTCTAGAGTTACACAAGACATATACCTACAAAATTGTAGAAGGAAGTTTTTACTAAAATGATGGAAATACTATGAATTATTAATGCATGAAACTGGGAATAAATTGATGTAAACTTGAGTAAGTTATTTAGGCACGACAGGGAATCCTTACAAGAGTTGTTATTGTTGAAAGGATATTGGAATTGTGTAATCCGCATTTGTCGCGCTCGTGATAATTCAATATTTATATGGGCTTTTATTTTTGCCTTGGTCGTGCTCGTGACCATAGTTATGCTCGCGATAATATAGTATATGTGGTCATTTAATTTCGCCTCTGTCTCACTTGTGACCTTTTTCATGCTCACAACATGCCTATGTAACATTTATTCTTTTTTTATTATCATGCTTTTGTATGAGAAAACTTGCTATGCAATCTTAGTAACTCTACTGTATATGAACAACACTATAGTATGCTAAGAACCCATATGAGCATAGTATTGGTTTATGTCAAGTTAAGGTATAACAAAAGAATTCATTGATTTATATGATAAAAATGAAATTGAATGTTATGATATGTTATAGAGTTTCATATGTGAGCCATGTGTTGATAAGCAACCAAATAGGTATGTTCAACTACTTGATTGAAAATGTATGTGAAAGTTATTGAAATTAAGTTAAAAGAACATAAAAGACTATATGATAGATGCTTTTGAAATAGGAGATGGTTTAACACGACTATTATTGGTGATTATCGGTTATATGCATCTCATACATAAGCAAAATTTAAAACTTTTAACCAATATATCTGATCTTGCCATGAATTTACAATATACATATTAATGAGAATAAGAAAAATCACCTTTGATTTTTGTTGTGCAGTTAATTTTCCTTCGAACCTGATTGTCACAAACCACAATGTCCAAATTTGAACACCTCCAATGAGTAATCCACACTAGAGAGTGATAGAATGAACCAACAATTTGTAGAAAACAAGGAGCTGACCGAAAATCCCTTGAGCAAGCAAAGGGAAGTGGTGGCTAGGGTTTTTGGAGGAGAGAAAAACTATTTCTCTTAATTGTTCACTTTACCCTAATTCCACATCACTTGGATTTTTATAGTTAGGTTAAAAATCCAACTTCATAATGGGATTGGGCTCTTTAAAATTTTTGGAGAATTATTAATTGGGGTTCTAGAATTATTTATAACTATTTGGGCTCAATTAAATCCAATTTAAGCCCTTTCACAAAAGACTATGCACAAAACCCACAAACTAGGCCCTTTGTACATATACTTGGATTTAATTATCCAAATGAATTCCAAATCCAACCAAATTAAATATGTAGGCTCCACAACACTTATGTAACCTATTTAATTTATTTTGGTCCACGAAATAGGCCTCTAAGGTCTTCTGTTTTGGAGTTGGTGTGTGGCCCTTCTTTTAGAGGGCTTATGTGCCAACTTCACTTCTTTGGGCCTTTTTAATTCCTCCAATGGACCTATTAATTGTTATATCAGCCCTATAACACTTATATTTCAATAATAATCAATTATAAAATACATTATTTCAATTAGGTCCAATTTTATAGAACATTTCAAAAAAGCTCTACGAATAATTTTACTTGATCATAATTAATTAAACTCTTTAATTAATCATTATTTTATTCACTTCTCTATCCCCATAATAATATCAAATATTATTATCCTTGTCATTTTACCATTTTATCCTTTTTCTCTATATGTGTGTGACCTATTGGGTTCCTATCCATGTTGGTAGTATAATGTATAATTTTGAGTTCTATTCAAAACTCACATGATTTAAACTCCTTTAAATCATTTTATCAATCCCTATTGATATTATTGATACATCATTATACAAGTCATGATTGGCCTCTAGCTAGGCATCATGACTATCCAAATGTCAGGAAAGTTAAGTGGTTTGACTATACCCTTTCATAAAAATAGTTGCCATGCAATTACTCCTTTCACCAGTCTTATCTCAATTAGATTCTGAGTATGGATTTCTCTCAACTCATATAAATCTAATTATGTATTTTCTATTAATTTAACCAGTGTTCCCAAAATGCCCTCCATGGATCTCTATCCATCTTGGCATATTACTCTGGCCAGAGATTCTCTAAACAAGGCAATTATAGAATCATGCGAGATAACTTCCCTTATTAAATTTGGGATGGTGAATCCTTTGTCAATCACTCATCTATCTTCAAGTAGGTCATGATATACCTAATCTCCTAACTATGTTCACTCCCAGTTGGAAGTAATCAGTTATGGAGTCAAAATATACAACTTGCTACTTAAGATAACTTTGGTGATTTCAAGTCTAAGAATACTTGCACAACCACTATGAAGAGATTCCTCACTAACATAGATTTAATATGCATGTGAGGATTCTTTTTGCAGGTCTCCATTGAACTTATTCTTCTAATAGGCATTGTTGCGATCCTAGCAAGTGCACTAGATCGACAAGTAATAAAGTAGGGTATAGTTAGGACCCGCAAATATCGAACCCAAGGGATAAGGGATGTTTTAAGCTAGATATCTAAAGTTGAGCGAGTTAATCTGAGATAAATTCCCAAGTTTTTGATTGAGAGAGCGTCCTAAATCTAATTAACAAAATATATAAATAAAGAAGATAAAGCTAATTAAACTAGAAATTAAAACAATAGTTAAAACATTGCTCGGGTTCACTCATCCACCCTATACCCAATGTGAATTAATTTTATCTTAAAGAATACATAAACAAATTCGGAATAACCCTCTTAACCCAAGCTTTCCATTTTGGAGCCAGCTATTCTAGTTGTTAAACTTCCCATTCCGGAGCCAACCCAACAACTAGCCTATGCACGGGTCTAACATCCTAAGTTTGGTTTGCCTTCCCATTTCGGAGCCAAACAACCCAAATCTCATCCATTTCACTCCACACTCTAGTCCTAAAATCACAATTACTGCATATTTAGAATCCCATTCCGGAGCCGTCTAAAATAATACAGCATTCATGAAAGAAAAACTGAGCAAAATCATTCATAGAATCCAATCCACTAGGCTCAATACCCATCCAAGACATATGATAAAAACCATTCATTCATGCATGGAAAATAACTTAATAGATCGAAAAACCATGAGATACAAATAAGTAACAGTAAAATAGACCAATTATTTATGTAAAAATCAAATTTAGTTCAAGATCCACATTGTGGGTAGGGGATTCAAAGATCCCCAAGCAACAAATCTACATATTAAACATAAATAAAGTAAAAAGAGAGAGGAAAGAGGAAACCCATGAAGCCATTTGTAGCTTGTGAAGCTCCAATCCGAATCCAAGTCTCCTCCTTAAAAGCTCCAAGCAAAATGAAGAACATAACTTAAAGGGAATGCAGAAAATTTAATCTAACCCTAACTTACATTGGAAAATAAATCTAATTTAAGGTTTACATTGAATTAAATCTAACCTACAAAATAAAATGGAGGGAAAACATAAGAAAAATGGAGAAAAAAGCCCTAAACCTAAGTGTGGCGGCTCTCCCCCATCAACCCTCTTCGTTTTTTGCCAAAGAAAACGCAGTTTTTATAGATCTGCAGATGGCCACGGCTGAGACAAAAGTGTCCCAGCCGTGGCCAGTCAAGTTAGGCACGGCTGGGACATTTTTGTCTCAGTCGTGGCCACCTTCTGGACTAAAACAGCTCGAATTGTGCATTGGCCACGGCCGGGACAAAATGTCTCGACCGCGGCCCTTGAGTGAAGAAAAACCAGTCCCATTAATTTATCATTTTCTCGATATTTCACCGTTGGATCGAGCTGAAAATTTAGCCATAGCTTTGTATCATCTTGATCTACATTTTCAACGGTGAAGATTGGATTCTGATGTCTGTAGATCATTCCAAAAAATAAAATGGTGCGCATTGGGGATTCTTCAATGGGCACAGCTGGGACCATTTTGTCTCAGCCGTGCTCTTGCCTATTTTTCTACACAAGAGTCAAATTTATCCCATTAAACACACCAAAATATTATAAATATCAATATAATTTCATTTGGCATAAAAAGAGAAAGTTATTACACAAAACACTGAAAATCATGCAAAATAAACCATAGATACAAACAAAAATATATTGAAATTAAATAATAAATTTGGAGTTATCAAATACCCCACACTTTGCTTTTGCTCGTCCTCGAGAAAATGAACAAACCACATTCCTATATACTCAAACTCAAAGAAAGAAAACACAAATTTAGAAAAAATAGAACAACACTTTAGCAGAAGTCACTAAATGAAGTCTTAAATCGAAAAGACTCAACTAGATCATACTAGCAAATCTCTTTGTATGTGTGTGCTAGGCCAAAAAAAAAATTAAAATAACTTTTAAAACCAAAAATTTCCAATGCAATCCAATAATTGAGAAAATAATTTGTGTACAAAAGATTGCACACGCGGTTTCGCTCTTGAAACTCAAGAGACGCCATATGCCTTTCCTTTAGCACCGAAACCCAAAGGTCATCTCTACACAAGACTCTCAATAAGAAAAGGTCCTTAGGACTTAAAAGGTTATAATGTGGCTAAGGTATGGCTATCAAGAAAAAGATTAAGATACACAAGTTTGAACTGCCATTTCTACCTCAACTCACCCTTTTTCCTCAAAAGATAAGACTTCAACTCTACCTTTACTCACTAATCATCATTGCCAAGCTTTAGGTATAAAAATGTAGAACATTTCTCAAGGAAATAGCACAAGAAAGAAGAAGAATCCTCTCCAAATATTTTACCAAGATTTTAGCTCAATTAACGTTTAAAGAGCTTAGAATCCTTCTACTCTATACATAGAGTACCCCACACTTAGATGAAACCAAGATTGCTAGCTTTATTCTTCTTTTTTTTTCTTTTGTTTTTCCTTTTTTCTAATAGCTAAAACAATCGATTTTACAATTGATAAGTAGGGACTCACAAAAATTCTTCTCAAAGAGGAACTACATTATGAAGTTTTTCAATCTCACTTGATATTGGCAATGTATCCACGATACTAGAATCTAACATTTGAAGAACAACCCTTTACTTACTAGCACTTTCCCAAGAAAAACTTATCTCACCCACTTCTAGAATGGCCAGTTCAAAAAGGGTAAGACAAAGGCTTTTTAGGCTTAAGGGATCAAAATGCAGGTATAAGCAACAAATATAAAATAAATATGCATTTAGCATGCTCAAATAGGCTCAACAAGGCTTGCAAGGGATATTATAAAACAAAGGTTGGTCAAAGGTCTTTTCAAAATTCGATTAAAAAAAATATTGTCTAAGTCATTTCTAATCCCATTTTTGAGTCATTTTATTGCTTTGAAGGGTGATGAGGAAAGTTCTAGCGCTCTAAAATTCCGACTCAATCAACTTTATGCATTGGTTTTTATTTTTTTTAAGAAAAAGGGCCAAAGTGTACATTTATTAAGAGACTTACTGGTATTGGTCTAATTGAAACCTACCGAAAAAGAAAAAATTCGTTCAACAATCAACCACTCTCTTGCTATTCCAACTAATCTAAATAAGGCTTTCTAATTCTAAGTTCAAGATTGTTCACAACAGGAACAACTATGAGGGTAAGCTAACTAAGGTGCAAAAGCATGTAATAACAACAACAAACAAAAACACACACAAAAACTAGAAACTTAAAATAAAAGCAAGCAAAATAAACAAACTAATTAAAAAGTAGAGAGAGAAATAGTTCTAGTTTAATGAGTCCCAGCTTGACTCGTGTTACTGTCAGAGGGCCGAGTTTGTGACCCAAATGTTGGTCTCTCCGGACTCTGCTCCTCGTTTTCCCCCATCAGTAGGAGAAATCTATCGAAATTCACCAAGGTAGGCAATACCATGTCTTCGATGAAGTACCCCTCCACCTCGGGTTGTTCATACATGTGCTCCTCCAGCTCTTCTAGCCTTAATAAACTCTTTAAGTGGATTGAATTTAGTGCTTCCACTTGAGAGTTAAACAATTATTGCTCTTTTGGTGAAACATCCTTCACAAGAGATTGGAATTCATTCTCTAAGCTACAGCTCTTGTCTTCAACAATGATTGGTCCCTTCTCTAATGCATGCACCCCACACTTGATTTCTTCATTATCTACTGGTTGTGCATGACTCAATTTCTCCTTATCACCATCACCTCGATTCTCCATAGAATTACTCAAGAATTCTAACTTAGATTCCAAGCTTTTAAGTCCCAATTCTTGATCTCTCAGTAGATTCTCTTGAGTCTTCAACAAATTCTCTTGATTTTGCAATAAAGCCTCTTGATTTTTGATCTTTTTCTCTTGAGAATTAATTGTGGCCATCCATTCTTCTCTTTCAGCTCTTAATTGCCTATCCTTACTTTCAAGATATTCAATAAGGACTTGAATTTTGGAGACACATGACTCTTGCGATATCCATTGTGAACCAGGATCTTCAAAAGATGGCAATGAGCAGAATGTTGAAGGTTGATGTGAGTACTGCATTTCCCTCATTTCTCTCCTCAACTCTTCCATTTGTGCTCTCAATAGAACCATTTCATCATCTTGGAGAGAACTATGCATCATTTGATAGTGCATCATAATCTTCCTGCAAAGAATAACACCAAATCAAAGACAAAGAAAAATGAAATAAAATCTCAAACTAAGCTCAAATGAAGATATAAAACAAACAACACCGTTATCCCCGGCAACGACGCCAAAAACTTGTTGCAATCCTAGCAAGTGCACTAGATCGACAAGTAATAAAGTGGGGTATAGTTAGGACCCGCAAATATCGAACCCAAGGGATAAGGGATGTTTTAAGCTAGATATCTAGAGTTGAGCGAGTTAATCTGAGATAAATTCCCAAGTTTTTGATTGAGAGAGCGTCCTAAATCTAATTAACAAAATACATAAATAAAGAAGATAAAGCTAATTAAACTAGAGATTAAAACAATAGTTAAAATATTGCTCGGGTTCACTCATCCACCCTATACCCAATGTGAATTAATTTTATCTTAAAGTATACATGAACAAATTCGGGATAACCCTCTTAATGCAAGCTTTCCATTTCGGAGCCAGCTATTCTAGTTGTTAAACTTCCCATTCCGGAGCCAACCCAACAACTAGTCTATGCACGGGTCTAACATCCTAAGTTTGGTTTGCCTTCCCATTCCGAAGCCAAACAACCCAAATCTCATCCATTTCACTCCACACTCTAGTCCTAAAATCACAATTACTGCATATTTAGAATCCCATTCCGGAGCCGTCTAAAATAATACAGCATTCATGAAAGAAAAACTGAGCAAAATCATTCATAGAATCCAATCCATTAGGCTCATACCCATCTAAGACATATGATAAAAACCATTCATTCATGCATGGAAAATAACTTAATAGATCGAAAAATCATGAGATACAAATAAGTAACAGTAAAATAGACCAATTATTCATGTAAAAATCAAATTTAGTTCAAGATCCACATTGTGGGTAGGGGATTCAAAGATCCCCAAGCAACAAATCTACATATTAAACATAAATAAAGTAAAAAGAGAGAGGAAAGAGGAAACCCATGAAGCCATTTGTAGCTTGTGAAGCTCCAATCCGAATCCAAGTCTCCTCCTTAAAAGCTCCAAGCAAAATGAAGAACACAACTTAAAGGGAATGCAGAAAATTTAATCTAACCCTAACTTACATTGGAAAATAAATCTAATTTAAGGTTTACATTGAATTAAATCTAACCTACAACATAAAATGGAGGGAAAACATAAGAAAAATGGAGAAAAAAGCCCTAAACCTAAGTGTGGTGGCTCTCCCCCATCAACCCTCTTCGTTTTTTGCCAAAGAAAACGCAGTTTTTATAGATCTGTAGATGGCCACGGCTGAGACAAAAGTGTCCCAGCCGTGGCCAGTCAAGTTAGGCACGGCTGGGACATTTTTGTCTCAGCCGTGGCCAACTTCTGGACTAAAATAGCTCGAATTGTGCATTGGCCACGGCCGGGACAAAATGTCTCGGCCGCAGCCCCTGAGAGAAGAAAAACCAGTCCCATTAATTTATCATTTTCTCGATATTTTACCGTTGGATCGAGCTGAAATTTTAACCATAGCTTTGTAACATCTTGGTCTACATTTTCAACGGTAAAGATTGGATTCTGATGTCTGTAGATCAGTCCAAAAAATAAAATGGTGCGCATTGGGGATTCTTCAATGGGCACCGCTGGGACCATTTTGTCTCAGCCGTGCTCTTGCCTATTTTTCTGCACAAGAGTCAAATTTATACCATTAAACACACCAAAACATTATAAATATCAATATAATTTCATTTGGCATAAAAAGAAAAAGTTATTACACAAAACACTGAAAATCATGCAAAATAAACCATAGATACAAACAAAAATATATTGAAATTAAATAATAAAATTGGAGTTATCAGGCATTCACATGTTAGCTTTGATTATCTTCCATAATCACAGTTATGAGAACCACTGCTTGAACCATTCAAGAAGCATAACATGTGCTAGTCTATCCGAATTAACAATGCCCTATCTTGTTAATTCTATGACTAGGGATATTTAGATATTAACACATTTGCATACAGTAGACATCTCATATCATGAACACTTTTATGATTGCCTTTGCACTGTGTTCATAATATCTAGGACTTCATTTATTAATTTAAGATTTACAAACTCATGTATTTAAACATAGCATTAATAAATGAATAATGCCTTTTATTAAGAATATAAATTTCATATATATGAAAAATATCCCTCTTAAATGGGCTCTAGGGCATACTCTCTAACAATCTCCCACTTACACTAGAGCCAATCACTCATATGTCTTGGACCCATGGTATTTATATGGTGATCATGCTTAATCTGGAAAAGTACTTTAGTGAGGGGATCTACCACATTATCATCTGTGGGAACCCTTTCTATTTTAACATAATTTCTAGCTACTATTTCCCTTATGAGATGGTAGTATCTGAGAACATGCTTGGATCACTGATGAGACCGTGGTTCCTTTGCTTGTGCAATGGCTTCATTATTGTCACAATATAAAGGAATCAGATCAACAATGCTAGGCACCACTCCTAGTTTAGTTATGAACTTTTTGATCCAGACTGCTTCTTTGGCTGCTTCTGAAGCAGCAATGTACTTTGCTTCTGTCATGAAATCAGCAATTCTTTCTTGTTTGGAACTCTTCCAACTAACTGCTCCTCTTCCCATTATGAACACATATCCAGACTATGATTTACAATCATCTTTGTCAGATTGGAAGCTGGCATCTATATACTTATTTACTTCCAAACTACCCTCTCCATATACCAAGAATATATCCCTAGTCCTTCTCAAGTACTTAAGGATATTCTTGACAGCTGCCCAATGTTCCTTTCCAAAATTGGATTTGAATCTGCTTGTGACACTCAAAGCAAATGCTACATCTGGATGTGTACATAAGATAGCATACATGATAGAACCAATTGCCGATGCATATGGTATTCTATTCATGCTCTCTCTATCCTCTAGTGTCCATGGACACATAAACTTAGAAAGGTGTTTCCCATGTACCATGGGTATAAACCCTTTCTTAGAGAGATCCATATTAAACCTCTTCAATACTTTATCTATATATGTACTTTGAGATAGACCTAGCAACCTATTGGATTTATCTCTATAGATCCTTATTCCCAGAATATAGGATGCTTCTCCAAGGTCTTTCATGGAGAATTGATTGGATAACCATTTTTTAACAAATTGGAGAAGAGAAATGTCATTTCCCATGATCAATATGTCATCCACATATAGAACTAGGAAGACAATTGCACTTGCACTGACCCTTTTATACACACAAGGTTCATCTTCATTCTGTGAGAAACCAAACTCTTTGATTGTCTCATTGAATCGTATGTTCCAGCTCCAAGAGGCTTGCTTCAATCCATAAATGGATCTTTGAAGCTTGCATACCTTTTCACCATTTACTGATGTGAACCCTTCTGGTTGTGTCATATACACATCCTCAATCGAATTTCCATTTAGGAAAGTTGTCTTCACATCCATTTGCCAAATCTCATAATCATAATGAGCTGCAATGGCTAAAAGTATTCTTATAGACTTAAGCTTCGCTACAGGAGAAAAGGTTTCGTCATAGTCAATACCTTCTTTTTGACAATAGCTCTTTGCTACTAAGTGAGCTTTATAGGTAACTATATTACCTTCCATGTTGGTCTTCTTTTTGAAGATCCGTTTGCACTCTATGGGTTTTATCCCGTTAGGTGGTTGAGTCAAAGTCCATACTTTATTCTCATACATGAAGTCCATTTTAAACTGCATAGCCTTAAGCCATTAATCACGTTCTGAACTATTCAAAACTTCTTGATAGCTTGTAGGCTCATTGTCCTCTACTACAGTTATGCCTCTATATGACTCAATGTTAAATCCATATCTCACAGGGATAGAATGCATCCTAGTAGATCTTCTAGGATTTTGTGTATAATCAAGTTCAACTGTAATCTCATCATTATAAAATTCAGTCTTGGGTACAATCAATTGATCCACTTCTATTTGTGGATCTTAAACTTCACCAAGTTCAATTTTACTCCCACTGTCCTCTCGTAGGAAAAATTCTCTTTCCAAGAAGACAACATGCCTTGAAACAAATACCTTTTGTCCTAAGGGATGATAGAAATAATATCCAAATGTTTCTTTTGGATATCCCACAAATAAACATTTGTCAGCCTTAACATCGAGTTTGTCTGACATTGTCCTCTTTACATAAGCAGGACAACCACATACTTTCATATGAGAAAGCAAGGGTTTCTTGTTATTCCACATCTCATATGGAGTAACATCAACTGATTTACTAGGAACTCTGTTTAACACATAAACAGCAGTTTCTAGTGCATATCCCCAAAAGGACTTAGGCAAGTCTGCTCGGCTCATCGTTGATCGAACCATATCTAATAGTGTTTGATTTCTCCTTTTAGATACACCATTGTGTTGTGGTGTATATGGTGGAGTCCATTGAGATAAAATCCCATTATCTCTAAGATAATCCTATAACTCTTGGCTTAAGTATTCTCCATCTTGATCTGATCTAAGTGTTTTAATACTCTTGCCTAGTTGTTTCTCTACTTCATTTCTGAATTCTTTGAACTTTTCAAATGCTTCTAATTTATATTTCATTAGATAGATGTATCCAAACCTGGAATAATCATCTATGAAAGTAATGAAGTAGGGGTAACCTCCTCTGGCACGTGTAGTCATTGGACCACATACATCTGAAAGTATTAAGTCCAAAACCATTTTAGGTCGTTCTCCTTTACCAACAAAGGGAGCTTCTGTCATTTTTCCCAATAAAAAAGATTCGCATATATCAAATGATTCATAATCAAATGATCCCAAATCACCTGACTTGTGTAATTTGGTCATACGTTTCTCATTTATATGGCCTAAACGACAATGCCATAAATATGAGGTATTTAGATTATCATATCTCATTCTCTTGGTATCCACATTATGCACTTCTTTAATTAAATCAAGAACAAATATACCATTCTCAATGATAGCTTTTGCATAAAACATATTGTTCTTAAAAATGAAACAACACTTGTCCTTTAAAGAAATGTCATAATCGTTCAATAAACAACTGAAATAAATAATACTCTTGGATAAAGCTGGAACATAATAACAATTATTTAATTCCAGTACTAATGCCCAAGATTGTTTTGAAGCAATAGAATAAGTATTCATTTCAATCATATGAATACCTGAAGTAGAAGCATCCTTCTTCTCCTTGAGAGAATCTAGATAGGCCTTGCAGTTATGCTTCCAATGACCATCCTTCCCATAATAGAAGCAAGTTCCTTTGCTATTCTCTTTCTTAGCAACCTTCTTCTTGGAGATCCCACCATTCTTTGGCTGCACCTTGGTTATCTTCTTCTTATGCTTCTTGCCTTTAGCAGAAGTGATAACCATGACACTTTTTGGATCCTTCTTAAAGGATCCATCAGCTGTCTTGAGCATGTTGATTAACTCAAGAATGGTTACTTGGATCTTGTTCATGTTAAAGTTAAGCACAAAAGGCGCATAACATGGAGCCAATGAGTACAAGATTAAACCTATGTATAGATTGTTAGTGTAAGCCCTAGCCCCAATACATTGTTATAAAGCATTTAATTTAATAAATAAGGCATTTGTTTTATCTATTGTATTCCTGTGCATATCAATTGATAGAACTATCCAAGAATGTTGTTTCAGTTTAAGTTATCATGTGTGAGGCACATGGTTGTAAGACCTTGAAACAAATGAGACTTCATTCTAAATATCCCTAGTCAGTCATTGTTATGGGAATAACAAATGAATTAAGACTAGTATGCTCTCTCTGATAAGTTGAGTTCTGTCTTACGGATCATAAGGACAAGAGTGTCAATCAGAGATCATAGATACATGTTTAGAACACGGTATCTGGATTAGATCCACTCATGAGAACACTACATGGTACAAGTCATAAGTGTTTCTCATATGCAAGTTTTGTATCAGAGTTCTTAGACCTGAAATCTCTATGAAACTCTTTATGAATTACTGTGTACTTTGACATACACCTAACGTGCTCGTAACAGAGTGACAAGTACGGGTATGATTGGGTATGCATTAATTCATGTTAGAGAGCATGAGAGAAGTGAAGGGATTACCCCTCTCAATAAGAGAGAGAATATCATCGGCCACTTGATCAGTGAACTGAGAAGTGTATGGCCATACCGAGATGAAATAATGAGTAATCATTATTTATCTGAGAGTTCAGTGTCACTGGAATATCAAGAAAGGAATTAATATATATAAGGATGACTGGTTCCATGCCTTATATTAATTCTGATATTTATGAGTAAGGGACTATGCAAAATTGCATTAGGTCACTAAATGCCATATGCATTTTCATTTAATTTGAAATGCTATAATATCTTGCTAGAGAATATATATAGCCTTTGAATTAATTTATTAATTCATTGCCAACATTAAATGGACCTATAGGATCGCACACAAAGCATTGGGCTTAAAATATTTAAATTGTGTATTGGAAATTAATTTGGACTTTTATTTAAAGTCAAATTAATGCATAAAATGGGTAAACAGATTTTTGGCTAAAACAGCTAGCTGTTTTAGGCAAATCTGTAAAAAAAGTTTTTTTGCCTAAACCAGCTAGCTGTTTTAGGCAAATCTGTTAAGCCACGATTTTGCCTAAAACAGCTAGCTGTTTTAGGCAAATATGTTGGTCACGAGAGAAATTTGTTGGCATGTGCTGGGTTTAATTTCAATTGATTAATTATCTATGTATAATTAAGTTAATTGAGTATTAAATCCTAATTTGTATTTAATCAAAATATAATACTTGAGAGGGAATTAAAGTAGTCAAAATTCAAACTAAAATACTAGTTGAATTCGGCAACTTATTTTACCTTAAATAAGTAAGTTTGTTTTGATTAAATGATTAATGCCATTTGAATTTAAATTCTAATGGAATTTAAATTAGGATATATCTCTTAATTAGGAAGTGATGGAGGCTGAAATTAACACTTAATTTTCGGCACTCACACTTGACCTAAATTGAGTGATATATATTAATGAATTAAATAAATAAAAGGTATGCCATTTTGCTATTTTTCTCTCTTAGCCGAAATACTCAAGGGGAAAGAAATCTTTCTTGTTCTCTTATGTTCTCGGGCTGAAACAGTAACCTAAAGGAAGAACAAGATCAGATCTTGTGGCTTCAAATCATTCCCATTGCCGAATACACAATCATAGAGCTAGCACTCTTGATTTTAAGCCATCTTTGCAAGTGTGTGTGTGAGAATAGAGGGAGTGGCGTAAAGGCTGTTCCTTGGCATTTGTGGTGAAGATCTAAGGTGGACATATCCTTCTTGGTTGCTGGTCATCATCAAAATCAAGTTTTAAAGGCATCTAAAGTTGTAAGTTTAAAACTCTAAAATTGCATGTTTCGATTCTAGCTTTGGATATGTATGGTATGTATGATTAAAATTTTTTTTTGTTTTCCGCTGTGCCATCATGAGATTCATACCATGTCATATTCCATCAGTGGTATCAGAGCCTAAACATGCTTATTTTAGTGCTTTAGATGCATGAAAAAATTAATTAAAAGTCGTCATTATGAAAACATGCAAATCTGAAATTTTATGTTTTGAGTTTTCTGCATTGTTTTGGTGTAAAAACGATTTTAATTGATTAGATATGTATTATAATTAATATGACATGTTAATATACTGTCCTAAGATGTTATTAGGGCTGGTAATGGTCGGATTTAATTATTTATACCTGATGGTACATGTTAATTATGAAACTAGGTGCTAGTTGGCATGTAAATTGCTAGTTTAACAACTAGTTTTCAAAATTAAATGTAAAAACGTTTTTGGGATGTTTGTAAGTGATTTTTGAAGATTAAATATCAGGTCTGGACATGTTTTAAATTTGGTTTTAATTCTGGTCCATGACAATTTAATTGATTAATTTTAAAATCACTTAAAACTATGTCTAGTTTGTGTTTGTTACATGTTTAATCAACATTGTTTGTTTTGTTTTGATTAAAATGGTAAAAACACATTTAGATTAAAATGGTACAGAATATTAAATCAATGTTTATGGACTTATTTAGATTATTAAATGACTCATAAAATTGATTTAAATGTTTGTGCATTTTATAGCACTACATAAGCATTAAACAACTAGTTTTTGTTGTTTGTTTGTTTTTGCATGAATGCCGTGTACTATATATGTGTTCTTCATGATTTTATTTTTAATTCATGTTAGCAAATATTATATGTATTTTTAATATTTATGGGATGTATGTCATAAAATTAAAAATGGCAAAATTGGAAATTATACTAGAGTTGATTTATGGCACAAATCTAACTAGTTTGTGTTTTGGGCTTTTAAGAGAACTTATTCAATAAGAGCATTTAGTCCATTGGGCTTCGGCCCAGGCCCATCACGGGGTCATCTCTTAAAGGTTCAAGTACACAATTTCCATTAATGGGCTTGGCTAAATTAAATAAATTTGGACTTTGTTTTATCCATGAATGCTATGTTTATTTATTTGCTAGTTTGGTGTGATGAATGGATATGCATGGTGCATTCATGGGCCCTGGGTTTTTGTAATTAAATATGGCCTGCGAGCCATTATGTTTTATTGTAAAAGTTTCATTTATTTCTTAGAATAGAATATACTTGAAGACTTTGTAAATCAAGACGAAGCCCACCGGAGTGGAGAAGCCCAACTCGAAGATTCTTATGTAATAGTATAGAATCTTAGTTGTAGGTTTTTGGGCCCATGTTTGTCACGCTTTACTTTATGCAATTATATATATATGCATGCTATGTATGGATTACAAAGCGTATGCCATGTAAGCCGTAATAAAATGAATCCCTAAAAATAGTAAGTCACAAAGTTGCCTTCCTAATTCGAAACATGTCAAGGCATCGATCATCGGTCACGTAGACTAGGAGTCCTAGATGCGCCCGATTATCTTTGTGAGGCATGGGTTGTGAATGTAGGTTAGACTTAACATGGAAAGGGATGCCCAGACCTAGGCAACTAATAAATGGGTTGTGCTATAACATCTTAAGATGTTAGCCCATTTGATCCAAGAGTCATGTACGAGACATGATTGGAGTTTTCCTACCTAAGTAACTTAACTTGTTAGGTGTACAAGCTCAGCTTGACTAATAAGTTGTTGTGAAAAGTGGATCTTGGCCCACATTAAATCACTAACGCGAATTATTTAAAGGGATATTAATTCGGTTTGTGGGATCATAAATAAGACCTCATTTAATCTTGCTAAATTTTATTGTAGATTGAAATGGCATCTTCAAACAACAATTTTTCATTGCGATTGGTCCTTGAAAAGGACAAATTGAATGGCACCAATTTCATAGACTGGTCTCGAAACTTAAGAATAGTTCTTAAGCAAGAGAAGAAGTCGTATGTTTTGGATGCACCCTTGCCTGATGAACCAGGAAGGAACGCCTCTGCAGTTCAAAAGGAAACTTTTGATACCAAGAAGAGCGACTCCAACGATGTGACCTGTCTGATGCTGGCCACTATGGTGCCTGACTTGCAAAAGAAATTTATGGACCAAGAGGCTTATACGATCATGGTGCACCTCAAGGAGATGTTCCAAGAGCAAGCTCGTCACGAGAGGTTCGTGACAACAAAGGCCTTAATTTCTTGCAAGATGGCTGAGGGTACTCCTGTTTGTACCCATGTACTTAAGATGAAAGGGTATCTTGATACTCTTGAGAAGCTTGAGGTACTAGTCCCAAAGGAATTGGCCACTGACTTGATCTTAGGATCATTGCCTGCTGCTTATGATCCATTTGTGATGAATTATAACATGCATGCAATGAACAAGTCAGTCACTGAGCTTCATGGGATGCTTAAGAATGCTGAAGAAAACATTCGAAAGACCAATCCCGTACTAATGGTTCAAAAGGGAATTAAGAAGGGACCTGCTAAGGGAAAGGGAAAGGGAAAGGGAAAACCCAAGTCAGTTGGGAGTGCACCTCAGGCCCAATCCAAGCCCAAGGCGTCAAAACTCAAAGAGAGTGAGAGCACTTGCTTCCATTGCAACAAGATAGGGCATTGGAGGAAGAATTGCGCTCTCTTTAAGGAAGAACAAAAGAAGAATGGAGCCAAGGCGTCCAGTTCTGGTATTTTTGTTGTTGAAATTAACCTTTCTATTTCTACCACTTGGGTATTGGATACCGGTTGTGGTTCTCACATTTGTTCAAATGTGCAGGGGTTAAGAAATAGGCGGTTACTTGGGAAGAATGAAGTGGACCTCCGTGTGGGGAATGGAGCACGAGTTGCTGCCATGGAGATAGGCGACTATCACCTCACTTTACCTTCTGGACTTTGTATTGTTTTGAATAATTGTTATTATGTGCCTGCTATGAGCAGAAACATTATTTCACTTTCATGTTTGGATAATGATGAATTTGATTTTGTTATTAAAAATGGCAATGCTTATATTCGTCGCCAAGGCATTTCTTATGGCAATGCCATGTTGCAAAATGGCCTTTATATCCTTGATTTACAAAACAAAGAGTCCATATACAACATTAATACAAAGAGGGTTAAATCAAACGAATTGAACCCTACTTACTTCTGCTATTGTCGCTTAGGACATGCAAACGAAAAATGCATTTCAAGACTCCACAAAACTGGAGTGCTTAGGTCATTCGACTTAGAGTCTTATGATACATGCGAGCCATGTTTGCATGGAAAAATGACAAAGAGTCCTTTTAATAAAAAAGGTGAGAGGACTAATGGCTTATTGGAACTAATACATACCGATGTATGTGGACCTTTAAGTACACATGCTAGAGGTGGTTTTAGCTACTTCGTGACATTCACAGATGACTTCAGTAGATATGGCTATGTCTATCTAATGAAGTACAAGTCTGAAACTTTTGAGAAATTCAAAGAGTTTAAGAATGAAGTAGAAAACCAACTTGGCAAAAGTATAAAAGCCATTCGATCAGATTGAGGTGGCGAATACTTAAGCCAAGAGTTTGACAGTCATCTAAAGGAGTGTGGTATTATTTCACAGCTCACTCCTCCTGGAACACCTCAATGGAATGGTGTGTCCGAAAGGAGAAATCGAACTCTGTTGGACATGGTTCGATCTATGATGAGTCAAGCTAATCTTCCTATCTCTTTTTGGGGTTATGCATTAGAAACTGCTGCGTTTCTATTGAACCGTACTCCAACTAAAGTAGTTGAGAAGACACCATACGAGGTATGGACTGGGAAAGAACCCAATATGTCTTTTCTCAGGATTTGGGGATGTGAAGCACATGTTAAGAAATTAACATCCGAAAAACTAGAGTCCAAATCCGCTGTCTGCTTGTTTGTGGGTTATCCTAAAGAAACAAAGGGATACTACTTTTACTCATAAGCCGAGAACAAAGTATTTGTTGCTCGCAAGACTGTTTTCTTGGAAAAGGAGTTCCTTCTCAAGAAAGACAGTGGGAGTAAAGTAGAACTTGGAGAAATTCAAGCACCATAAACTCCTATAGAGGATGGTTTGGAAATGGGATCAAGTTCACAACTAGTTGTGGAACAAGAACCCATTACACAAGAACCTAAAAGGTCCGGTAGGGTACGTCAGGAGATTGAGAGATATGGATTTCTAATCACTGACAGTGACACTATTGAGTTAGTAGATCGTGAGGATCTTACTACCTACCGAGAAGCTATTGAGAGCCCAGACTCGGAAAATTGGCTTGAAGCCATGAAATCCGAGATGCAATCAATGTACGATAGCCAGGTTTGGACCTTGGTTGATCCACCGGAAGGTGCTAAGGTAATTGAATGCAAGTGGTTATTCAAACACAAAGCTGATAAGACCTACAAAGGTAGACTAGTAGCAAAAGGTTTTCGACAAACTCATGGTGTAGACTATGACGAGACCTTTTCGCCTGTAGTCATGCTCAAATCCATTCGGATCTTGCTTGCCATAGTTGCATATCATGATTATGAGATATGGCAAATGGATGTCAAAACTGCTTTCCTTAACGAAAATTTACTTGAGGATGTGTATATGACACAGCCTGAAGGTTTTGTCAATCCCAAGCATCCTAAGAAGGTTTGCAAGCTTCAAAAATCCATTTATGGATTAAAGCAAGCATCCCGAAGTTGGAATCTTCGTTTTGATGAGGCAGTCAAAGAATTTGACTTCATCAAGAACGAAGATGAGCCTTGTGTGTACAAGAAGGTTAGTGGGAGAATAGTAGTATTTCTGGTCCTATATGTGGACGACATCCTTCTCATTGGGAATGACATTCCAACATTGCAAAAGGTTAAGCAATGGTTGGGAAAATGTTTCTCAATGAAAGACTTAGGTGAAGCCGAGACAATACTTGGTATTCGAATCTATAGAGATAGATCGAATCGGCTCTTGGGACTAAGTCAAGAAAAGTACATAGACAAAGTACTAAAGCATTTTAGTATGGGAGACTCAAAGAAAGGGTACATACCTTTGGCTTTGGGAGTTCCTTTGACTAAAGAACAGTGCCCTAAAACCAAAGAGGAAAGGGACAACATGAGTAGAATCCCATATGCATCTGCTATTGGATCTATCATGTACGCTATGTTATGTACTAGATTGGATGTTGCTCATGCACTGAGTATAACCAGTAGGTTTCAGCAAGACCCTGGTGAGAAGCACTGGTCAGCTGTAAAAGGGATTCTGAAGTACCTGCGAAGGACTAAGGATCACTTCTTGGTGTATGGTGGTCTAGAAGAGCTCGTCATACAAGGTTATGTCGATGCTGCTTTTCAGACCAGCACTCAAGATTCTAGATCGCAATCTGGGTTTGTTTTTGTTTTGAACGGTGGTGCTATCAGCTGGAGAAGCTCGAAGCAAGAAACCGTTGCCGACTCAACTACAGAATCTGAGTATATTGCAGCAAGTGAGGCTACAAAAGAGGCTATTTGGATTAGAAATTTCATTTCTGGATTAGGAGTGGTCCCAAGCATCCTAGATCCATTAGAAATTTTCTGTGACAACAACGGGGCCATAGCGCAGGCCAAGGAGCCCCGGTCACACTAGAAATCCAAACACATACTCAGGAGGTACCACCTGATCAGAGAAATCATTGATCGTGGGGACGTTAAGGTTAGCAAGATAGCAAGTGAAGACAATGTAGCAGATCTTTTGACGAAACAATTGCGTCCAAATCTGCACGAAGCTCATTTGAGAGCGTTTGGCCTTAGGGCTATGCCCAATTGGGACTAGTGCTAGTGGGAGATTGTTAGTGTAAGCCCTAGCCCCAATACATTGTTATAAAGCATTTAATTTAATAAATGAGGCATTTGTTTTATCTATTGTATTCCTGTGCATATCAATTGATAGAACTATCCAAGAATGTTGTTTCAGTTTAAGTTATCATGTGTGAGGCACATGGTTGTAAGACCTTGAAACAAATGAGACTTCATTCTAAATATCCCTAGTCAGTCATTGTTATGGGAATAACAAATGAATTAAGACTAGTATGCTCTCTCTGATAAGTTGAGTTCTGTTTTACGGATCATAAGGACAAGAGTGTCAATCAGGGATCATAGATACATGTTTTGAACATGGTATCTGGATTAGATCCACTCATGAGAACACTACATGGTACAATTCATAAGTGTTTCTCATATGCAAGTTTTGTATCGGAGTTCTTAGACTTGAAATCTCTATGAAACTCTTTATGAATTACTGTGTACTTTGACATACACCTAACGTGCTCGTAACAGAGTGACAAGTACGGGTATGATTGGGTATGCATTAATTCATGTTAGAGAGCATGAGAGAAGTGAAGGGATTACCCCTCTCAATAAGAGAGAGAATATCATCGGCCACTTGATCAGTGAACTGAGAAGTGTATGGCCATACCGAGATGAAATAATGAGTAATCATTATTTATCTGAGAGTTCAGTATCACTGGAATATCAAGAAAGGAATTAATATATATAAGGATGACTGCTTCCATGCCTTATATTAATTCTGATATTTATGGGTAAGGGACTATGCAAAATTGCATTAGGTCACTAAATGCCATATGCATTTTCATTTAATTTGGAATGCTATAATATCTTGCTAGAGAATATATATAGCCTTTGAATTAATTTATTAATTCATTGCCAACATTAAATGGACCTATAGGATCGCTTAAAATATTTAAATTGTGTATTGGGAATTAATTTGGACTTTTATTTAAAGTCAAATTAATGCATAAAATGGGTAAACAGATTTTTGCCTAAAACAGCTAGTCTGTAAAAACAGTTTTTTTGCCTAAAACAGCAAATCTGTTAAGCCACGATTTTGCCTAAAACAGCTAGCTGTTTTAGGCAAATATGTTGGTCATGAGAGAAATTTGTTGGCATGTGCTAGGTTTAATTTCAATTGATTAATTATCTATGTATAATTAAGTTAATTGAGTATTAAATCCTAATTTGTATTTAATCAAAATATAATACTTGAGAGGGAATTAAAGTAGCCAAAATTCAAACTAAAATACTAGTTGAATTCGGCAACTTATTTTACCTTAAATAAGTAAGTTTGTTTTGATTAAATGACTAATGCCATTTAAATTTAAATTCCAATGGAATTTAAATTAGGATATATCTTTTAATTAGGAATTGATGGAGGCTGAAATTAACACTTAATTTTCGGCACTCACACTTGACCTAAATTGAGTGGTATATATTAATGAATTAAATGAATAAAAGGTATGCCATTTTGCTATTTTTCTCTCTTGGCCTAAATACTCAAGGGGAAAGAAATCTTTCTTGTTCTCTTGTATTCTCGGGCTGAAACAGTAACCTAAAGGAAGAACAAGATCAGATCTTGTGGCTTCAAATCATTCCCATTGCCGAATACACAATCATAGAGCTAGCACTCTTGATTTTAAGCCATCTTTGCAAGTGTGTGTGTGAGAATAGAGGGAGTGGCGTAAAGGCTGTTCCTTGGCATTGGTGGTGAAGATCTAAGGTGGACATACCCTTCTTGGTTGCTGGTCATCATCAAAATCAAGTTTTAAAGGCATCTAAAGTTGTAAGTTTAAAACTCTAAAATTGCATGTTTCGATTCTAGCTTTGGATATGTATGGTTTGTATGATTAAAATTTTTTTTTTGTTTTCCGTTGTGCCATCATGAGATTCATACCATGTCATATTCCATCATAGATCATTATCCATAACATAGCCAAGTCTACTCAAATGCTCAATATACCCATACATCTTCAATGCATGTGTAGCAGTTGAAGTGCCTTCCACCATTTTGCAGCTAAATGGAGCTCGAGCAATCTCATATTGCTTAGTTCTAGCCTGAGAAGAATAAAGCTCCTTAAGATGCAAAATGATGGTTCTAGCATCCATCATCTCATGTTGCTTCTGAAGCTCCGAGGACATAGCACCCAGCATCAGACATGCTGCCGCTTCACTATCCTCCATGTATTTTCGATAAGTGCCTTTGATCTCATCAATGGCATCATCTGATGGAAGTGGTGCTGGATCTTTATCTAAGACATAATGGATCTTTTCAGCTCTGAGAACAATTCTCACTTGCCTGATCCAGTCAGAATAGTTGCTGCCAACAACCCACACTATAAAGAACTCTAGTTCTCCTCAAATTATTGGAAGGCTTATATACCTTAATATTTGTTTGAGGGTTTTAGTTAATTATGTCTTATCATACATGGTTGGTATACATTGGTATGCATCCTGTATCTATCACATAAATATAAGCATACAAATATGGTATAGTTATGGACTTTACTACATTGATTTCTCCGAGCCAAGAGGGAAATCAAAAGGTCACACCTAGGTAGTATGCATGATTCAAACAAGAAAAATAATTACATTATCTTCAAGCTTGTTGGATCTCCATCCGGCCCATCTTGCTCCTTGATAGTGGTCTCTATCTATATTTCTAATTCTAATATAAGTAATCTAATTACATATTATAATTTGAAAAGAAATACAAACCAAAAACAAGTGGCCGAGACATGAAAGTCCTCATTGGGCCAAAACATGTATGATGCTCAATCACATTGGGCCTTGTCCATAACTATCCATCATGCCAATCATACACCCCTATATGCATTTCTAGCACATAAAGTAATGGATTACTAACTTTGCTTCAGCTCTTGTATTCATGTGCATATCAATTGATAGAATTAACCAAGAATGTTGTTTCAGTTTAAGTTATAATGTGTGAGGCACATGGTTGTAAGACCTTGAAACAAATGAGACTTCATTCTAAATATCCCTAGTCAGTCATTGTTATGGGAATAATAAATGAATTAAGAGTAGTATGCTCTCTCTGATAAGTTGAGTTATGTCTTACGGATCATAAGGACAAGAGTGTCAATCAGAGATCATAGATACATGTTTAGAACATGGTATCTGGATTCGATCCACTCATGAGAACACTACATGGTACAAGTCATAAGTGTTTCTCATATGCAAGTTTTGTATCGGAGTTTTTAGACCTAAAATCTCTATGAAACTCTTTATGAATTACTGTATGCTTTGACATACACCTAACGTGCTCATAATAGAGTGACAAGTATGGGTATGCTTGGGTATGCATTGATTCATGTTAGAGAGCATGAGAGAAGTGCAGGGATTACCCCTCTCTATAAGAGAGAAAATATCATCGGCCACTTGATCAATGAATTGAGAAGTGTATGGCCATACCGAGATGAAATAATGAGTAATCATTATTTATCTAAGAGTTCAGTGTCACTAGAATATCAAGAAAGAAATTAATATATATAAGGATGACTAGTTCCATGCCTTATATTAATTCTGATATTTATGGGTAAGGGACTATACAAAATTGCAATAGGTTACTAAATGCCATATGCATTTTCATTTAATTTGGAATGCTATAATATCTTGCTAGAGAATATATATAGCCTTTGAATTAATTTATTAATTTATTGCCAACATTAAATGGACATATAGAATCGCACACAAAGCATTGGGCTTAAAATATTTAAATAAAGTATTGGGCATTAATTTGGGCTTTTAATTAAAGTCAAATTAATGTGTGTAATGGGTTTTAAAATTGCTATTGGACCTTGGTCCATGAGAGAGAAAAATTCAGCCCGCAAGGTTTAATTTCAATTAATTAATTATCTTGTATTAATTAAGTTAATTGAATATTAAAGCCTAAAAGAATTTAAATTAAATTAAATCATTTAAATAAATAATGAAAATGCCGAAATTCCAAGATAAAAAATCAAGGAATTTCGGTACATTCACATTAATTATGTTAAGTGATTTTATTTAATTAAATGTCTTGTGTTTTATTTCAAATTTGAATTTTAAATTCAAAGGAGTTTAAATCAATATATATTACTTATTTTTAGGAAGTGATTAAAGTTGAATTAATTATCTTGAGATAGTAAAATTCAGATCAAACACTTGCCAAAAGATAAGGATATATATTAGAAAAGAAATAAAACCTAAAAAAAAAGAGAATGCATTTGGCGTGAAACCCTAATTTCTTTAGGTTTTGGCGTGAACTTCTATCTCTCTCTCACTTAATTATTTTGGCCAATTTTCACAAGGAAAAAGGATTGTTCCTCATTCTCTTGTGTTCTTGGTTAGTAATAGCAACCTAAGAGAAGTACAAAATAAAATTTTGTAGCTTCAAACCATAGTCATTACACAATACTTATTTTGAGAGCTAACAATCTCGATTTTAAGCCATCGGTACAATTGTGTGTGTGAACATAGAGAGGAGTGGCGTAAAAGGCTGTTCCTTGGCATTGGTGGTGAAGGTCCAAAGGTAAGATATCCTCCTTGGTTGTTGGTCATCATCAAAATCAAGTTTTAAAGGCATCTAAAGTTGTATGTTTTAAAACCCTATAATTGCATATTTTTATTCTTGTGATGGAATTGTATGGCATGTATGATCAAATTTTATTGTTTTTCACTGCGTGATCTTTATGGGCATACCATCACATATTCCATCAATCATGACTACCCAAATGTTAGGAAAGTCAAGTGGTTTGACTATACCCTTCCATAGAAACAGTTACTGTGCGATTACTCCTTTCACCACTCTTATCTCAATTAGATTCTGAGTATGGATTTCTATCAACTCATATACATCTAATTATGTATGTTCTATTAATTTAACCATTGTTCCCAAAATTTGCTCTATGGATCTCTATCAATGTTTGCATATTACTCTGGCCAGAGATTTTCTAAACAAGGCAATTATAGAATCATGCAAGATAACTTTCCTTATTAAATCTGGGATGGTGAATCCTTTGTCAATCACTCAATTATCTTCAAGTAGGTCATGATATACCCAATCTCCTTACTATGTTCACTCTGGGTTGTAAGTAATCATTTATGGGGTCAAAATATACCACTTGCTACTTAAGATAACTTTGGTGATTTCAAGTCTAAGGATACTTGCACAACCGCTATGAAGAGATTCCTTACTGACATAGATTTAATATCTATGTGAGGATTCTCTTTGCAAGTCTCCAATGAACTTGTTCTTCTAACAAGCATCCACATATTAGGTTTGATTATCTTCCATAATCATAGTTACGGGAACCACTGCTTGAACTAGTCAAGAAGCATAACATGTGCTAGTCTGTCCAAATTAACAACGCCCTATCTTATTAATTCTATGACTAGGGATATTTAGATATTAACACATTTGCATACAATAGACATCTCATATCATGAACACTTTCATGATTTGCCTTTGCATTGTGTTCATAATATCTAGGACTTCATTTATTAATTTAAGATTTACAAACTCATGTATTTAAACATAGCATTAATAAATGAATGATGCCTTTTATTAAGAATATAAATTTCATATATATGAAAAACATCCCTATTACATGGGCTCTATGGCATACTCTCTAACAACTATGAACACATGTAATGTCTAATGATAACATACTTAAGTATATGACTATGTTGATATGTTATATGTGTGTTAACTTGGAAGCACATTGAATTATGCATGGCGTATAATATGTTTATTGATAAATGTGTGTGTGTGTGTGTATATATATATATATACACACACATTTATATATGATCAACTTATGAAAAAGCTTGTTTTATGCGAACATACTAAAATGTAGATATAAATACATACTTGATAGTTAATATTAAAAATGTTACCCATAACTATTCCTTTGAAGCTGGAGTGTATGAACCAAGAAAAATGAAAACATGTCATGTTATATATATTCATATATAAGTTTGAAATGTTAACTTGTATAAAGAAGTAATATGTTTTGTAGATTATATGTGCACATATAAACACACACACACACACACACACACACACACACATATATATTATGATCTTATATGACTAGGTTTGAATCTTCAAAGATGTTTTAGTGTAATAATTCAAAGAATATGTTTTAAGTGAAATGTCTTTAATTAACGATAACATAGATATGTACATGCATTTACATATAACTATATTTTAACGTAATAATAGAATATAATTGTGTATATGGTGAGTAAAGTCACTCAACATAATATGATGATAAATGTTGTTCATGTGGAGACACATTCCCTTGTTCTCCTCATAATTAAAGAGTAGCAATACTTAAAGGTGGAAATGATTGCATGTCGATTTCCTTACATAATTTCATCGAGAGTACATTTTTATACTCCACTTATACCCTCGAATAATATTAAACTATAATATTAAATTTTATTTTTCATGCAATTGATATAATAACAAAATAATTTATCACTTGTTTCCATATTTTATATGAAATTCTCATTTTAATTTAATCTTAATCAAATAAAATCCTACTTAAAACATGTAATTCTAATTAGGGTCATGTTAGAGGCCTTACAGTTTTCAATGTGCTTGATTGTGCCTTTATTTTCTATGCATGATAACTTATGTGAGAAAAGAGATAGAATAAATTAATTGCCAAAACTCATTTATACAACATAAATAACAGTTATGGATAGGACTGAAGTCTGAACTATCCCTGGTTTTGACTTTCCAAGGTTAGAACTCATTTTTCAATGTTTTATTGGGTGATGACTCCATGATACCTTATGGTGCCCAACAGATGCCCTCGTAGGTTGATCACTAATAATGAGTAAGAATACTCGAGCTGTAATCTCATGCCTTTTTAGGGCCCTAAGGCATCACAGATTGGGTTGAATTTCTCTCTATTATGAAGCAATCGATCTTCACAAGTTAAATGAACCTTGATGCGGTCTCTAGTCCTAAAAACTGGCTTTCAAGAGCAAATCAAATAAATACCTTATAGGGTTCAACACTCATCACAGTTGGTTAGATTCCATAGATTTGTTACATATTGGCCTAAAATAGGTCAAATGATGGCTCAAATGGGTTACATGGTGGTCCAAATAGATTGCATTATGTCCCAACTGGGATGCATTATAGCCCTAGTGGGAGAAGTTGTAGGTCAATCCATATAATCCCTTTTTTTGACAAAAATTAACTCTTGATATAATTACAACAAATTAAAAAGATACTACAAAAATTTTGGCTAAAATAGGTTGTATGGTGGCTTAAATAGATTAGATTTAGTGCATCTAACCAAAAATTTAAATTTTTTTCTACACAAGTCCAATCTAAATCAATATAAATAAAATAAGGCTTAGCATAGGCTAAGCTAGGTTCAAGGTGGGCCAGGCTTGATTGAGCTAGATCTTGTTTAGATTGAGCCTAAAAGGGATTTTAAGGAATTTTTAGTATAATCCTAATCCAATTTTACATAAATAAAATAGAGGCATGCTTTAGGTTGGACTAGGTTTAAGCTAGGTACTGATGGGCTGAGCCTAACCTTCATTTGAAGATTTTTTTTTCTACACAAGCAAGTAGAAATAAAATACAAGCCTACTTTAAAACTTACTTTTTGTTAAGTCTGTTACAATTGAGATGGCGTGAGTTTAGGCAAGGCTAGGATGGGTCAGATTTGGGCTAGTTCTAATTAGAATTTCAAGATTTTTTATTTTTGCAGAAGGCAAAAAAAATACAGCCCTTTTTTGGGCTAGGTAGTGGCCAAGATGGGTTATGTTCAAATAGGGATAACATGGGTAGGGTTTAGGCTGGGGCTAACTGAAATTTGAAGATTTTTTTCTACACAAACCTTCATAAATAAATATAAGCACACTTCGGGTTCACTTGAGATGGCTGAGTTTGGATCAAGCAGATATGGGTCAATGTCGAGCATAATTGGAATTTAAACATTTTTTTACATAAGCTAGCATAAATGAAATACAGGCCTATTTTGGGCTAGGTAGGGTACGAGCAAAGTTTAGGCTTAGTAGGAATGGATCAAGTTCAAGTCAGGCCTAACCAAAATTTGAAGATATTTTCTATAGAAGCTTGTATAAATATACAATCATACTTTGGGCTAGCCCAGGATAGATTGGGTTCGGGTTAGCTTAACTGAAATTTGAAGTTTTTTTTTCTACACAAGCTGGCATAAATATAATGCTAGTCTACTTTAGATTCGATCAGGAATTGGGTTCAGGCTGAGCCTAAATTTAATTTTAAGATTTTTCTACATAAGTTTGCAAACATAATATATATACCTATTTTTGGTGTGGATCAAGTTTTAATTGGTTTTGGTCTAACATGAGTTTCAAGACATTTTATAAATGAGTCTGATCCCAAATACATGAGTTTGTAAATCTTAAATTAATAAATGAAGTCCTAGATATTATAAACACAGTGCGAAGGCAATCATAAAAGTGTTCATGATGTGAGATGTCTATTTCATGCAAATGTGTTAATATATAAATATCTCTAGTTATAGAATTAACAAGATAGGACATTGTTAATTCCGATAGACTAGCACATGTTATGCTTCTTGAATGGTTCAAGCAGTAGTTCTCATAACTGTGATTATGAAAAATAATCAAAGCTAACATGTGGATGCTTGTTAGAAGAACAAGTTCATTGGAGACCTAAAAAGATAATCCACACATGGATATTAAATCTATGTCAGTGAGGAATCTCTTCATAGCGGCTATGCAAGTATCCTTAGACTTGAGATCACCAAAGTTATCTTAAGTAGCAAATGGTATATTTTAACTCCATAACTGATTACTTCCAACTAAGAGTGAAGATAGTTAGGAGATTGGGTATATCATGACCTACTTGAAGATAGTTGAGGGATTGACAAAGGATTCACCATTCCATATCTAATAAGGGAAGCTATCTCGTATGATTCTATAATTGCCTTGTTCAGAGAATCTCTGGCCAGAGTAATATGCCAAGATGGATAGAGATCCATGGAGGGCATTTTGGGAACAATGGTTAAATTAATAGAACCTACATAGTTAGATTTATATGAGTTGACAGAAATCAATACTTAGAACCTAATTGAGATAAGAGTGGCGAAAGGAGTAATTGCACGATAACTGTTTCTATGGAAGGGTATAGTCAGACCACTTTACTTTCCTGACATTTAGATAGTCATGATGCCTAGCCAGAGGCCAATCATGATTTGTATAACTATGTATCAATAAAATCAATAGGGATTGATAAAATGATTTAAAGGAGTTTAAATCATGTGAGTTTTGAATCGAACTCACAATTACACATTGTAATGCCAACATGGACATGAACCCAATAGGTCACACACATATAGAGAAAAAGGATAAAATGGTAAAATGATAAGGATAATAATATTTGATATTATTATGGGGATAGAGAAGTGAATAAGATAATAATTAATTAAAGAGTTTAATTAATTATGAACAAGTAAAATTATTCGCGAAACTTTTGAGAAATATTCTGTAAAATTGGACCTAATTGAAATAACGTATTTCATAATTGATTATTATTGAAATATAAGTTTTATAGGGCTGATATAATAATTAATAGGTCCATTGGAGGAATTATAAAAGGCCAGAGAAATGAAGTTGGCACATAAGCGCTCCAAAGGAAGGGCCACACGCCAACTCCAAATAGAAGGCCTTAAAGACCTATTTCTTGGACCAAATTAAATTAAATATGTTACATAAGTGTTGTGGACTACATATTTAATTTGTTTGGATTTGAAATTTATTTGTGTAATTAAATCCAAGTATATGTATAATGAACATAGTTTGTGGGTTTTGTGCATAGTCTTTTGTGAAAGGGCTTAAATTGGATTTAATTGAGCCCAAATAATTATAAATAATTCCAGAATCCCAATTAATAATTCTCCAGCAATTTTAAAGAGCCCAATCCCATTATGAAGTTGGATTTTTAGCCTAACTATAAAAATCTAAGTGATGTGGAAACTAGGGTTAAGTGAACAATTAAGAGAAATAGTTTTTCTCTCCTCCAAAAACCCTAGCTACCACTTCCCTTTGGTAGCTCAAGGGATTTTCGGCCAGCCCCTTGTTCTCTCCCAATTTTTGGTTTGTTCTATCATTCTCCAGTGTAGATTACTCATTAGAGGTGTTTGATTTTGGACACTGTGGTTTGCGACAACCCGATGCGAAGGAAAATCAACTGTACAACAAAGATCAAAGGTGATTTTTATTATTCTCAATAATATGCATATTGTAAATTCATGACAAGATCAGATATATTGGTTAAAAATTTTAAATTTCGCTTATGTATAAGATGCATGTAACTTATAAAATTCCAACATGGTATCAGATCTCGGTTTTGCCATGAATATACAATTCTATATTTTTCTGCGGAATAATTTTTATTTTTGAGTTATTTATTTCATGAACTTTAAAATATCATATTTGATTGTTCATGAATGAGAAATATTGATTTCTGGATATAAGTGGGATCAAATATATATAATGGAAACAAAAACAAATCTTTTGAGAAAAAAATTTTATGTTTTGCTTGAAGAGCTTTTAATTTTAGGGGCTGTTCTAAATTATTTTTTTATAGATCCATTATAAGATCATTTAGATGATAATTTATGTGTTTAATATGTGATATTAAGCCATAAGATCAAATGAAATTAAAATCGAACAAGTTTTGCATGAAAACTAGTTTAGTCGAAAAGTTCGATAAATTGGTGTTCTTCGTGTGTTCTTGATATGTTCTTGGTGTGTTCTTGTTTAGAATGATTTTTAATCTTATAAATCTGATATATCTGATATATTAAAGTTTTTTTAATTAATTGTATTAATTAAAATGGGACTTAAATTAATTTGATTAATTTTAATTTATTAAAACCACTTAATGGACTTAATTATGTTTACGGACTTGGTATAAATTAGTGAATGACTTGGTGGGCCCAAGGAGCTGATTTAAATTAAATATTATAAGAAATAATTAAGTTTACTAATGGATTTTAAGGGCTGGAGTGGGATTGCCTCATTCCAAAAAGGCCCAAATGGTCCAATAGACACAAAACTAGTTTGTTTGTGAACACATTTAGGGTTTAATTTGGTGGGTTTCGGCCTACCCTTTATCTTAAGCCCAAAATTGATTCTTTTAATTATTTAATATGATTAATTAATTAAATAATCAATTAATAATTAATTAATTAATAATCAATTGGATTGATTATTAAGGCAAGAACACATGCTTGCAAAAAGGTTTCCTAAAATGAAAGTTTCCAAAATGGAAAAAGTTTCTTAATTTGATCACATTTTTAAAATAACTCAAAAGTATGTTCAAGAGTTGAAACAAAGTTAGTAATCCATTACTTTATGCATTAGAAATTCATATAAGGGTGTATGATTGGAATGATGGATAGTTATGGACAACGCCCAATGTGATTGAGCATTATGCATGTTTTGGCCCAATGAGAACTTTCATGTCCCGGCCACTTGCTTTTGGTTTGTATTTCTTTTCAAATTGTAATATGTAATTAGATTACTTAGATTAGAATTAGAAATAGAGATGGAGACCACTATCAAGGAGGAAGATGGGCCAGATGGAGATCCAACAAGTTTGAACCTCGGCTCGGGGAAATCAATGTAGTAAAGTCCATAACTATACCATATTTATATGCTTATATTTATGTGATAGATATAGGATGCATACCAATGTATGCCAACCATGTATGATGAGACTTAATTAACTAAAACCCTTAAACAAATACTAAGGTATATAAGCCTTACATTAATTTGAGGAGAACTAGAGTTCTTTATAGCATGGGTTTTTGACCACAGTCAAGTTCACATTATATCGAATATGTTCAAATCTAATTAAATGGGTCATCTTAGCTAGCCCATTAGCTTGTTGACCACAGTCAAGGCTAATGGTTCTAGAGGCAAGATTAGGGAATGCATATACGATATGCATGCATCAAGAGTTGATAACCTAATGATCCAATAGTTGTGTAGAGACACAATTGGTATAAAGATACCTAGCTTTCAAGGGTATGGAGTTTGGGTTGTTGACAACAGTCAAGGTCAAATTACATATCAACGATTGGATATTGGCCCGCTAGGAATACCATTGGGTTTTCTCGCATTATATAGTGAGGGCTATTAATTCGCAATAAAATAGTGGGAGTAAAAGGATTAATTAAAGACCTTATTAATGCATAAATATATATGAACATACTCTCATAAGTTTTCTTTTTCACATCTAGGTCATCATCATGAGCTCATCAAACATTAATATACGATTAATCTTGGAAAACAAGTTGGTTGGCAGCAACTATTCTGACTAGATCAGGCAAGTGAGAATTGTTCTCAGAGCTGAAAAGATCCATTATGACTTGGATAAAAATCCACCACCACTTCCATCAGAAGATGCCATTGATGAGATCAAAGGCACTTATCGAAAATACATGAAGGATAGTGAAGCGGCAGCATGTCTGATGCTTGGTGCTATGTCTTCGGAGCTTCAGAAGCAACATGAGATGATGGATGCTAGAACCATCATTTTGCATCTTGAGGAGCTTTATTCTTCTCAGGCTAGAACTAAGCAATATGAGATTGCTCTTGCTCTATTTAGCTGCAAAATGGTGGAAGGCACTTCAGCTGCTACTTATGCATTAAGGATGTATGGGTATATTGAGCATTTAAGTAGACTTGGCTATGTTATGGAAAATGATCTATACATAGATTTAATCTTGTACTCGTTGGCTCCAAGTTATGCACCTTTTGTGCTTAACTTCAACATGAACAAGATCCAAGCAACCATTCCTGAGTTAATCAACATGCTCAAGACAGCTGATGGATCCTTTAAGAAGGATCCAAAAAGTATCATGGTTGTCACTTCTGCTAAAGGCCAGAAGCAGGAAGACAACCAAGGTGCAGCCAAAGAATGGTGGGATCTCCTAGAAGAAGGTTGCCAAGAAAGAGAATCCCAAAGGAACTTGCTTCCATTGTGGAAAGGATGGTCATTGGATTCTTAACTGCAAGGCCTATCTAGATTCTCTCAAGGAGAAGAAGCAAGCTGGTGCTTCTACTTCAGGTATTCATATGATTGAAATTAATACTTATTCTATTGCTTCAAAACAATCTTAGGTATTAGATACCGGATGTGGATCTCACTTGTGTAATGATCTACAGGGGCTTAGAAGCTTTAGAAGAGTTAGAAAGGCAGAGATTTGTTTGCAGTCAGCTACTGGACAAAACATCTCTACAACAGTTGTGAGGACTTACTATTTGCCTCTTTCTAGTGGATTAGTACTGGAATTAAATAATTGTTATTATGTTCCAACTTTATCCAAGAGTATTATTTCTTTTAGTTTTTTATTGAACGATTATGACATTTCTTTAAAGGACAAGTGTTGTTACATTTTTAAGAACAATATGTTTTATGCACAAGCTATCATTGAGATTGGTATATTTGTTCTTGATTTAATTAAAGAAGTGCATAATGTGGATACCAAGAGAATGAAACATGATAATCTAAATGTAAGGACCCAAAGTAGGCCCTAGTAGAATTCAAGGACATAATCTCGATTATTAATGTTTAATCAAGCTTAATTAGATGAATTACTATAAATTTATATATTGAAGGGTAAACTAGTTATTTATTTCTGTGTGTAATTGAAATAATATTTTATTTCAATGATCAATTGGGATATAAGTGTAATTAGGTTGTAATTAGTTATGTGATGAATGTGTGAATTATATGTTATGAATTTTATAATTGTTTAATTAAAAAATAAATAAAAAAATAGTTTGAGGGCTAAATTAAAATAGGATATAAACTTAGAGGTCAATGTTAAAAATAATAAATGAGTGGGGTCAATTTTATAAGAGATAGCATATGATGGGGAAAAATTGAAAGTAAGAAGATAATTTATGGGTTAATGTTGAAAGAAGCTTTAAGTGGGGTTGAATTAAAAAAAAAAAGAAAGAATCTTTGGGGCTAAAATGAGAGAAATTTGTGTAACATGCAATTAGTTGGGGGATTAAAAGAGGAATTGTGAGGGACCAAGTGATGTCACATTCCACTTAAACTCACATGCAAGAAAATTATAAAAAGGGCTTTAGGTGAGGTGGATGGCATCTTCTTAGTGGAAAAATATAGATTTTGCATTCTCTCTTCCTTTCTCTCAAAAACTCTAGAGATCTCTCAAGGAATTCTTAAAGAAAAGTCTTTGCATGTGGAGTTAATCAAGTGTAGTTAGTGTTAAACAACAACGTAAGTGTATAAATTTGTTAGTTAATCTCTTTTTCTTCATCTTCATCTTCCTTAGTTGACGATCTAATGAGTTGAATGTTGGAATTTTGGTGTTGAATGAATGGATTGATGTAAAGGAGAAGAAGAAGGTAGAAGGAACAAGGAGAGAGGAATTTTGGACTAAGGATTGGGAACTTATTCTTCATGCATGTGTGTGAATATAAATGTTTATGCTTGGATTACTTAATTTTAATTGTAATTCATTAGTTTGTTTAGGGTTAATGAGAGATTTAAATAGGAGAAAATCATGTTTTTGAATGTTGATGAAAAACTGGGTATGGTTCTTGTAAACCAGGATATTTATTTTGTCCATATCTTTTTGTGTTAGACCTCGGATTGAGGTGATTCAAAATTATGTGTAAACTAGATTAAATTATCTACAATTCATTAGAAGGAGTCGTGGCTTGATTCTGTTGTTAAGGAACCCATAAAATTCGTACAAGTGAACTATTTAAAGTGTATAGGCAGTTTTGAATAGTTACCAATGTTTTAACCATAAATCCTTGTATTTAAGTCATAATTGATTGGGGTGTGATTATATGTAAACTTTATAGAAGGATAAACATTTTTGTAGAAGGAACCTAGAGCTAAATATGTATATAACCCATCCAAATATTTATATGAAAATTTAAGAGAGCTGTTGATTTTGGTTCAAGAATAGATTATAGTATTTTGGGCATAAGTATTAGTAGAGAAGTTAAAATCTTATGCTGTAAAATTTTGGAAAAAAGAGATACCTAGGATCACGTTTTTGATGAAGAAATATTGGTCTAAATCCCTCTTAATTTTATGCTATGAATTTTTATAAGTGATAGCAAACACTGTTTTGGTTCTATGAACAGCCTATAGTATTTCTCAAATATCTTGAGCTATAGGTAAGATATTAAGGTGAATTTTGATGCTCTAGAAACTAGACACATAGAGGAACAATATTATAGAAGATAATTTATATAGTTAAGTTAAATATGTGTTCATATGAATAAATAATGAATAGGATATCGCATGTGATATGATTATTAACAAAGGTCTATATATATATATATATTCATATATGTGCATAGGTAAAGAATATGATAAAGATATCAAATATTTATATGTGATAAAACTTATGTACATGGTTGTTATGTGCAATTATGCTTTCATGTACATATTTTTAATGATGGAGTAAATGTTTATTTGATGCATGCATGTATACTATGAGTTAAGAAATGTCTAAACATGCTAAATGAAGGTTTTTAATGTACGACTATCATATGATTACATGAATGTAATATATACAAATGTATATATATGTAAACGTCTAAATGATTATACATGATTTTTATTGATCTCTTGAAGATTATTATGATACTTATAGTCTGAAATGTCAATTTTACTTGTATACAGAAGTATTGTGATTTGTAGAATATATGTGTATATATAAACATATATATATATATATATATATATATATATAGTATGATCTTACATGATTGGGTTCAAAAGATGTTTAGAGTAATGATTTAGAGAATATGTTTAAAGTGAAATGCATGAATATGTCTTTGTTTAATTGAAATGACATGATTAAGCATTTGTGATATCACATGTTAGCATGCTAAAATATAGATCTATAGAGCAATAGACTCAATTATAGAAATCTTATTAAATTATATAATGGCAATGTTATATGTGACTATGTATACAAGTGTATGCATTAGAGAGGGAGTATTTTGTCATGTGATTGTTACATGAGCAAATTGTATAAATTGTTTTATGAATTGTGCATATATGTTGATGCACTAGACAAGATATATATTTGAAGATGATTATGCATAGGTGCAAATAGTATTATATAGATACAACCATGTTATACGAAATAGTTACAGGATTGAAAAAGACTTCAAATATAGAATAGTAATACCCAATAGTAAGCATGTTTAAAGGTTTACATAAAGTTACACATGAGCATGTATATGAGTACATCGTTCATTGTTACACAAGAGTATACATGTGCATATAAGAATATGAATGAATAAAGAAAAGATAAAGTAAAGAGATTGTACTGCCTGCTTTGAATCTAGGAAGTGGATAGATAGGCATGCCTATAAGGGTACCTTGCAGCTGCAATAGTTTCAACCCCGTTTGGGTTGTAGTCAACTCTATTTGGGTGACTAAATAGACATGGTCCCATTTGGATCATATTCAACCCCATTTGGGTTGTAGTCAACCCCATTTAGGTGACTAAATAGACTTGTACCTTCGAGTGCCTCCGTTATAGTCAATCAATTTATACCTTCGGGTATCTTATTTGTACCTTCGAGTGCTACCATATAACCCATTATCCACCTCTTTAGAATAGTGCAGGCTTTATACCAAAGTTAAGAAAATTTTGATGTTTAACTTAAAGTTTCATGAAGCATGACAATTCATAAATTGATTTCATAATCTAATTTATATGTGAAATTCCTTTCCATCACATATGGAAATTATGATATTAAAAGAAGCTGCAATATACACTTATGCATGATTATCACATATAGAAATAGTATGTACAGAGTTATATAAATGAACTTGTGCATCACTAATATCTAGTTATGGACTATATTAGAGATAGTATGTTTTCTATAGTAAATGTTGCTTGCTTAAAGTAGATAAATAACTTGCATGATTCATCATGTATGAAAGCTATGAAAATATTTTGCTGAAATAAGTGTTTTCTATAGCAATGGAATACAAAAGTTATGTATAAGTATTCATGCTGGTGATTGCTTTTCAAATTAATACATTTGGGTTATATGTTTTCCTTATATCTACTCGTTCTTGCTCTTTATTGAGAATTGATGTATAATGTCTTGTGCATACACATAAAATATTTACAGATTTACAAGTGATAAAGTTCACATGATAATGGTATTTGAGATGGAAGCGAGCTAGAATTTCTATGTATGCATTGGTACAATAAGTATTACAAATATAATTCTAGATAGATAAATGATAAACTTTCATAGTACTAATGCTCTGTTTTACTTACGAATATGCATATGTCCTTGTTGATCATAAGCTTATATATGAATATATATATATATATATTCCTAGTATATGTTAAAGTGTGTAGTAAATGGAAGGAATGACTAAGCATAAACAGTGGTATATCATTCAATGAATGAATTGCAAGTCTAAAGGATAAATATGCTTATATGATTAAATGTTGTGTATATAAAGCATCAATGCCGAATTTACTATCATTAAATCATTCGGTTATCATGTGTGGACTCTTTTCTGTATTTTTTTTAAATTGAGTATAAGTTATACTTATAGTTCATGATGTATGGTTATTGACGACCACTGTGAGTGGTAATTTGTCATATTTGTGTTCCCCACTAAGCTTTATAGCTTAGCATGGGTTCTATATACGTGTAGGTTGTGAGAATAGGACTTTATCCAAGGACTGATATCTGTAGCAGGTTGGCCAACACAAGTCTTAGAAGATTGATAGTAGAGTCTTCTCTTTGTCCTTTTATTTTGTAGTTATGGAGACTTTAATTATGTTGCCAATTTTGTATAAGTACTAATGTTATGTTTGAGAAAACATTGCAATGTATTCAGGACTTTTATATAATTATGGTATTACTCTTAAGCTCACATGACATGGTTTTAATTTCTTCTATAAGTTATCTAATAAGAAATGTTTTCAGCTTGAAAACGTTGTAATATATGTCTTATGGTATATGATATTGTGGTAATAGCTAAGTATAGGATATGGGTGTTACACTAAATACCTCATATTTATGGCATTGTCATTTAGGCCATATAAATGAGAAATGTATGACAAAATTACACAAGTCAGGTGATTTAGGATCATTTGATTATGAATCATTTGATATATGCGAATCTTGTTTATTGAGAAAAATGACAAAAGCTCCCTTTATTGGTAAAGGAGAACGAGCTAAAATTGTTTTGGACTTAATACATTCAGATGTATGTGATCCAATGACTACACATGCCAGAGGAGGTTACTCTTACTTCATTGCTTTCATAGATGATTATTCCAGGTTTGGATACATCTATCTAATGAAATATAAACTAGAAGCATTTGAAAAGTTCAAAGAATTCAGAAATGAAGTAGAGAAACAACTTAGCAAGAATATTAGAACACTTAGATCATATCGAGGTGGAGAATACTTAAGCCAAGAGTTTCAGGATTATCTTAGAGATAATGGGATTTTTTTCTCAATGGACTCGACCATATACACCATAACACAATGGTGTATATGAAAGGAGAAATCGAACACTATTAGATATGGTTTGATCAATGATGAGCCGAGCAGACTTGCCTAAGTCCTTTAGGGGATATGCACTAGAAACTATTGTTTATGTGTTAAATAGAGTTCCTACTAAATTGGTTGATGTTACTCCATATGAGATATGGAATAACAAGAAACCCATGCTTTCTCATATGAAAGTATGGGGTTGTCCTGCTTATGTGAAGAGGACAATGTCAGACAAACTAGATGTTAAGTCTGACAAATGCTTATTTGTGGGATATCCAAAATAAACGTTTGGATATTATTTCTATCATCCCTTAGAACAAAAGGTATTTGCTTCAAGGCATGCTATCTTCTTGGAAAGAGAATTTCTCCTACGAGAGGACAGTGGGAGTAAAATTAAACTTGGTGAAGTTCAAGACCCACAAATAGAAGCAAATCAACCAATTGAACCCGAAACTGAATTTCATAATGATGAGATTGCAGTTGAACTTGATTATACACAAAATCCTAGAAGATCTACTAGGATGCATTCTATTCCTATGAGATATGAATTTCCCATTGATTCTGATAGAGGCATAACTGTAGTAGAGGACAATGAGCCTACAAGCTATCAAGAAGTTTTGAACAGTTCAGAACATATTTTATGGCTAAGGCTATGCATTCTGAAATGGACTCCATGTATAAGAACAAAGTGTGGACTTTGACTCAACCACCTGAAGGGATAAAACCCATAGGATGCAAATGGGTCTTCAAAAAGAAGACCGACATGGAAAGTAATATAGTTACCTATAAAGCTCGCTTAGTAGTAAAGGGCTATCATCAAAAAGAAGGTATTGACTATGATGAAACCTTTTCTCCTGTAGCAATGCTTAAGTCTATAAGAATACTTTTAGCCATTACAGCTCATTATGATTATGAGATTTGGCAAATGGATGTGAAGATAGCTTTCCTAAATGGAAATCTGACTGAGGATGTGTATATGACACAACCAGAAGGGTTCACATTAGGAAATGGTGAAAAGGTATGCAAGCTTCAAATATCCATTTATGGATTGAAGCAAGCCTCTAAGAGCTGGAACATACGATTCAATGAGACAATCAAAGAGTTTGGTTTCTCACAGAATGAAGATGAACCTTGTGTGTATAAAAGAGTTAGTGGGAGTGCAATTGTTTTCCTTGTTCTATATGTGGATGACATATTGATCTTGGGAAACGACATTTCTCTTCTCCAATCTGTTAAAATATGGTTATCCAAGCAATTCTCTATGAAAGACCTTGGAGAAGCATCCTACATTCTGGGAATAAGGATCTATAGAGATAGATCCAATAGGTTGCTAGGTCTTTCTCAAAGTACATATATAGATAAAGTATTGAAGAGGTTCAATATGGATCTCTTTAAGAAAGGGTTTATACCCATGGTGCATGGGAAACACCTTTCTAAGTCTATGTGTCCACAGACACTAGAGGATAGAAAGAGCATGAATAGAATACCATATGCATATGCAATTGGTTCTATCATGTATGCTATCTTATGTACACGTCCAGATGTAGCATTTGTTTTAAGTGTCACAAGCATATTCCAATCAAATTTTGGAGAGGAACACTGGGCAGCTGTCAAGAATATCCTTAAGTACTTGAGAAGGACTAAGGATATATTATTGGTATATAGAGAGGGTAGTTTGGAAGTAAATGGGTATATAGATGCCAGCTTCCAATCTAACAAAGATGATTGCAAATCACAGTCTGGTTATGTGTTCATAATGGGAGGAAGAGCAGTTAGTTGGAAGAGTTCCAAACAAGAAACAATTGCTGATTCCACGACAGAAGCTGTGTACATTACTGCTTTGGAAGTAGCCAAAGAAGTAGTATGGATCAAAAAGTTCATAACTGAACTAGGAGTGGTGCCTAGCATTGTTGATCCGATTCCTTTATATTGTGACAACAATGGAGCCATTACACAAGTAAAGGAACCACGATCTCATCAGCGATCCAAGCATGATCTCAGACGCTACCATCTCATAGGAGAAATAGTAGCTAGAAATGATGTGAAAATAGAAAGGGTTCCCATAGATGATAATGTGGCGAATCCCCTCACTAAAGCACTTTCCCAGATTAAGCATGATCACCATATAAATAGCATGGTTCTAAGACATATGAGTAATTGGCTCTAGTGTAAGTGGTAGATAGTTAGAGAGTATGCCCTAGAGCCCATGTAATAGGGATGTTTTTCATATGTATGAATTTATATTCTCAATAAAAGGCATCATTCATTTATTAATGCTATGTTTAAATACACGAGTTTGTAAATCTTAAATTAATAAATGAAGTCCTAGATATTATAAACACAGTGCGAAGGCAATCATGAAAGTGTTCATGATGTGAGATTTCTATTGCATGCAAATGTGTTCATATCTAAATATCTCTAGTCATAGAATTAACAAGATAGGACATTGTTAATTCGGACAGACTAGCACATGTTATGCTTCTTGAATGGTTCAAGCAGTGGTTCTCATAACTATGATAATGAAAGATAATCAAAGCTAATATGTGGATGCTTGTTAGAAGAACAAGTTCATTAGAGACCTGCAAAGAGAATCCTCACATGGATATTAAATCTATGTTAGTGAGGAATCTCTTCATAGCGGTTGTGCAAGTATCCTTAGACTTGAGATCACCAAAGTTATCTTAAGTAGCATGTGGTATATTTTGAATCCATAACTGATTACTTCCAACTAGGAGTGAACATAGTTAGGAGATTGGATACATGACGAACTACTTGAAGATAGTTGAGTGATTGACAAAGGATTCACCATCCCAGATTTAATAAGGGAAGTTATCTCACATGATTCTATTATTACCTTGTTCAGAAAATATCTTGCTAGAGTAATATGCCAAGATGGATAGAGATCCATGGAGGGCATTTTGGGAACAATGGTTAAATTAATAGAACATACATAATTAGATTTATATGAGTTGACAGAAATCCATACTCAAAATCTAATTGAGATAAGAGTGGTGAAATGAGTAATTACACAGTAACTGTTTCTATGGAAGAGTATAGTCAAACCACTTGACTTTCCAAACATTTGGTTAGTCATGATGCCTAGCTAGAGGCCAAATAATGACTTGTATAATGATGTATCAAGAAAATCAATAGGGATTGATAAAATGATTTATAGGAGTTTAAATCATGTGAGTTTTGAATAGAACTCACAATTACACATTATACTGCCAACATGGACAGGAACCCAATAGGTCACACACATATAGAGAAAAAGGATAAAATGGTAAAATGACAAGGATAATAATATTTGATATTATTATGGGGATAGAGAAGTGAAAAAGATAATAATTAATTAAATAGTTTAATTAATTATGATCAAGTAAAATTGTTCGCGAAACTTTTGAGAAATGTTATATAAAATTGGACCTAATAGAAATAACATATTTCATAATTGATTATTATTGAACTATAAGTATTATAGGGTTGATATAATAATTAATAGGTCCATTTGAGGACTTATAAAGGGCCAGAGAAATGAAGTTGGCACAAAAGCCCTCAAGAAGAAGGGCCACATGCCAACTCCAAAAAGAAGGCCTTAGAGGCCTATTTCTTGGACTAAATTAAATTAAATATGTTACATAAGTGTTGTGGAGCCTACATATTTCATTTGGTTGGATTTGTAATTCATTTGGGTAATTAAATCCAAGTATATGTACAAAGGGCCTAGTTTGTGGGTTTTATGCATAGTCTTTTGTGAAAGGGCTTAAATTGGATTTAATTAAGCCCAATTAATAATTCTCCAGCAATTTTAAAGAGCCTAATCCCATTATAAAGTTGGATTTTTAACCTAACTATAAAAATCTAAATGATGTGGAAATTAGGGTTAAGTGAACAATTAAGAGAAAGAGTTTTTCTCTCCTCCAAAAACCCTAGCCGCCACTTTCCTTTGCTAGCTCAAGGGATTTTATGCCAGCCCTTTGTTCTTTCCTAATTTTTGGTTCATTCTATCATTCTCTAGTGTGGATTACTCATTGGAGGTGTTCGATTTTGGACACTGTGGTTTGCGACAACCCGGTGCAAAGGAAAATCAACTGTACAACAAAAATCAAAGGTAATTTTTCTTATTGTCATTAATATGCATATTGTAAATTCATGGCAAGATCAGATATATTGGTTAAAAATTTTAAATTTTGGTTTTTTATGAGATGCATGTAACCGATAAAATTCCAACAATATGTGCATATAATTGACCAAGATCTTATATTTTTGTATATAATATTACGAATGGTGGATTGTATTGTAAAAGTGTAACTTGATAGTTTAAAGTACATTTAAGCATAGTTTAAGCCTGTGAATGTAGTTTAATTGTGGATAGATAGGCGCTTATAGAGATATTGCAGCTGCCACTATTGACCTTTTTAGGTCTAAAGTATAGTTGATCCTACTGGATCATGCATAGCCCTGTTTGGGTTACTTGTTAACCTCATTTGGGTTCTTGACCGGTCCACCATACAGTTGTCCCTATTTGGGTTTTTAGTTTTGATATCTTCAGATATTCACCATTTTGATACCCTAAAGTATCCACCGATCCCGTTATCCACCTTTAGAACTTAAGCAAGCTAAGTTACAGTGTAATTGTATCATAGTCTATTTCAGTTTAGTAAGACATCATGTTTATGGAACATCATGTTTAATTGGGTTTTATTAATACATTTATTATATTTATGCATATACTTATATATATGTATGTAGAACACTATATGAAAAATAGAAATTGTGGATGTTAAATTGAATGTAAGATTACATTACTGATTGAAAACGTTATATTTTTAAAGTATAGGTATAGTATACGCATTAGAGTATAATTAACCTGCATCATTGATAGTGCTCATGATTGGTTCTAATCATAGAAATTGTATCACAAGTTTAAATGTATATAACATACCAAGAAATTATATAATATATGTATGTTAAATGAATTGTTGAGCTATGATAATTTATTTATTTTTTTATATATATAATGTGTTGTGACTAAAGGTATTCTCATGATAATTCTATATTTAATTTGCTGCATTTTGAGTGTATGTATCGATGACTGCTGTGAGCAGTCATTCACATGTTTTTGTTCCCCACTAAGCTTTATAGCTTAGCACGGGTGTTTTATCTATGTAGGTTGCCTGAAAGGATTGTATTCATCAGAGTTATATTTGTAGTAGGATGGCCAACACGAGGAAGAACCACAAGTATAGCTGATGATGTTGAATTGTATTATGTTTATCCATGATGTTTTGTACCCATGTGTATTAGTTGTGAAGTTTCTATTGATCAAAGAAACGTAGTTATGTGTAAAAGTTTTACTGTAGAATCCATATGTTGGTTTTATAAATTAAAAAAAAGAGATGTAATTAAGTGGGTTTAATATTCCAGGTTAAGGGATTTTAGTTAAATACAGGTTTAGGATGTTACAATTTGTCTTTTCTCATATAAGTTATTGTCCTTCTTGAATAGAGGTGGCTTAAAAATTTTCTATAAACAATAGACCACTTGAATATTTCACTAAAAGCCAGATTAACTACTACATGTTACTTGTTAACCATACTCCATAAATAGTCTAGATATTCGGATTGTAGTATAAGCTCAGATTCAAGTTCAATAGTTTGAAATGTAGCAAATAGATGTTACAATCCTTGGAACTCCCATAACATCCACAACAGCACTAGTCCTAGAAGTTATGTAAGGCCCTAAATCCTACCTTGGTAGGAATATGACATGATTATAAAAGTATATAAAGTGAGTATTAATGGTTATGTGAATTAACGACCAGTCCGGGATATAAATGGCATATGAGGTCAATTCAGTTAATTGTCAATTTTGAGACATACATGTATAATTATGTATAAATGTCAATTAATATGTTAATAAAATAAATGATTCATATAATGGGTAACTACATATAAGTATAGGGATAAAGAAGGAATTAGCCAAGGGACTAAAAAGATTAACCAATGAAGTGTCAACACTTTAGAAATTGCATGAAAAGTAAGTATTTACATAGAGATTAGGAGGAGGTGGTAGGCCATGTGCATGGCTAGAAATCTCATAATTTTTCCTCTCTTCCTCACTTAAAATACATGCAGCTGCATGCTTAAGTAAATTGATAGTGAAAGAGCAAGATTAAGGGAAGGTTTAAGGAAGAAAAGTAAGCAATTTCATGTGATTTAGTAGCAATTAAACTCTCCTTCATCTCTTTATCATCCAAGATATGGAATTAAGTATATGTATATTCTTTTGTGATTTAATTTAGTGTATCTTGTGTTATAGTTAAAGATATAGCTATAGAGGAAAATAAGGAGGAAGATTTGCAAGAATAGCCATCAAATAAGTATGGGGACTTCCTAGCCTTTTTTTACATGTTTGATATGATTGAATGTGTTTAAGGATGAGTTTTAGCATGATAATGTGGGTGAAATCTAGAATTGAGACTAAATTGTATGTTACAGCTTGATTTTGGCCATAATTGGAGTTTTGTTGCAATTTTACTCAAGAATCACTCCAGATTCAAATTTTTGGCCATAAGATGGCCTAAAGCGCTCTAAATATGATGATATTAATTGTAGATTAAACTTAAATATAGATCTAAAATTTTGTAGAGGAAACCAAAGCTTAATTCTATCTCTAAGTTTCTTGGAATTTTGTTTTAACTTGATGACCTAATTATGTCCCTCTCTCTAGAACATTCTGAACTCCTTAGAGTATAACTCTTTCTATAGAGCTACAAATGACATCAATCAAAGCTCAAAGAAAATAGGCTTATAATAGAGAAACTTTTATTAAGAAAGTACATCCTAATTCTATCTTTGTTGTTCCCAACAATTTTCCAAAGATAGGTTAACAAATATGTCTTTGGCAAAATCTTAGAAGCGGCCTGTAGTATCTTAGGTATATTTCTAGGAATACTTGTCCAAATTGTTTTATTTTTAATGTTATGGAAACTAGAGACATAGGGAAACAATTTTTTAGAATATTATTTTGTTTAAAAACTTTGTTATTTGTGTCTTAATGGCTATACAAGTGTTATTAGCTTTTTAAGATATCTAAATATGAAAGCATATGATAAATATACATTTAATTGAGTGAAAATTTATTTTAATAGGTCAACGAGAGATGAAGAATGAGGAGTCTTTTATGACATGTAATTGTCCAAGATATATTTTAAGTTTTGAGGTTACTTTATAAGGACTTGGATATGTATATATAATAAATATATAAAGGCATGTATAATATAGTTGGTATGCACTTTATGCTAGTTGTGGTATGAAAATGTTTGAAACTATGATGTTATACATATTTATATATGATGATGGAAATAAGAAGGGTTTAAATTGTGTTTCGAGTTTTAGAGTTGGATATAAACATTGGCAGTGTTTTTCTTTAAATTTGCAGGAGGTTAGGTTTAATTTGTAGTAGTTATGCTGGCCAAAATTTAATATTTTAATAGTAAAAAGGAGTAAATGAATAGTGATTTTACACTGGTGTGAATTTGATGCATGTAATAAGTAATGTGATCATTTAACTAAGCAAAACAACATTATTTAAGAATCATATTATTAATACCACCAATTTGGTACACTTTGGAACTCAAACCATTATTTGGGTGCTGGGTGTTACATGCTTACATGATATACTCTACATTATAAGAACCTTAATCCAATATAGTATGGTAAGCAAGTGTAATAAATTTTAAGGAACCTAGCAAACAATAAGGGAAGATATTTTATATACACTAAAAAATACTAGGACACAGATAAAGTAATTAATTAATTTTGGTCGCTAGATAAGTAATTAAAAGGTATAAATAAGACAAACTAAAAATAGGAAAATATTTAAGTTTTAATAAATTGATAGTGTGCTATTACAGTTGGTATAATAATTTCTTGGATTAGTAGAACTACATGGTTTTGATTCCCATGTTTGGGATATTTGAAATGCTTAGAATACACATTCCAAGTTGGAACTAAATTTTGCCAACTTAATTAGAGTAAGTTGGATAATACCAGGTAAGATTTTGGTATGAGTAATTGAGCTAGAACCTTGTATAGTAATACAAAATTAATCTATCAATTAATGTAAGTAAGGTAATACATTTAAGCTTCTACTAGATTAGTTATTTGCTATTTATCTTTATTGAGTAATATATTATTAAATATTACTTAACATATGAGTTAAATTTATGCAACATAGATATGGAATTAAACTGCAACTCGAGGTCAAGATTGAACTCAGAAGATAAAGATCATTATGAAGTGTGGGCAATAAATGTATCTTAATATGTTGTAAATTGTAAATTAAACTATAAAATATATAGAACTATATTTGTAAGCATAACACTTGACATGTATAAGAAAATATATAAATTAGCCTAATATATGAATTGTGAACTACAAATTCAAGTTTGATAACATATGATTTGGCTTGTAGTCGAGATTGTTACATGATCATTTATAAGTGAGTGGTAACATCTCTGGTTCCCTCGTAGGATATATAAAGATGTTACAAGTTATTTATCCTTATCTATTTATCTGAAACCAATTTGATTTGATATGGAACTCTATCTATATCGAGAGTCATAAGAATATCTAAACTCTATCAATAATCCTATAAATAGCTAAGCAATTCAGGTATGACCTTTTTTTACATTTTACTCTTTTGACCTTATTTTTCTCTCAAATAACTTCTGACTTGACCATTGGAGAGCTCCTCATTGAAACCTTCATTAGCTTTTAATGTTTTTAGGTAGCTTCCACTTTTGCATAATCAAGCTATGGATATTTTGCTGTAAGATCCTTCTTAGGTAGCAGTCCAAATTGTCAAGCTATTATCATTTGATGTGGTGATTGTAGACATTATGACCTAAGGTAGCCTAGATAAGGGTTACCTAATGATGAGGAACCATTTATACTTTTGACAAGAAGCATGAATCTCGAGTTTTAGCCTTGATTTTAACAAATCTATGAAGTATTCTGTGGGTTTTAAATTCGATCTTCTTAGAGTTTTGAAAAGATTACAAAAACCTTGAATTTTTGTGCTTTTGCTAATGTCAGACGGTCGTCTATCACTAGGATATGGCCATATGTGGCTATTTTCATTAGGGTGTCTCCTGGCTGATGCCCCTGTCTTGGCCATCTAGGACTATTGTGGCTAGTGACGAATGGTCGTCTATCAATGAGTCACGGCTAGATAGGTTCAATTCAGATTTAAGGGGTATTTTTGTAAAATTTAGGGAGTTGTGTGAGAGACTGCCATCTTTCCTTGATAAACACCTATATGTGCGAACTTTCTTAAGATTTTCAACATTTTCTAGTTTTGAAATTTTGGGGTTGAAGATGAGATTGGATTTAGTGTGGATTTTATGGGATTAAAACTTCTAATTTTGTGGGATTAGAGTTAGAGTTGATCTCTAACTCTTCTCCAGTTATTTAAAGAAAAATTAGGGTTTTCAAAAAGGGAAGACTCTAACTTCGATACCAGAAAAAGAGAAGGCTGATTTTTGAGAGAGAGAAACTTAATTCTCTGCTATTGGGAACCAAAGCTTCAAATAACCTTTCTCACACTAGTAATAAAACACTTTTCTTCATTTTGAGTGGGGAACAAAGTTTGGAACATGGATCATGCTTTCCAAAGTTACATAACTTCTTTTCTTGAGGGTAATACTCTAGGCTCCTAATCTATTTCTCTCCAAGTTCATATCATGTCCACATGGTAAACATATTTATTCATTCATTATAATGCCATGTTTTATGTTACTTTGTTAGTTAGTTTGTTTGTTAGTTATCTTTTTGATGCCATGACGATTCAATATTGTTTAACATGTTTTAAAATAGCATGCTAGGTTTTTTTTAATGTTTTTTCCATTAATGTGTTTAAAGTAACTTGATTTAATTCTTGTGATTGCATGATTCTTATTTTGTTGGTATGATTTAATTTTTTTTTGGTTGGTTTTCAGAGATTTGGCTTGTTTTAGGGTCATTGAAATTGCATGTTTAGGGTTTAATTGGCTTTCTCCTTTTTTAGATTGAAATTCCTGCATGCTACCTCTCCCTCGAGTGATAGATAGGAAGAAGACACGACAGACGGTCGTCTATCATCGCGATAAATGGGATGTCACGGTGTCTTCTTCTCATCCCATCTCTCCCCTATTCTAGGACATTTGTCCTCTCTCTTGAGCATTTGTGCCCCTATTATGGTTCCTTTTTAGGTGTATTTTAGGTTATTTTGCATATTTTATGTGTTTTGCATTATTATATATATTTTAATGTTATTTTTACTCTATATTCTACATGATTTACATTTTGTTCTTTTAATATTTTTTATTCTAGTATGTTTTTATGAATATTTTTTATTTTTATTATTTGATTTAACTTTATTTGTATGCTAATCAACTTGACTTTTGTGTGTTCTTTTGAGCCCTATTTCTTTATGCATTTATGGAGTATTTTGGGAGATTGGCATGCCTAAGAGGCTTTCTTACAAATTGTTCCTCTTCCTTTCTCCCATTTTATTTTATTCCATTTAATCTTTATATTTATATTTTATGATTGGATTATTTTATGTATTTATTTATTTTTGTACTTTACTTATTATTTTGGATGTATTTCATTTTTGGGAATGTAATGGGTATTAATAAAATGATTTTTGGACTTAAACGATAAAATTCCATTTAAATCATCTGTATTAATTAATTTGGTTTTCCTAAATAAAATAGACCAATGTTCAGTTTTTTACCCTAAAATCACAAAAGATGAAAAGAACATTTTTGTAAATATATATGAGGGAACTAATGTTCCCAATCTAATAAATAGCTCGATTTATGCATGCATTTTATATTTTTAGTTAGACAAATTGCCTCTATAATAATTTAAGTAATTTTTTTTCATTTATTTATTGCTTTCCAAGATGCTTATTGTGTTTATTTAACTTAAATTATACTATATTGTGAGAGAAGAGAGATAGTGGATTAATAACTAAAACCTAATTATAAGAAACTCCTAATCGAGATGCAATATAAGAGTGATGTCCTAAATACTAATCTCTGTTTGGGCATCAAAAAGTTGAGATTCATTTCCCAAAGTTTTGTTGGGTGGTGACTTCGTGAAACCTACCTCTTGGAGCCCACATTTGATGCCTTCAAAGTTTGACAATCAATAATAAATTGGGACTAAAAGCCTTTTTATTGTGAAGTGGACAATTTGTGAGTTTTAGCGAGTCTTTTCTAGTCAAGGACCCTAAAATTTGGCCTTCGAGAAACCAACCAGATATGAGCAGGCTTCAACTTGCATCAAGTGACTATGGACTTATTTTTAATAATGGATCTTTTCTCCAACTTGAACATCCTACCTAGTTCACTAGTGATTAGCCTAATATAAACTTTCCTTTACCTCCACTTACTCAGCTAGTTTTCCCCTTAGGTCCCACTTTGCCATTAATGGTTCAGCCAATTCTCCCTATAAAGGCTACTCCCCTTCCGATAACCCCCACTACACTTTTTGTTCCGCCTATATCTAGTTTCGCCCAATAAATGGCTTAAGTTTTCCTTACCACTCTATCTACTATGGAAGCCTAAGCAACTACCATTGCCTACCTCTCATTTGCTTAACTCAACTATAGATGATCTCTACAATGTCAATCAAATTCCTAGGCCATCACAACAAGGATTTCAATCACCTCAAAAACCCTCTTCCACAACACCATCACCAGATTCTATTATGACCCTAATTATTGAGGAGTAGCGAACCAAGAATGTAAAAGTACCAAAATAGGAATGTGTTGCAATATCAGGGCACTTTCCAATCACCCTTATCCAAAGAGATATTGGCAACCCCTTTTCCAAAGGTCTTGAGTGGTAATAGTCATCCTTGAGCTCATTAAGATTAGTTCCACCACAGTATGCTTGTCTACACCACTCAAGATGTTGTACTTTACAAAATTTTTACCCAAACACTTATTAAATCTGCCTAAATTTGGTTCCAAAACTTGCCCAAACACTCTATAGAAAACTTCAAACAATTAAATGGCATATTTATTGCAAAGTTTGTTACTGCTATTCAGCATGGAAAGGTTTTAATTGATATACACCAGGTGCAATAGGAGGAGGCTGAGCCTTTGTATGCTTCTATGGAGAAGTTTAGTGTAGTTACCATGGACATTCAAAACATCAACTTGGAGGTAGCCATCGATGCCCAAGGTTAGAACACCAGATTTTAGTACTCCCTAAGCAAAAATGCACCGAATTATTTCATCGAGCTTATGTATCAAGCTTACAAGATATACATATGGATGAGGAATGAAAACTTCAACACAATACTTCTCAGTATAAAGACAAGGAAAGGATTAAAGAGCCTTCATGCAAGTTTATATAGGGGAAGACTGCTTATGGTTGGTGTAACAATTCCCAAGCAATTAAAGGGTCTAGCAACTTTAACCAAAATTTTGTAGTGTTTAGCCCAGACTCTAGAGGTCAAAATGAAAATTGGTTTACTCCTTTGATTACTTCCAAATCCTAGATTCTCTTATAGACGAAGCAAAATAGGCATGTCACTTGGTCCAAACCTATGAGAGAGGTCCTAATTATGACTAGAGCTTGTATTTTGCTTATTATATAGACAAAGGGCATGAAATTGATGATTGTAACTAGCTTAAGAGGGGTTGAGCATTTAGTTTAGAAAGGAAGTCTATTTTAGTTTGTCAAACACCTAAAAAATAAGACAAGAATGGAGTTAGTTCAAGTAAGAAAGCTCATGCCAAGGTCATTTATGTCATCGCAGAGGGCAAACATTATAATGTTATTTTATGACTCCGAAAAATGCAAAGCCAAATAAGTTTTCTCCTAATGATCTATTATGCCTATTTATACTTGTGTCATATGTGATGTGAACTGAGCCTCACTCACATCTGGGTTGTCTCTCAAAGGCCTACTTTTAATGACTAAAACTGAATGAGGCTCATAGAACTCATATATTGGCCACTTCATAATAGAAAAGGGTTTAGGCCCAGTCCTATTATTGATGGTCAACCTTTAAAGGCGTCTAAGTAGGCTTAAGAGGTGGGTATCATAGAGTCACCACCCAACAAAATGTTGGGAAAGTCAATATAACTTTTGATGCCCAAATAGAAATTGGTGTTTGAGACATCACTCTTACTTATACCCTTGTTAGGTGTTGTTAATAAATGAGTTTTAATTATTAGTCAACTATATCCCTTCTCATGCAATGCATTGCATAAAAAACTAAATAAACATATCAAGCAAGTAAAAAACGATAAAAATAAATAAGGAAACCAAACTAAAATTATTATAGAGCCTAATCATTCAATGGGAAAAATAAAATGACATACAAAAATCGAGGAATTCATTTGGGTTGGGAACATTGGTTCCCTCATACATATTTACAAAAAAAAAAGCTTTGTTCCTTATTATTTGAATTTGGGCTAAAAAATTGGATTTAAAGTCATTAGGCCTTTCGGATGGTTCCATTTATGTCTTTTTTTCCTTTTATTTTACCTATTGCATTTATTTATTTGTGTATTTCTTTACTTTATCATTTATTTTGGATGTATTCAATCTTGGGGATATAGTAGGTAGTAATACACTAATTTTTGCATGTTAAATATAAATTTCACTTAAAATCATTTTTACTAATTAATTAGAATTTCTTTAAACAAAAATATGATCGATGTCCAATCTTTCAGTCCAAATTCAAATAATGAGCAAAAGAGCCTTTTTGTAAATATGTATGAGGAAATCAATGTTCCTAACCCAAATAAATCCCTGATTTGTGTATGTAATTTTATTTTTCGTGTTAGATGATTTGCCTCTATAATAATTTATATAGTTTGGTTTTCTTATTTACTTTTTATCACTCTTTACTTGCTTGATATGTTTATTTATTTTTATGCAATGCATCGCGTGAGAAGGGAGATAGTGGACTAATAACAAAAACTCATTTATAAATAATACCTAACCAGGGTATAAGTAAGAGTGATGTCCCAAAAACCAATATTTGTTTAGGCATCAAAGGTTAGATTCACTTTCTCAACATTTTGTTGGGTGGCAACTCCATGATACCTACCTATTAGGCATTCATAGGTTGACCATCAACAATAGGGCTAGGCCTAAACCATTTTCTATTGTAAAGTAGCCAATTTATTAGTTTGTAAGCCTTATATGATATTATGCCCTAAAAGTTGGCCTTTAAAAGACAACCCAGATGCGAGCATGGCTCGGTGCACATCACAGTGGCGACTCCACTGGGAACTTAAGTGTCCTTGCTCTTAAAGTATCTCAATTAAGTTATTTATAATTACATTTTTTATATTAATCCTATTTCCTTTCAAAATTGCATTTTTACATTCATCTTAGAGCTTTAAAACTAAGTTAGAGATCTATATTTTAGCCTAGTGCTATCTTAAAGCAAGCCTTAAATTTTATCAACGTAAGGATTTGTCAAGGAGAACCAATAGCCCAAGTCTTATACCAATTGGTATATAAAATGGTGACTTATCAATTTTTATACTCATAATGAGCTAAACCTATTGGCAGGGACCATGCTTGGGTAGCCCTAAGGTTTCATCACTCGACTACAAGCCCATGTAATGACTATAGTTACTTCACCTAGGTTGTATAACCGTAATAGCTCTTGCTTGCTATGTGGCCCCTTATAAATTGAACAAATTCAAATAAATTAAGAGGATACTAATCAAAGGCTGCCATGTATATGTAGAATTAGATCTTGTATCCATTTTATATTGGGATAATTGTTAAATTATATAGTGATATTTATGATATAAGAGCATTAAAGTTTCTTCAGACCATGTAGACTCAGCATCAGACTGACGTGCAGAGGATGCTAGCAGCTTTAGCAGCAGTGGGATAGAGGTTTAACGAGGCACTATAGGTGGTAGATAACTCACTTACTGGCATCAAACAACAGACAGATAGTATTGAGGAGGAGGCCTCTAGGGGTAGAGAAGCCATGGGTAGGACTAATGAGGAGTTGAGAGCCTATATTAGAGTTTTAAGGGACGATCTCAGGCAATATCTGGAGCAGCACACACGGTCTATCTTAGGTCTAGGTTTAAGCACTGATAACTTATTCGAGGTGATTACTCAAATTTTGTAGCCACTATCTGCAACATTGTTGGGGTTTAATTTTCAATTTTTGCTGTTGTAGGAGCAACCAATAGCACCATCGGAGCTACGGGCAGCACCACCTAGACTTCTTTCTAAGCCATCATTTTTTTGACAACCATCCTCTAGACCAGCATATTACAGGGAACTTAGGTCGTCTCAGTCGTTATACATTTTATTCAAGGAGTTTGGAAACTTGTTGATTATTGATGTATATAATAGATTTATGATTGGTATTTATCTTTATTTTATCTTATGCTTGTCTTTATGTGTTATTTGATTCAAGACTAAGGAAAATGATATGACAAATAAAGGGCAATGACAGTAAAAAAATAAAATGACAAGGAATTGAATGATAGAAAATATTCAAAATGACACAAAAATAAATTGGCCAGAAAGACTAAAAATGACCAATATTGCCCAAAAAGATTGTAAACCTTTCAAATTCAATCAGCCAAATATAACGAACAATGCACTAATGCATGACTCATTTCATAGGTACCAAAGCCCTCTCAAGAGGTACTTTGAAACTAATCATCATACAGGCAACCCTGATGATGATGGTTTTCCTTATATTGGCAACATAGCCTTTAAAGAATGCTCAAATGACAAAGCTCTCTCAAAAGGCATCCTCCAAACAATCTTTATACAGATAGCTTTAATGATAATGGCTTTCCTTATATTGGAGACATAGTCATTGGGAAGTGTATAAAACCTTACCAAGATCATAGTATAAAACATAAGAACACTAAAGGTAAAGATCACAGCGTAAAATTGAAGCACATTGAAGGTCAAGATCATAGTATAAAACTGAAGCGATCTAAAGGTCAAAATCATAGTATAAAACTGAAGCACACTGAAAACCAAGTTATGAAGTACACTTAATGTGAACTTGACATTTGTGGATGGGAAGCAAGTTATAAAGTACACTCACTGTGAACTTAATATGGGTGGATGGAAAGAAAGGTTTAAAGTACACTCGTTGTGAAGTCGACATGGGTGGATGGAAAGCAAGCCATGAAGTACACTCACTATGAACTTGACATGGGTGGTTAGAGATCAAGCTATAAAGTACACTCATTATGAACTTGACATGGGTAGAAAGTGAAGGTTAATCTACCTTATGGTGCCAAGTTATTATGCTAAGAAGTTTATGGTACCAAGTTATTGTGCCATATGCATTATGGTATGAAGATATTGTGCAAAGAGAGCAAAGGTATTAACTAAAATTTGGTGCAATTTATGAATGGTCAAAGTCGACATGGTAGGAGTATTTGGACAATTTATGTGCAAAACATAATAAAAAATAAATAAGAGAATTGTCTTTCTCTTTCTTGAAAAGTTGTCTCTTGTCTTTCAAGAATTAGAATCGCCCCTTGAAAACCCTAATTTTTAGTTTAAATACTTAGGGTAGAGTTTGAGATTGCTCCCAACTTTAATCCCTCAAAATCTACAAGTTAACTCCTTTAAAATCCACTCAAGATATGATCATCAAAGATCTAATCCTTGTCCTCAGTTTTGAATGTTGAAAAATGTTGGAAAATCTAAAAAATACTTATAGATGGGTGTCTATCATTGACAGACAGGCGTCACTCAAAGCAAATTTCAAAATCACAAAAATATCCCTTGAATTCTGACTTAAAGACCTATGGTCATGGCTTTATGATTGATGGTTGTCTGTCACTAAGCAACTGGCAGGTCAGGATAGTTAGAACAAATTATCTACTAGGAGATGACCTTAAAAGAAATCGCTATAGACGACCATCTATCTATGACAGATGGCTGTATGTTATAGGCAGAAACAAAAATTCAAGGCTTTTCAAATTCTTTTCAAATCTCTCAAAAGGACAAGGTTAAAATACACAAAAAAATATGATAAAAAAGTGGAAATTAAGGATGAAACTCAATATTTACACTTTTCATTAAAAGTGTGATTGGTTCCTCATTATTGGGTAACCTTTATCTGGGCTGCCTCGAGTCACAGTGTCTATAGTTACCCCTAATTTTGGGGAAACATGTGCACTAGTGCCTAAGTGAGCCAAAATTCTACCAGAGGTAGTGAATCTTTCTATTGATTGATTTTTAGGGCTTGATCGGTGCCATTTATCGACATGCCTAACACAGTTGGGTTGAACGGTAATTGCCATTTGTGGCATGACTAACTAGGGTTAAAAAATGATTAATGCCATCTATTAGCACAAAGAACTACCTCAGCTTACCAGTGCCATCTGTAGCATGAAGGTGTCTTATCAAACAATAAAGCATCGTTAACTATATAGCCTATCAAATCTTTAACAACGGAATAAAACATATGGTCAATGCCATCTATTGGCATGAAGAACCTAGTTTGATAAAAGAGGCATATTTTTGGTAAAGAGAAAGACAATTCTCTATTTTTAGGAATAGAGAAACTCTAAGAACATTCTATCATGCAAAACAAACACATATTCTTTTATCAAATATGGGATTCAATAATTGCAACTCGAGCCGTAATTTCTCGAGTGATAGAATTTGCTTCCCCAGGGTAATATTATGGGCCCTCTCTTTATATTATTTTGTGAAATGGTCATATGCTAGATAGGTTTATTTGTTGACTTTGATGCCATAATTTTATGATTTTACACTATTAAATTCATTCTTTTTATTTCTATAATGTTATGATGCCAGGAGTAGTTGAATCTATTTAGTATGTTAGAATGACACATTTAGGATTTAATTTTCCCATTAATGCATGATGAGTATTTTAGTTTAAATTTTTTGTTTTCATGATTGTTTTCTATTTTAGCATATTTGATTGTTACAATTAGATTTGCGATGTTTTAGGACTATAAATATGCATGTTTTGGATTAAAATGATTTTTCTTTGATTTTGGCCCTATTTCCTACATGCTATCTGAGTTTCAAGATATAGACGAAAAGAAGGCTCCACAAATGATTGTCGGTATGACATGTCACCTTCCTTTCATCCTATCTCTCTTACTTTTTAGGCCATCTTTTCTATATATGTTGACCATTTGTGAATTGATTTTTGGTTTCTTATTGGTGTTTATGTGTTATTTTGCATATTTTGATTTATGGCATATTTATTTTTATCACCGATATCATTTTTTATTATGTTCATACATCCATTGTATTCTAGAGTGCATTTTTTTGTTATTTAAATTTTATTATTTTATTCCTTACACTAACACATATTAATCATTTATTTTCCTTGTTTTATTTGAGCAATCATCTTTATGTGCTTTGAGGAGTTTATTTTTGGAGATTAATGTCCCTTAGAAGATCACCCTTTTAATGGTTCCAATTTTGTGCCTTTTTTCTTTTATTTTATCTATTCCATTTATTTATATAATTATTTATTTGTGCATTTCCTTACTTTAGAATTTATTTTGGATGTATTCAATCTTTGGATGTAATAGGTAATAATAAAATAATTTTTGCACATTAAATATAAATTTCACTTAAAATCATTTTTTACTAATTAACTTGATTTCTTTAAACAAAAATTGGACCAATGTCCAATTTTTTAGCCCAACTCAAATAACGAGGAAAATAGCCTTTTTGTAAATATGTATGAGTGAACCAATATTCCCAATCCAAATGAATTCCCCAATATGTGTATGTCATTTTATTTTTCCCTTTGAACGATTTGCCTTTATAATAATTTAAGTAGTTTGGCTTCCTTATTTATTTTTTTATCGCTTTTTACTTGCTTGATATGTTTATTTATTTCTATGGAATGCATAATGTGAGAAGGGAGGTAGTGGACTAATAATAGAAACTCATTTATAAACAACACCTAACTATGGAAAAAGTAAGAGTGATGTTGTGACACCCTTTTTAAGGCCCTAAGAGAATTTATATGTATTTCAAAGATAATTTTATTGATATATGTTAGGTTAGTCAATGAATTATAGGTTGAGGACATAGAGGTAATTGTTTAAAAAGAAGTTGATGTTCCTGTTGTATCATAAGAAGAAAAGATAGACGGTAGTGACGGAAATTGGATTATGGAATTGAATATCTCGGTACGAACGAGCCGAACTAGAATTCTAATGGAGCAAGATGTCATTGAAGAAGCTTTTTGGTAATTATTTTCTCCTCTTTTGATTATTATTTAGAATTTGATAATGGAAATGCTTGTATGTATTGTTGGAATTTTATCGGTTACATGCATCTCATACATAAGCAGAATTTAAAATTTTTAACCAATATATCTGATCTTACCATGAATTTACAATATGCATATTAATGAGAATAAGAAAAATCACCTTTGATTTTTGTTGTACAGTTGATTATCCTTCGCACCGGGTTGTCGCAAACCACAGTGTCCAAAATCGAACACCACCAATGAGTAATCCACACTAGAGAATGATAGAATGAACAAAAAATTGGGAGAGAACAAGGGGCTGGCCGAAAATCCCTTGAGCTAGCAAAGGGAAGTGGCGGCTAGGGTTTTTGGAGGAGAGAAAAACTATTTCTCTTAATTGTTCACTTAACCCTAATTTCCACATCACTTGGATTTTTATAGTTAGGTTAAAAATCAAACTTCATAATGGGATTGAGCTCTTTAAAATTGTTGTAGAATTATTAATTGGGCTTCTAGAATTATTTATAATTATTTGGTCTCAATTAAATCCAATTTAAGCCATTTCACAAAAGACTATGCACAAAACCCACAAAGTAGGCCCTATATACATATACTTGGATTTAATTACCCAAATGAATTCTAAATCCAACCAAATTAAATATGTAGGCTCCGCAACACATATGTAACATATTTAATTTAATTTGGTCCAAGAAATAGGCCTCTAAGGCCTTCTGTTTGGAGTTGGCGTGTGGCCCTTCTTCTGAAGGGCTTCTATGCCAACTTCATTTCTCTGGCCCTTTATAATTCCTCCAATGGACCTATTAATTATTATATCAACCCTGTGAAACTTATAGTTCAATAATAATCAATTATAAAATACATTATTTCAATTAGGTCCAATTTTACAAAATATTTCTCAAAAGTTCCGCGAAAAATTTTACTTTATCATAATTAATTAAACTCTTTAATTAATTATTATCTTATTCACTTCTTTATCCACATAATAATATCAAATATTATTATCCTTGTCATTTCACCATTTTATCCTTTTTTCCTATATGTGTGTGACCTATTGGGTTCCTGTCCATGTTGGCAGTATAATGTGTAATTGTGAGTTCTATTCAAAACTCATATGATTTAAACTCCTTTAAATCATTTTATCAATCCCTATTGATTTTCTTGATACATCATTATACAAGTCATGATTGGCCTCTAGCTAGGCATCATGACTACCCAAATGTCAGAAAAGTCAAATGGTTTGACAATACCCTTCCATAGAAATAGTTACAGTGCAATTACTCCTTTCACCACACTTATCTCAATTAGATTCTGAGTATGGATTTCTATCAACTCATATAAATCTAATTATGTATGTTCTATTAATTTAACCATTGTTCCCAAAATCCCCTTCATGGATCTCTATCCATCTTAGCAAATTACTCTGGCCAGAGATTCTCTGAACAAGGCAATTTAGAATCATGCGAGATAACTTCCCTTATTAAATTTGGGATGGTGAATCCTTTGTCAATCACTCAACTATATCTTCAAGTAGGTCATGATATACCCAATCTCCTAACTATGTTCACTCCCAGTTTGAAGTAATCAGTTATGGAGTCAAAATATACCACTTGCTACTTAAGATAACTTTGGTGATCTCAAGTCTAAGGATACTTGCACAATTGCTATGAAGAGATGCCTCACTGATATAGATTTAATATCCATGTGAGGATTCTCTTTGCAGGTCTCCAATGAACTTTTTTTTCTAACAAGCATCCACATGTTAGATTTGATTATCTTCCATAATCACAGTTATGAGAACCACTGCTTGAACCATTCAAGAAGCATAACATGTGCTAGTCTATTCGAATTAACAATGTCCTATATTATTAATTCTATGACTATGGATATTTAGATATTAACACATTTGCATGCAATAGACATCTCACATCATGAACACTTTCATGATTGCCTTCGCACTGTGTTTATAATATCTAGAACTTCATTTATTAATTTAAGATTTACAAACTCATGTATATAAACATAGCATTAATAAATGAATGATACCTTTTATTGAGAATATAAATTCATACATATGAAAAACATCCCTATTACATGGGCTCTAGGGCATACTCTCTAACAAATAATAAATAGGATGAAAGTTTTGAAAGTAACCTCAATGTATGATAGTAGGATCTTAAGTTCAGATTGAGCATTAAATGATGTGAAATGCATATATAACTAGTATTTAGATTCTAGCATAAGTATATTAACATAGATATATGTGCATTCATGTATATATATAATAGTCTCTATATAGAGTTAACTCTTATGAGTATGTCATATAGTCATGGTAATGATCATACATGACTAAAGATGTTACAATTAGAGCAAGTAAACTATATAATGTTTATAAGCTTGAAGAAAGTGCTATCTAGAGGTATGGGAACTTTTTACCATTTTTGTTGGTTTTTGCCTTATGGTAGTGATTAGAAGTGTTAATTTGAGAGTTATAATAAAAGAATATATGAATTTGAGGGTTGATTTGTCATGGAAACTAAAATATATGGGAGACTGTCATTTTGGCAAAAATCTGTCTTTAGGTTCACTGAACCTATCTAGACTATTTTACTTATATCTAGAGTTCACGAGCGCCAAATAGAGTAATTATAGTTGGAATAAAAATTTTACTTATAAATCTAAGTTTCATAAGAAGACACCAACGTTTGGTTCTTCCCCTATGATAGGCAAAGTTTAGCTTGAACCTAAACTGTGTCTGTTGCCCTATCATTGGGAGAAGCCTATATTTTTTGGTGAATATCTTGAAATCAAAATGGAAAAATGAAGTGATTTTTAGTGTTATAGAAACTAGAAATATAGGAGAGCAAATTTGTAGGAGAACTCTTGGCTTCAAAATGTAGTTTGCTTTGTCTAATTTGAAGTGTAATCTAGTTTAGTAAAACTATCTACAGAATTAGTAGGCCAGACTAGGGCATTCTGTCGAGACCAATTTTTCTCAGTTGAGTGGATCCCTTTGTACCCATTTCGACCATTACACATAGCTAAGACCAATTTTTTTTCATTTGAGTGCTTCCTTTATTATAGCTTATGCACAATTTTTAGGCCTGAGAAGTCACCGAAAGTTACTCGAACCTTTCTGGACACCTTAAGCACATAAAGAGAAATATACCAAGTCATGAAGCACACATAATAGATGATTTAGAGGTTGAGAAATAATTTAAAGTGAGCTCAAAATATAAGGATATAAAAGAATATGAGTTATTTAGGCTATTACTTGGATCACACCTCAATTTTATGTGAATAAGCAATTGAATTAAAGTATGAAAATACCAATGAAGAATTGTATGATAGGATATGTGCAAATATATAGATAAATGTATATATATAAATATATAAAGACATAATGAGTTATGAAACTTGTGAAATGGATAATAGAACCTTGAGATATAGCTATAAGTCAATTAAAGCTACTACCTAGATCACATATCAATTCTAATGTGATTAATTTATAAAAATATTGATAAAGGTGAACACATATATATACACTTGGAATTCTATAGATAAGCATATATATGAATACTCTATGTACAGGATAAATCATACAAAGATATATGCCTCTATGCATATACATAATAGTTTCTATATGGATTTTTATGAACATATCATGTAATTATAAAAATGATTGTGCATGATTAAAAATGTTATAACTAGGACATGTAAACTTATATAAGTATGTATAAGGTTGTGATTATGCATTGATGTTCAAAGCTATATTGCTATGATTATAAGGAATACTAATATATACACATATATATGTAAAACCAACTAGATTATGTGAATTATAAATGATTTATAGATTTGTTAAGTCTTATTATTAATGCTATACATGAATGAAAGATGTAATGAATACATATAACAATGTACAAAAATGTATGAACATGTATATGATTCCACACTCATAGATATGTTTTGCAATTAAGTCAAGGTATATAAAATGGGAAGGAGAAAAGTAAAGATAATTAAAGTAAAGAGTTCAGTTGCCTACTTCTATGTCTAGATTGTGGATAGATAAGCATGCCTATAAGGTTATTTTACAACAGCTACAGTATAGATTTGGCCCCATTTGGGTCCATCATATAGATTCAACCCATTTGGGTCTATAGTATAGATTTGATTTCAATTAGATCATAAATAGCCTTATTTGGGTTGTAGCCAACACCGTTTGGGTCTGTTTTGGTCAGACAGTACAATTTCATACCTTTGGATGTTATAGTAAACCCATTGTCCACACGTTTAGAGAAAAAGGCAGGCTTATTACAAGATACGAGTAAAGCAATATGAAAAGCAATTTAATAGAAATTACATGATTTAGCATAATTTGATCCATATATCATTTTACTTAACCCATGCATAGAATATAAAGAGCATAAAATTGTATGTAGTTGTGTTTAAACATGAGGTATATAATACTATGGTAACTATTTCATATAATAATAATTACTGTGATTACCTAATGTCGTTTCATTTAAAACTATTGTATTTATACCTATAAATACATACACAGTGAGCACACTTAATTTTAGTTAATGATTGTCATTATTATAGTGTACACTTGCAACTTAATAATAAATTTTTGTATTGTTGTTATGCAAATTCTATATTATGGTTTTAGATTGTGTTTGACTAATATTATGCCTATGTATGTAAGATAGTATGGCAGGTATCAGTAGAGATTAAGGTAGTCTTTACAGATGTCCTAAACACCAATCTCTATTTAGGCATCAAATCTTAGATTCACTTTTCCAACATTTTGTTGGGTGGCAACTCTATGATACCTACCTCTTGGTCTCACTTATATGTATTTGTAGGTTCATCATCAATAATAGGATTAGGCCTAACCTCCTTTTTATTTTTAATTTATGAGTTTTTTGAGCCTCTTTCGATCTTGGGCCCTAAAAGTGGGCCTTCAAATGACAACCCAAATGCAAATGGGGCTCGGTGCACATAACACTATATAGTTCTCTACAACAGTTGGTGCTTATGTTTGACACTCATGCACATATGCCTTGGTGGTTGAAGCCCTCATCCAAGTCTATATAGTTTAACATATCGTGGTAGACATGTAAAGTGTAGTTAATTTGATCACTTCGCAAGCATTCAATGTAGTGGGAATTTTTGCCAACCTCTTAAAGCCTATTTATATACCTTTAATCGATATATTTGGATAGCTTGTCATGGTTGAGGGTTTAATTAATCATTCTCTTAAACTTACTGATGTGGCTATAGTAAGAGCTTGTACAACTTATTTTATGGTAGTGAACATGGCTTTTTCTTACAATTTTATTTTCGATCAACCCTATTAGGTTTCTATAGATGATTACATTTTAAGGTAGAAGTTGTTGCTCAAAGTTCGAACTTAAGATGGTACTACGATACTTTGATGTAAACAACATATAGCCCTCAAAACTTATGTTATTATATTATAAGAAGCAAATGAAGCTTTATTGTTAGATGCTTTAGATTTTCCCATCAATCTTTCTCGAAAGGCCAAGCTTATTGATGTAATTTAAGAGGTTGAACTCTTACTAGGGAAGAAAATCAAGATAGCCTAACTAGCCTAAGAAAAGATGCACTTATAGCTATACTTTCAGCCTTTATTGTTCTTTATGCTTAGTAGCCATCAAATATAATAGGCATCTCCTATGAGATAATGTCTCATTCACTTAACGTTTAATTTGTAAAATAGAAAAATCACAATCATGCTCTTAAGCACCAACTAGCAATGACTAAAAACATAAACACCTCGCTAAAGAATGGGTTAATCTAGGAGATGGTCTATCCGAACTAGTTGTCTAAACAAGGCCTGCCTCAAGCACAACTACCCACTGCTCAACATTGAACTCTTGGTTAACTATATAATTGGGTTTAAGGAGTATGTCTTCCTAGATGCTTTGGTGAGCTAAGAGAAGTCCCCATTCATCACCCATCAAGCTACTTACTACTATTATGTCATGACTTTAAGCCTTAAAAATTATATGATTACATGTATAGTGTATGAAATGTTAGGTAATGACTAGAACCTAATGAATGCTTGAATTTTATATAGTTATAGCAAATAAGATAGCCTGCAAGAAGTAGTGATTAAATTATAGCTGCAGTGAGATGCATGTCTCTAGTGATAGATACTACTTGTTGGTATCTAAATTGTTTCAATGATAAATATTTTGTTATTAGTAGCGTTACAAAATAATAAATCAATGATATGGTTGTGTTTCTTATTGTTGTTATTAGCAACAAAATGTTATTAATGGTAATAAGTTAATTAAAACTTGCAGGGGGTAAGGAAGTTATATATATATATATATATATATATATGTATGTATGTATGTATGTATGTATGTATGTATGTATGTATTTTTTTAAGTAGTGAAATAGTATATGAAATTAATTTATGTTATTCAATATTGTTAATGGCATGAGTAATTATTTGGTAATGAATTTACCCATCGATTTTCTCTTATTCTATTTTTGCTAAGATGTTTTTGTGGTGTATAAGCTTGTTCTTGTAGCGTTCCCGCATTCCTTTTGAGGGATATAAGGGTGTGACAATTTATTAGCATCAGAGCATAGTTTTAGCCAATTTTGAACTATAGGATGTTAGAGAATAAAGTAGATGTGTGTGTCCATCTAGTGTTGTGGTTTTAATTTAAATGTTATTCTATATAGGGTAGAGATGGAATTAGATCTTAGTGAGTATATAGGTGAGAGCATCGATAGTGTTAATCAAATTTTTGGTAATCCATTTGTTCTTAATCAACAACCACCAGATAAGGGTTTGGATCCCTCTCAGGACAATTGAGAGTTAATGTAGAGTCTGATGCAAATACTAGATAGGTTAACTACAGATATTATTAGGAACAAAGGGGTAAAAGATTTTAAGGGTACCTCAGTAGATGAATCAGATGTAGTGGATTATGGTTAGTAAAGGTAGGAAGGATAATATAAAAGATCAATTGTCTATAGGATTAGCAAATTACGTGTGTAATGTCCTTACAACAAGTGTAGTGCCCTCCATGCAAATACCCTATTACACATGTATCATAAATACTACTAATCATGCTTATACTTCATATTCATTTAACTATCATTTAGCCATATGGTTTCATATGATTATATTCGTGCTACAAGTCTATTCCTGTTTTTCTTTTCATACCTAGTATCATGCATACTAAACTATATGAATATTACTTCATGTATATCACATGCACACATGTTCTTTCGTAGCTTTACTACTAGTGAGTTACAATATTCCATATAGGTTATATACATATCATAAGATAACTGGCCATTATACAAAACAGATGATAGTTGTAATACAAAACATCCTACATCAAGGTTATAAGTTGATGGTTGGCCCTTCCTGATGCAAAGATCGTCCCTCAACAAAAGTCTTGCTAACTGTACCTATACGGATAAATAACCCGTGCTAAGCTATAAAGCTTAGTGGGGAATAACTAAAGATGGATGACCACTCATATAGGTCATCAAAACATACATATACAATATATAAATACTATAAACAACATGTACCACATATCATGGCAATAATAACATATACTTTTAGGCATAAAGCATATTCTCATGTGCATAAACCTTGAACCCAAAAGAGTAACACATATTTCATTTTCATAATTCATATAGATGACCATTTTTAATGTGAACATATTCAAATGAAACATAATCCCTGTGGGTAAACCAATAATATAATCCACACTATCAATCTTTAGTCAAATAACTTTAACTGTTTAATTTTGATCATTACTATGAATAATGTTTAGCCTGCCTTAGCTTTATCAGTGGATAAGGGGAACTATGGATACACATCGGTATCAAAAGAAGGATATCCGAAGATATCGGATCTATAGACCCAAACGAGGCCAAACTGTACTGTGGACCGGTCAAGCAGACCCAAACGGGGTCGCCTATCAACCCAAACAGGGCTGATCATGATCCAAATGGGATCATATATACTATGGACCTAATTGGGCCAAACTATGGCAGCTGCAAATTCCCTATAGGCGCCTACCTATCCACATCTAAAACTCTATCGCAGGCATAACTATATTCGTGTTCAATTCACATATTAATACTGTATTCATAGAATATTGTTGCACATATACAGAGTCTTGTAAAACTATGAGTTCTCTGGTGCATAATCAGATATATGCACATTTCATATGCCAAGTTATACATCTGTCTATTCAAATCTGTATGACTTTACAATTTGTATCATAACATATAAGCATGACATATAATCATCATATCATATACTTGATCATGCTCTCATTAAGCATTTTACATGTTCATAGTCATGCCAAAACATCTCCTATCTCATAGGGCAATTACATGCTCATATACTCATATATATAATCATAAATTTACATACCTGTGGGTACATTTGCATATAGTTGACTTATTCTTATGAGCATGTTACCAACATATATATATATATATATATACCTTTATCATCATTCAAATCACGTGCTGTACAAAATATCAACATATTTCCATATGGGCATATACACATACCAAGGTCATACTATTATAGTTCCTATTTCATAGCATAGGTACATGTCAAAATGTGTACTATCATGTCATATTACATGCCTTATCCAATTAACTTTACTATCACATAAACAACTATTTGTCTCAATTACTTAAAAATCATATTATCAAGTGCAACAAAAATCTGTACATTAATGTAAATTCTATTTCTGTGAGCAGTCTAGGAAACTAGTCCGGATTCAACCCCAGATTACATGCACATAGAGACAGATTTAAGATTAGGTTTCTTCATATGAAATATAGGTATGGAAGTCTATTTTTCAATGCAAAAAGAATCACTCAATGTATTGTTCTGTAGCTCAATTTATGAGCAAAACAATCCAGGTAGGTCATTCAGTCGTGAAGGAGTGTTTGACTAGTGAAGAGCTTTACGAGTGAAGCAAAAAGGGCAAATCTCACATCTCGTGAAGGAGTTCACGAGTGGAGAAGAAAATCCATACATCACTACTCGTGAAGAGCTTCACGAGTCGGACTACTATTCACGACTCGTTAAGAGCTTCATGAGTGAACCCAACATTCCCAGAGGAAGAAGAAAATGCACGACTCGTGAAGAGCTTCACGAGTTGAACAAAAGTTCATGACTCGTGAAGACATTCACGACTCAGTGAGGACAATCTTCTTAAACCTCACATCGTTAAAATCCAGCAAAACGTAACTTTGAATTCTGTAAATCCTACCCAGTTCCAGTAATCAATTTCACATGCATTATAAACAGCCTAAATTCCCATACCTTGGCTAACAAATCCTATATCTTCAACCTCTAGCAATGTCCTTTCCTTTGCTCCTTCTTCCCTCTACTTCTCCTTCACAAATATCATCATCATCAACTTTTAAATTTCCAGCATATGTACATTTTCCTCAGTTAACTTGAAAAGAAGAAGAAGAAGAAGAAGAAGAAGATGGAGATGATGAAGGGTTAAATTAAGAGTTTAATTACCTTAGTTTACTGCACTAAACTCATGATTAACCCACAAACATTATCACCTAATTGCTTGAGATGATTGAATGAAAATCAAAGGAAGAAGAGATAAATAATTTTCTGGTTTTCTCTCTTCAAATGTTGATCTCAAGGTCTCAACCAGCCACCTCACATTCCACTAACTTCTTATCTTTATATCAATAAGCAAAATTCTCTCTATGGTCCCTTGAAAGTTTGCATGCCATACAAATGCCACAAACCTTTATGCATGTTAGACTTTAACCCCTCCACTAACTTTTTTTCAAAAATCAACCTATCAATTTATTCATCCTTTCAAATTAACCTTGAATTAAATGCTTCTATTCACAATTGGCCACTAAAATGCCAAAAATATAAATTTACCCCAAATTAATACCTCTTTACTTCAATTGCACCCTCAATTGATATTAAACCATACTCTTTATTTTATTTTCATGTAATTAACATAATAACATGATAATTTACCACCTTTCTTAAACACAAAAATATGCAAATTAAATTAGGGTCATGTTAGGGGCCTTACAACAAGGACCAATTTATGATTGGTGGAAACTAGTGCGTTAGAACCCTCAGTTACCTGCTGAGTTTACATAGGAATTATTTATCCAAGAGCTTGAGAAGAGATATATTACCAAGGCTTATAAAAAATCAAAGTGGAAAGAGTTTGTAAGCTTAAAGTAAAGGAATTTGGTAGTAGGTAAATATGAGAAGGAATTTAGTTGACTAAGCAAGTTTGTGTTGAGTGCCTTGTTGACTGAAGATTTTAGGTGTTGTAAATTTGAGGATGAGCTAAATGAGACCATTATAGGGCCTTTAGTGGCAAAGACAACTATTCTAATAGTTAATTATTATAAGTTGGTTTCAACTACCTTGAAGATAGAAGAATTCAATTTTGTATTGCAAAAGAAAGAGCAGAAAAGGAAGTTGCAAGATGGTGGAGTAATTAGAGGTAAAAAGGCTTAAGAAGCTTTGAGTAAACAAGTAACTAAGGTTCGATTCAAAAACTAGCATCAATAGTTAGTGCTACATCACCATCTAGTAGAGATAGCACTATACCGATATGCGAGCATTGTCAGAAGCAACAATAGAGTGTATTTAGGAAGCTCACAGGAGCTTGTTTTAAATATGGGAGTAAGGATCATGTGCTCACCAAGTGTCCTCAGATTTGTGAGAATATGTGCTTGCAAGTAAGTGGCACTAATATGAATACTTTCGAAATTAATAGAGGTGGAAGAACTAGAAGTAGGATTGGACCAGCAATATTTGAGACAATAGAGAAATTGACAACTCCTAGAGGACCATCCCAAGTGTATGTAATGATAAAAGAAGAGGAAAAAGATCCCTACATCAAGAACTTACTCAGTATGTAATACTATGTTATTATTTTGATGTAACATGATTAAATATTTGATAACAAGAAGAATTTCAAGGATAAAATTCTTCAAGGGGGAGAGAATTGTAAGGCCCTAAAGTGTACCATAGTAGGATTAAAGTAAGATTTAATATGCAATTAGAAAGAATAAATGGGGTATTAGCATATAAGAGTATGAATGATTTGTTGAGGATATAAATGGAATTTTCCCAATTGTCGAGGGTATTTAAGAAACTATGTAATCTTTGATTTAAAACATATAATTAAAGATAAAATAGAAAGAGAAAATGATAATTTTAAAGATTAGTAACTAAAAATTTCTTTAGGGATTGAATGTGAATTAGTCAAGGACCAACGAATTTCACTAATAAGATATTGACACTAAGAGAATTTTAGAAAGTGTACCATTTAATGGAGAGGATTTTTTAGATTTTGAATGAAGGAGTGATCGGCCCTCTTAGTAGGAAGATTCTCCATTTTAGTTATTTCCTTTTCCTTTTCTAAAATCTTTAACTTTCTGCATTTGTGGGAGTGATTCAATGATAAGTGATAAAAAGGGGTAGAGAAAGAAGAAGTTATAGCAGCAAGGTGAGTAAGTCTATGAATTGAATCTAATAGTTCTTCTTTTGGTTCTTTTTGTTTAATCGATAGGCGAATTAGAATTTTATGTTTAGATTTTTATAGAACATTGAATGGTATTTTATATTATAGTTGGTGAAAGGAATAGGGATAAAGGAAATGAGAAGGTATAAAGCTTAAAGTTGAAATAGTAATCTTTATAAGCTAAAGGAGTTATGCATCTAAGTGTGGTTTCTGGAGTTTATTATTGTCATTTATGTTTAAAAACTCAAATAAAATATATATGCTTGTTAGATGTAGAGATATGTTTAAGTTAGGTTGCTAAAGAATAGAGGATTTGGGAAAACGAAAATTGCAGCAGGAAACCCTTAACCTACTAAGAATGTTTTGGATAGAATTAGAGCTAGAGAGCTCCAATTAGGATGATACTAGAGGGAGCTTAAATTGGTCCTTCATACTTCCATTAGATATGCAGAGGTTAAATTTTTATTCAATCAATTAGATAAAGGAAATTGGGTTAAAACTAGGTGTTGATAGTAAATTTGTCGACTAGAGCAACTCAAATGTTTATGTTGAAGAGTGAGGTTTAAATTGCTTAATGATTAATTCTTTGCAATCTATAGCAATTAGGTATAAAGAAATATTTGGTTAGTAGGTAATTTGTTTTAATATCTCTTGGCTATTTAATTATTATAGTTGTGTATGGCAGATCAGAAATTAAGGACAGGAAAATTGGTTTCTAGAATGAACCTGACTTGATTGGTTGCCAATCCAGTAGGGTGATAGTGCTTCTTGACTGATTTTGCTATGCTACCTGACAGGATTGAAAATTGATCCAATTAGGTGCATTGCCTTCTTAACTAAATGTCGATAACCTATCAGGCTTGTTTGGAAATTAATCTAGTCAGGTCACTTGGAATTTCATTTACTTGGCTGGATTGAAATCAATCTAGACAGGTTGATTAGTCTGTTTGGGATATAAAATCATATCCATCCAATTGGATTGAAGCTTAATCAATCATAGTATCTCCATTGTCTAGTTTATATGTGAGAGTTATTTCTAAAAGATTTCAATGTGAACCACCACCAAACCATGATGAATGTTTATTCAACCTTATAAATGCTTATAGAAAATTAATGTACACTGATCATATTAATTTGTGCATGATATGAATGAATGAATGCTATGATATATACTTTAGTAACATGCTTGTAAATGTAGATAAAATACACAAGTGTTTATTTTTTGTGTTTATTCAATAATGAATTCAATGCATGTGTGACTACATCTTGATTTAAGTGTGTGAGGCTGATTATACTCTATGAATCTCATATAGTGGTATAGTTTATAGTGTTTAAAGATTATACGATTATGTGTATGGTGTAATAAATGTTAGTTGATGACTAGAACCTAATGAATGCTTGAATTTTGTACAATTATAATAAATAGGGTAGCTTACGAGTAGTAGTGATTAAATTATAGCTGCTAGTGTTAACACTGAAAGGTGTATAGTGATTGATACCATTTGGTATCTAGTGCAATGAGATGCATGTCTCCAATGATTGATACTGCTTATCAGTATCTAGTGTGTCTCAATAATATTTTTTTTTATTAGTCGTGTTACAAAATAATAAGTCAATGCTATGGTAGTATTTCTTATTGTTGTTATTAGCAAAAAAATGTTATTAATGGTAATAAGTTAGTTAAAACTTGTAGGAGGTAGAGTACACAGACACACACACACACATATATGTATGTATGTATGTATATGTATGTATGTATGTATATTTATTTTTTTTATTACTTAATGTTACATTAAAGGTTTTATATTGTATTATTTATTTCACTCTCAGACATAACCTCACACTATTCTAGCTATATTGTATACTTTCCTACTGAGTTTTCCTCAGTATAGGTGCTTCCCTATGTAGGTATGTAAAATTAAAAGGAAGGGTCTCTTTGTCAACATTTGTAGGCCATATATAAAGAGAGTTTGAAGTCTAATTTTTAGGGTACCTAATTTTGTTATGTAATATGTTAAAATTATACAATATGTATAAAGGTTAAATATTGTAAATAAATTATAAATCTTATGATACAACTTTTGTATGTATATATATATTGAGTAGTGAAATTGTATATGGAATTAATTGAGGTAATTCAATATTGTTAGAGGCATGAGTAATAATCTGGTAAAGAATTTACCCATTCATTTTCTCTTACTTATTATGTTTTTACAAAGTTGTTTTTGAGGTGTACAAGATTGTTCTTGTAGTGCTCTCGCATTCCTCTTAAGGGATATGAGTGCATGACATAGCTTGTCTTAGAGAATTTGATGTTCAGAATGAACGTCACTTTGCCATCAAGGCTTAAATTCTTACTAATTTCGTAGCTAAAATACATGCTTTCCCATTTGAATCAATCATTTCTTCCTAAAATCTATAAGTTGACAGTGTTGTCTTTTTTAAAAGAGTTGATGTCGAAATAGTCTTAATTAGTCTAAGAAAGATCACTATTCGAATGATGGTTCAGATATCATTTCCTGCATCTAACAATGTCATCGAGTATAAAGCTTTCTGTTTTGACTCTTAACTTATTGTTAGTAAATTACTTGGTATGTTTGAAGCTAATGAACATATAATAGTTTGGTATAGAACACTTGTTACCATTTTTTTATCCTAGGTGGAAAAGATAGGTGGTGCATGGACAATTGAGCATATACCTTGGGCTGAGAATCAAGGTGGAAATACTCTAGCTAAGCAAGGTTATCTCAAAAGCACATTTTGGATTGCAAACATCATTCGGGCCACTATCACCTAGCTAAAATATGATACTTATACAATCTAGCTTCAACAACCAACAGACAACTGGCCTCTATTGATTTATTAATACTTGAGCATAGGTATTCTTTTTGACAATTAGGCATAAACTCATAAGATAGTTTAGTAGTCTACTATTTATGCCATCAGGGATGATAAATTCTATTAGTGCTTTTTCTCCCCACCTTGGATGCTTTTCCTTAACATAAAAGAAGGTAATTATGTTCTTTAAGTGTTATATGAAGGCATTTGTGTGCTCAGGCAAAATCTCAAAAAGTACTGGTATATGGTTACTACTAGTGAAGGATAAAGAATGATGCTAAAGAACTTATCTAGAAGTCTAATAAGTGTCAAAGGGTCAACAACATTTTGCATTAGAAATAAGTTTAAGAATTACCTATCTATTATCCTTGGTCTTTTGCTCAGTGGGGTGTAGACATTCTCAGCTCATTTCCTCAAGCCACTGAATAGTAAAAGTTATTAGATTTTGTAGTTGATCATTCCAAAAAATAGGTTGAAGCCAAACCCCTAGCCATAAGTACAACATCAAATGTAATCAAATTCCTACGAAAATCTATCATTACAAGGTTTGGCATTCTGCACACCATCATCATTGATAATGGTAAGCAATTCAACTACCAACTGTAGACACTGAGTCCCAAGGTAGCCCAGATTAGAGTTACTCGAAGAGGAAGCATTACTTATATTACAGATGGAGAACAAAAGCTATGATTCTTACCTTTGATTTTCACAAATTTTTACAATAATTTTAGTGGGTTTAGTCTTTTTTATTTCTTTGAGAGCAAAAATGAGTTTTAAATTATGAAGTTTGGTTTTCTTTTGTGACATATGGCCATTTCCTATAGAGAGAGATGCTCGTCTGTGACTCATTTGCACCTTTTCGTCTCTAGCAGATGAGACACCTTGGCCATCCCTGCCTTATTTGTGACTCAATGATAGATGCTCGACACTCACTGAGTCACGAGCACAAGAAATTAGGTTATGTAAAATATGGTAAATTTGTAATTTTAACATCATTTTTCTAGTGATGCCCATATGTGGGCTGAATGGTGCCCATCGATGGGTTTTTTTCACCCATTCTGTACGTTTTCTAGAAAAAATTTTTTTGATAAATTTTGGCTTTAAAGGAGTAGATTTTAAATGAGATTTTATAGGGATTTTAGCAGATTTCATGGGAGAGATGGAGTTTAAAGATTTTGAACTCTATCCTTCTATAAAAAGGAAAAACCTTAGGGTTTTGGGGGATCCTTTTTCATCCTTTACATAGAGGCAACGATTAATTTTCTTTAGAGTAAAAAATATGATTTTTACTTCTTAGGAAGAAAGGCTTTTGTTAATTTCTTCACTAAAACACCTTTTACTATTTTCAATTGTGGAAATCACTCAAGGAGGAATCGGAGCACATTTATGTAGCCTTACATAATCCAGCTGAGGGTAATATTTTCAGCTTTCTTTATTTATATATGAAAATAAATTAGATGACATGTGTTTCTTGGTATTTTAATGGTCTTATGTCTTATTTTCTTATGCTAAGTTAGTTTGCATGTGATATTTTAATTTCTACATTATTTGTACTTCTGCCATGTGTTTTTTCATTCTGTTTATTTAATTTCAGTTCCAGCATGTCCTTATTTATTAATTTTAATATTTATACTAATTTGTCACATTACTAACTATTTCTTTTCTTTTTCTATTTTTATAAGCAACTAAATTTATGTGCATGGGCTTTTATGGATTTGAGTTTTGAAGGCTTTTGCACATATACCAATGAAGTTCTTTTATTTATGTACTTTATTTAGTTTGTTTTCCTTTTTTTTTTGTTTTATTGCATTACGTCTCTTATTTGGGTTTGTAATAATACAAAATTTTCTATCTACTAAGATAAAAAACTCACTTGATGATTTTTACAAATAAAATTGGAGATTTTTTTAAAAAGTAGACCAATGTCAAATTTTCCTCCCAAAACTACCTCATAAAAAGAAGAGTTCTATTTTTATCCAAAATGGGATCACTCATCCCCTCATTTTCTAAAAATTGCTCAAGGACTTTTCATTGTTTTGTAAATATGCATACAAGGAACCAATGTTTTCACCTTAATTGACACCCTATTTTATGCATGTTTGTTCTTTTTGGAAATTTTATTTATTTACTTACTTTATAGCTTTCTTTATATGCTTGTTGTGTGGATTTATTTAATTATCTTTACAAATGATGTGAGAAGGGAGATAATTAAATAAAGTATAAATAAGAGTGAAGCTCCGAACCATATCTGGTTTGGGCTTCATGAGGTTAGATTTTCTTTCCTAACATACTATTGGGTGACAACCATTGAAATACCTACCTCGCGTGCCCATATAGATTCCCTCATAGGTTGATCATCAATAATAGGATAGGGGTACCTTGAGACACTGTCTTATGCCTTTTTGAGGCTCAAGGCTTTGTGAATTAGGTTGAATCCCTATTTATTATGAAGCAACCAATATTCACGAGTTTTTATAAACCTTTGTCATGTCTCTGACCATAAAAGCAAGCCTCTAAGATCAAGTCAAGCATCACCATGACGTAGAGGGTGTTTAACATGTGTCACAGTGGTAACTCCACTATGGATAGGAGACCTTTCTCCTAAAATACCTTTGTTAAGTTTTAATAAATGAGTTTTTAAGATTAAAGTTCTATCTTCTTTTGAAATTATGATGCATTAAAGCATCTTAAGGCCTGAGAATTAAGTTAGGCATCCCTTTTTTACCTTGGTGTAGTCCTGACTCATAACCCTACATTCACCTATTATAGGAAAGTGTCTAGGATGACTACAATCCCAAGGGCTATACCATTTTGTTTATTAATTGGAGATCCAATCAGTTATCATGCTCATAATGAGATCGACCCATTAGTAGGGACTATACTTAGGTAGCCCTAAAGTTTCATCACCCGACTACAAGCCCATTTAATGATAATAGATACTTTCCCTAGGTAACATGCCTGTAATACGTTGCTTGCTATATGGACTATTATGTAATGAACAAATTCAATTAAATCAAATGGTCACTCATCAAAGGCTTTCATGCATTGATGGGCTCATTTCAATCTATTTTAATTTTTTAAATACATGATGGCAAAAACTCATATGTTTGCAGTTTAAATAAGAGAGGTTGTGCTGTCGATTTTTAGCCATGAACCATACGTATCCATTAGGTCCCTCGATGACCTATGGGTTAAGCCTACTTAGGAAAAAGACCATATGACCTCCTATGTTGGAGTAAGAAGGTTGGAAGGCTTTTATTTCTATGCTTGTATATGGTTGTGCTTGTTACATAACACGCTCATGCATCATTCATCTCACATGCATCATTCTTATACATCATCATAACATTTTGACTTTTGCAACCATCATAAATTCATTCATTTGGTTTAGGGATTTCGATGGTCACATCATTAGGGAATCCTTGACTGAGTAGCTAGATGCAAAGTCAGAGTCAGCTTCAGAGTTAGGTTTGGTTGACACTTTTGATTGAGATTCAAAATCTTTACCGGATCATCCACCGGGATTAGAAATGGTTGACCCATCATAATAGACTGATGTGGTAATTTTCCAAGACTTAGATAGGAGGTTAGAAGAGTTTGAAATGAGAGTGGCAATTGTGATTGGCGAGATAGCTACTACACTATCATAAACTCCTATATAACAGCCTACAGCCACTACCATGGGGTATGTTAAACCGAATATTATTGGGAGACTCCCTTGGTAGCTACTGTAGTGCCCTAAGTTCTCCTAAATGAACAAAGAAGGGATAGAGTTTATACTTTTGAGGAGGACTTTATAGTGGAAAAGAAGGATGAATTAGTAGTGACCAAAAGTAAGGGTTCTAGAGTAAAGGATGTTGTGTTTAGAAACATGGAGGAGAAGATTGAAGTAGTGGCTTGTCTTTTATCAACTCGAAGGGGTATCAATCCGAAAGGTAGAGATCTAGATAGGGAAGAGTTGTTGCCTCAAATATTTAAGATGACTAACTTGCCTAAGTTTGATGGCACATCAAAACCTTTAACACATGTGAAGCAATACACTTTATTAATAAAGGGAACTACATCGACTAAAAAGTAAAAGGTCAAATATTTCTTTCTTAGCTGTATATGGCCAGTTATTGATTGGTATTATTATTTAGACCATCGAACCAAAGAGAACTAGAATTTGTTGATTAAGGAATTTATGAAGCAATATAACTATAACATACAGATGAAGATGACCTTAAAGGATTTGGAATTACTATAGTAGAAGCTTAAAGAATATTTCCATGAGTACTTAACTCGATAGAGAAATAGAGTAATGAAGATAAAGTGAAAGCCTGCTATCCCTAACCAGATTAGGCTTTTCATAGGGAATGCAAGTCCGTACTTGAGAGAAGGAGTGATGATGAAGGGGCTCAATGATTAGGAGTTGGTTAAGGATATCGCCATCAAAGCTGAGGGAGAGTATTTGGCGAAGAAGGCTAATAGTGAGAACTATGGGGGAAGAAATTTTGGTAATTCTAGGTTGAATAAGTTGATTGGGAGTAGTAGGTAAAATTAAGTTAGAAAGACAATAGAAGTGTCTACTACTGAAGCAAATCAAAGGCACTTGTCTAACTTGGGAAGCTCATTGTCATGGTTACCAGAGAGGCTGATGAAGGAAGAAAAGTTATAGCTATTGTTGCCTAGGCCAGATAAAAGCCAAGGACAATTGGATCATCGGGCAAACCAGTGCCGTACTTTTCATCAGCACACATGGTATTTGACTGTTTATTTCCAAACTTTGAGAGATAAAATTCAGGACCTTATTGACAACAAACAAATTGACTCCAAAAGAGAAAAAAAGATTGGATACAATGTTGTTCCACCCTCTGTGTTAATGATAGGGTCAATTTTTCCAAAATTATATGTGATGACCAATTTATATAGAAATGAGTACATGGCCATCACTCATTTTATGCCAAAGATGAATAAAACAATGTAGTGCAAAGGTAATTGGTTAGCATGATTGATTTATGAGGGTTAACTAGTGAGTGTGAGGAGGACGAAGAAATAGAGCCCATGGATTTGTGGGATATAGAGAGTGAAAAAAGTGAATAGAGTAAGGAGAAGGTAAAGTCTATCACCATAAGCGAGAGAGTAATGCTTGAGGTAGAGAAGTAATAAGCCCCTATGATTGTGTTTGCAAAGAAAGACTAAGAGAAGAGTCAGATTGTGAAACAATTGAAGAAAACTCCTGCCTAAATTTCTATTTGGGATTTACTTAGGTTGTCACCATCTCATAGGAAAAATTTGGTTGAGGCCTTGTGTGAATCAATGATAGCTTCCACTATTTCCTCTTTAGAGTTGTTGCATTTAGTGAAAAAAGGTATTGAATAGAGTGTATTTTATAGTGATGTAGATATGCTAGCTGAGGGTCACAATCGCAATCACCCTCTATATATAAGAGCCTAAGTTAATGGCAAGCGCATTGTATGTGTCAGGGTCGATGATGGATAATCTATAAATGGGTGCCCATTGGTAGCAATTCTTACTTTTGGCCTAAATGAATCCATACTGGGAAAATTTGATTTGACTATCTCTACTTATGATAATTCTAGGAGGCAAGCTACTAGGACCTTTAAAGTGATAGTGAAAATAAGTCTAATTGAATTTGAGGCTAAATTTGTGGTGTTGCCAATCCTAACAAATTTCTTAGTGCTGTTGGGTAGATCATAGTTCCACAAGCTTAGGGGTGTGCCCTTTACTTTGCACCAAATGATAAAAATTCCACATGAGGACCAAGTAGTCACAATAAAAGTGGCTAGGGAGAATCAGGTGTCAATTTTGGGGATATCCAATTAGCCTTTAAGCGAGTTTCACATGGCAGTGATTGATGTTGATAGCAAAGGAGGTTTAGTAGAAAGTACTTAGGTTATCAATATGATGACGAAAATACACTTCTTGGTAGGTGCAGGTTTGGGAAAGAGTTTTAGGACCATAAGCTGCAATAGCAACGAGAGGATAGAATAATAAGAAGGGCATAAGCTATGCCATGATAGGGAAAATGGGTAAGACAAAGGTAGAGTTGGTTGAGATACCATATATTCTTCACAAGTTAGTGCTAGCATTGATAGTGTGCAACTATTATAGGGAGGAAGAGCCATAGTTTGTTGGAGGAAAGATTACCCTTGGGTTTGAGATGTTTAATGATATGTTTGGTTGGAAAAGCATAATCATCAATTTAGTTGAAGGCTTCTTATGCAACGCCCTAATTAAGACTACAGAAGGAATGTGACATGGTTAGGCATGCTTTTAAATGGGATAATAATCATTATGTGGGCTAGTGACCAATTAGGGTACAATTGGTATTATTTAAATTGATCGAGGTTGTTATTGTAATTTGCTATAAGTAGGTTATGTAAGTGGAATACAAGGAAATCATGAGCATATATGCTATGTTAACTAAAGTTCCATGTAATTATGTAATAAAGGAGAGTGTTGGGGCCAATTTGTAAATGTATAAAGTTAAAAAGGTGTAACTAATGGGAAAGTGACCTTAGTATTCTAAAAGCTTTGAAGATAAGAGTAATTAAGAAAAGAGATTAGAATGGCAGGCCACTTAAGTAAAAAAGGACATTAAAGTTTCTACCTTCATCCTTTCTGCTCTCTTCTTTCTCCTCTAACTCTTAAAAAATATGGTTCTTGGTTGGAGAAAGAGATTGTAGATTTTCGGGAAGGTTTTACATCATATAAGCATTCAAGAAGTAGGAATTGATCCTTCCCTTGTAATTTCTTCAAGAGTATACTTTAATGTGTGTAATTGACAGCTAAATAACTTTGAAATACTATTTTTGGTGAAATTAATTACGTGATATACCAGACTAAGGTTAATAAGAGACATGGACCAAGAGAAGAGAGGGAATTGAGCTTCAAACAAGATATAATCATTCAAATTTCCTTCTGTATGTGTTTAATAGGAAATAATGGAATATTAGTGTTGTGTAATACATATGAAATATTTGGGAGTATGATTAAGAAATCTATACATGTAAATAAGTTGAAAACATGTAAAAATAGTGTTAGAGTAAAATTCTATTATGGGAATCACAAGACCTATCAAGACTATTTTAAGCATAACACGAGTTATAGAGCACCAAATAGAGTGATTCTAGTTGGAAATGAATACTTAGATCTAAAAGTTTGTAGAAGAAATCAAAAATGAATTTTTCCTTTAAATCAGTTAAATTTTTGCTTAAAATTATGGGTTAGCTACTGCTTTGTTAATTAGAGCAGTATGTATAATTTTATGTATATTTACTTTTATAATTATCTAAATTACATGATTTTTTATTTTATAGAAACTACAGCCATGGTGGAACAATTCTATAGAAGGAATTTCTTCCTAAAAACCATTTTTTCTAGGTCCAAATTGTTGTACAAATTGAACCTAGGAAATCTATCTTTTGATTTCTTGGTTTTTGCATCAGCCTAGTTCATAAAAAAGTCATCTTAGCCAGGTCACTTGTGTCCTAGCCAGGCAGAATATTTCAACCCAAGTGATTAAAAGCCATCTCAACTGGGTCACTTGTTCTCTATCCCTAAACTTTGTTGAACCTCACCTAAAATTTATCGAATATCTTCCAAACATTTTCGACATTAATAAAATTTTGTGAGCTTTTATCTAAAGGAGTGTAATGAGACTTATTATGTGTTAATTAGCCATGAAGTTATTATGAAGCATAGTGAAATACGATAATTATTATAACATTAGTGTATTAAAAAAAATTAATGAGTGATTATGAATGTACTATTAATTTATAGATATCATAAAGTGTTCTCAACTTAGTTTTGTCTAAATGTGATTGGATGATGAATATGTGAGTGAAGCCATAGTGTATGCTTGATTTAGACATAGTCATAGACTTATATGTTATAGCAATTTGATGCCTCCGAGTACCTAGTGTTAACACCTTAATGGTGTCTAGTGAATCAATACTTCCAGGTGTCTAGTTTTGACACTATAATTATAATGGTGTCTAGTGATTCGATACCTACATGGTATATAGTATTCTCAATTGTTCATAGTTATATCGAGGTCAAATTAAGAAAATGTTTATAGTGTATATGTATTATGCTTTATAAGAATGTGATAATTAAGTATGCAATGATTGTAATGCAAGATGCACGTGTGATTAACATGATATAAAGTGTATGGTTTATATACATTTATATGTTATTAATAATTATCATACTGTAAATTTCACATTAGAACTATGTGGTTCTGATTCCCCATTTTTTCGATATGTAGGAAGTTTGGGATACTAATTCGACTCCAAATCAAATATACGATGTATTGTTAGGTATTCTAATGTTAATGGTGGGTTAGGGAAGTGACCTACCATGAGTTTTGAAAGGATTTTGACAATATAAAGGCAATAACTAAATAGAGAAATTATAAGTGATCTTGCTTCGAATAGAGTGGAATTAAGTGATTAGTGAAGTTAGTTAAATAGGAGTGGATAGTTGATTCGTTTGTGCACTTAAGAATAATTCTAGATAGTAAAGGTTAGTGCTAGTTAAGTTTTAGTAGTGTATATAGTAAAATGAAATATTAAAGTTATGAATGAATTAAGTGTGTTTTTAGTTATACTTAGTGAAATATTATTACTTATGACTTAGTTAAATGTTGCTTGAGTAGGTTTGAAGTTGAAGAAATTTTGGAGTTGGGATAATGACATCCATAAAAATTATCCAAAAGATATAGTGTAAATCATAAAATGTATTATTTATTTTAAAACCCTTAATTATATATCTAACTAAGATTTAGTGAAATTTGTTCATGTAATAAAACTTTAATTTTGTTATGAAGATTTTAATTTAATGCTATGTAGTTTATACCAAGGTCGATTGAATTACACAGTAATGCATATATTGGTTAAATTGATATGATTTTAGTGATTGTAGTACATCCCCAAATACTCTTAAGGGATATTCGGGTGTGACATCTAGGATGAGAAATTTTTGATTCATCATTATTAATGGGATCACGAGGTTCTAGAGGATGTTGTTACTCCTAGTTTCCTGGCCATTAGGATCAAAGGGAAAAAGAAGATGGAGACTGAAGTGCCAATGCCTGAATTGAAGAACGAAGATTTCAAAGAAGATGAAGAGACGTAGGCTGCAGCACTTATGCCATAAGAAAATGAAGATGCATTTTTAGATGTTCTTTTTGTTCTAAAGCTTTTCAATGATGATGTAGTTGGCTTTGATTATATTAATAACATAAAAAATTTTGCTTACTTGTGTGATGCTTCTCTTGATTTCAATATGCATGATCACAAGCATAAATCATTCATATTTGACATTAACTCAACAAATACTAGATTTAATCATTCTTTTTTACCTTGACCTATGATGTTGGAAACTTAGGCCGGAGTGGGAAAAAAAGGTTATAGAAGAAGTACATAAACAAATAGAGGCTATGTTATTAGTAGAGGTTTAGTATTCAACTTGGTTAGCTAAGGCCGTTCATGTGTCCAAAAAGAATGGAAAGGCTTGATTTGTGTTGATTATCGAGATCTCAACAAAGCTTGTCCAAGGATGATTTCCCCTTACCCTATATAAATGCTTTGGTCAACAGTGCTACTACATGTTATGTGTACAATTTTATTCATGGGTATGTCGGGTATGAAAAGATTCTAAACAAAATTGTTGATTGGATTAAGACACTTATTAGAGGATGGTTACTAGGATTCTGGATGACTTAATTCACAAGGAGTTAGAGGTATATCTTTATGATATGATGATCAAATTGACAACTTGAGAAGGTCATTTTGATGCTCTAGAAATTTTTTTTCAAAGAATCAACAAGTATGATCTCTATCTTAATCTCAAGAAGTGCATATATAGGTTTACCTTAGGAAAGCTGCTAGGATATATGGTAAGCCAAAGGGGTATCGGAGTGGATGGTGACAAGGTTAGAGCTATTAGGGGGATGCTAGTGCCACAAAAGGAAAATATAGTTAAATGGTTCTTAGGTAGACTATAGTACATCAACAGGTTTATAGCTAAGCTCACTTCAATCTGTGAACCAATCTTCAAGCTATTTAGGAAGAACTAGCTAGTGAAATGGAATGATGATTGTCAAAAGGCCTTTGACACTATTAGAGAGTATCTTCTACATCCTCCAGTTCTATAACCACTATAGTCGGTGAAACCTCTAATTCTGTACTTAGTGATAGAGGAAAATTTTGCAGGTGCCATGATGGCTTAAGAACATGAGTTTGGGATTGAGAATGCAATCTACTACCTTAGCAAGAAATTCCTTCCTTATGAAGCCAAGTATGTAGAGGTTGAGAAGATCTACTTAGTAGTGATTTCGGCTTTTAAAAATCTAAGGCATTATTTCAATTCCTATAAAGTGTAAGTGACTGCCAAGAAAAACCCGCTAAAGTACCTTTAAAAACCACCTTATCTCTTAGGGAAGATGGTTAGTGTTGCTACATGAGTTTGATATAGAATGCATCATGAGGAAGACTATCAAAGGGCAAGCCATAGTAGAGTTCCTAACTGAACATCAACTTGAAGGGGACAAGATCGAGTATGAGTTTCCTAATGAGGATATTGTGCCTATTATTGTGCAAGGATGGTGGATGTACTTTGATAGAGCTGTTAATAGTAAGGGGGCTAGAGTAAGAGTAATTTTGGTAACTCTAGAGGGTGAGAAGCTTCCTCTAGCCAAAAAGTTGAGGTACAAAGCCACCAATAACGAAGCAGAGTATAAAGCCTACATCTATGGATCGTAAGCCCTATGAGCTATAAACCAAACACTGCGAAAGTTTTTAGAGACTCATATTTGGTAATCCATCAGGTTCATGGTGAGTGGTCTATTAAGGAAGAATGTTTGTTGACCTATATAAAGTGTTTAAAGGCATTAAGTGGTTAGTTTGAAGTTTGCGCCTTCATGTGCATGCCTAGGGATGAGAATCAATTGGCCGACACCTTAGCTATATTGGTTTACATATGGGATAATCCTAAAGGGGTAAGTATGAAGCAAGTTTTGATTGCCAATTCTAACAAGCCATACTTTGAGACTCAGCAAGTAATGGATGTTGAGGTTACTAATGGGAAGCCTTGGTACTAGGACATTCAGAATTATTTAAGAAATTAGTATTCCTAAAAGAGGCAACTAAAAAAGATGAAAGAATAATTCATAAACTGTCAACTCAGTTTGTCAGTGTGAATGGTGTACTATACAAGCGAAAACCTGATGGTATCATGTTAAGATGCCTAGATGACAAAGAAGCCAAGAAAGTTATGAAAGAGGTACATGCTAGGGTTTGCGGCACTCACATGAATGGGTTAGCATTGGTGAACAAGATCATGTGTTGGGGTTTCTTTTTACTCATAATAGATATAAATTGTTATAAATATGAAAAACAATATCGGTTATGCCAATAGTATGTAGACTTAAGACACTTTCTAATCTCAAAATTGTGCAACCTCTCATCTTCATGGCCATTTGCAGCTTGGGGATTGAAATTATGGGGGAAATACATCCAATGGCATCAAATGGAAATAGATACATAATGTTGGCTATCAATTACTTTACGAAGTGGGTAAAAGCCAAATCATTTAAGAAGTTAGGTGCTCAAGAGATTGCCAAGTTCATTGAATAACATATGATTTGTAGGTATACTTTTCCTCACAATATTGTGTTGGATAACGGGATGCAATTCTAAGCCAAAACAAAATAGGTGCTTAAAAAGTATGGTATCTAACATCACAAATCCTTTCCTTATCGACCTCAAGGGAACAAGGTAGTTGAAGTTGTGAATAAAAATGTGAAGAGTATATTGTCTAAGAAGGTACAGACATACAAAGACTGGGCGAAGAAGCTACCTTTTACATTATAGGGTTGCAAAACTACTCTTAGGACTTCAATAGGAGCTATACCTTTCTTTTTAATTTATGAGACAGAAGTAGTGTTACCATTAGAACTTGAACATCAGCATTTAAGGGTATTTTTAGAGGCTCAATTGCCTGAAGTGAAATGGGCACAACAGAGGTTGCTACAATTAAACTCAATAGATAAGCATTGAATGCGAGCCTACTATCATAACTAGATTTATCAAAAAAGACTAGCCCTTTCATTTAGGAAAAAGATCTTGAAGCATCCTCCAAAAGAAGATGATTTAGTCTTTAAGCAAATGAGGCTGGAGTTCCTGATATCTAAGGAAAATTTAAACCTACTTAGGAAGGACCCTTTATACTAAAGAAGTTGTTATCAAAGTGGCAGCCATTTTAACTAACAGTGATGGGAATTCAATAGGTTCAAAAGTTTTGAATGTTAGGACAAAAAAAATCAAATTAAGAGAATAAAGCCCTATGGGTCAAAAACTAAAAAAAATGGTAGCCTTGCTAAAATTGGGTGCTCGTTAGGGTGAAAACAAAAAAAAGGCATCCTAGGCAAAAATTAGAGGCTAAGAGAAAATGTTCAATTAAGAAAACTCAAGAGGGCCAATTAAGAATGTGAGTTTAATGCTTTTGGGGTTTAGTTGGAGATTAGATGAAATTTTGTATTTTTAAGCTTAATGCCAAATAATAATCATGTGTAATGAAATTAGACAAAAATATTCACATTTTATGCAATGATATGTTAATATAACGAGAGTTGTTCATTTTGCATACTCAAAATTGTATAGTTCTAATAAAAAGTAACACATGGTTCCTTTATTCGCATATAATTTTAGACACCATAGCCTGCGATAGCCCAGATTAGGGTTACAAAATGATGAGGAGTTACTTATATTTCAAATGGAAAGCACAAATTACACCAGAAAATGGAGATGGCTGATGAAACACAGTGGATAGGATAGGAAAAAATGAGAAGTTGAGGATTTTAGGTTGAGAATGTCAACCTTGAGAGATAGATTGGCTTTCACTTTAGTGCCTCTAGTTTCAAAAGATGATTTAGATAAGAGGTTAGATAGGTAGATTAAAGATTTTGAATATAGGATACTTGTTATGATAGGTAGGTTGGTGGCTTCTTCAGCACCTTCTCTTAGAATTTGACCTGTAGCATCCGATCATAGGCCAGTAGAGCCAACCCATGATGGGGACACTCCCACATTAAATGCTACAGTGGTTTAAGACCCACTTATTGAGCACAGAAGGGGAGGAATGCATACTCCTGAAAATGATCATATTAAAAGGAAGAAGATGATGAGCCCCTCGTGGTTGTAATGAAGAAAAAAGCACCTAGTATAGAGGATTTAGTTTTCAAAAAGATTAAAGAGAAGGTTGAGGCAATGGCCCATCTACTGTCTGCTAGTAGGGGAATGGAACCTAAAGATAGAGACCTAGATAGGGAGGAGCTATTGTGAAACACCCTAATCTAATGCCTTTATCCTATATCATATCATACCTTTCAAACATATTATTGTAGGTTATTAACTCAATTAAATCATCATTATTCATATCAAATGGTCTGTTTAATAAGACAACTAGTACATCAATTAGGTGTTTCACACAACTTCATATCTCTATTACACATACATTATAACTCTTCATGCAACACATTTACATATTCATGCTAGACATAATTATCTTAACATACATATATTAACTAGGCTTTAATACATATTAAACATGTCAAGGAACTTATACAAAAATTTATCCAAAAATATTCCTACATCAATTTCCATAAACTGGTGTTGGCCTATCCTGATGCAGAGTTTGTTCCTGTGCAAAAGCCTTAGCTATAAAACCTGCATGGAGAAAATAACCCGTGCTAAGCTATAAAGCTTAGTAGGGATGCTAAATATGAAAGACAACCACTCATAGTGGTCATCAGAAACATATAACATATGAAAGTTGAAAATAATAAAAATAACATATTTAAAATAAGTATATAACAGAATAGAATATCATCAAAACAATGTAATCTTATATTTAATATAGCATACTTGAATTTAAGCATATCATAAAAGGATCAGTAAATAATGTATAAAAATATAACATATACAACAAAAATCACAGTTAAACATAATATTTCATATACCATGCTTTATCTATATTGAAATTAATTATGAGGCATTTATACATTAGTTTATTCTGCTTAAGTTCTAAAGGTGGATAACGGGACCAGGGGATACCCGAGGGTATCGAAAAAGGGGATATCCAAGGATATAAAAAACATGGACCCAAACGGGGTCAACAGAATGGGGGATCGATCAAGCAAACCTAAATGAGGTAAGCTAACAACCCAAAAGGTGTTGTTCATGATCCAAATGGGATTAACAGTAACATAGACCCAAATGGGGTCAACAGGGGCAGCTACAATATCCCTATAGGTGCTTATCTATTCACAGTTAAACTCTAGTAGTAGGCAATACAGTTTTCAAGTTCAATTAATATATATATATATATATATATACATCGTGCTAGCATTTATATAATACATTTTGCACATGTATGTGATCATATCATGATACACAATTCTCTAGTGTATAAACATGTATTTCATGTATTCTTAAAGTAATACCAGTACCCGTATCTGAATACACATATCATTATGATCTTTTTCTTAAGCATGTCATCATTAAGCATCACATGTTTTCATAGTATAGGTGCATGATCATATACACATTTACTCTATCATAGATGTACATGCATGTAAATATGTTTGCATATAACAAGCTTGTTCATAACTTCATCACATAAGTATGTATATATATATATATATATATATATATATATATATATATATATACATCTCATATGCCATACATAATTCAATGTGCATTCCATATGGGTACACATTTAGCTTAACAACATGTAATTAAGGTATATATATATATATATAATCATAACTTGATTTATAACCTTTGATGCATGCATTTCTATGTTAGAAATTACTTAATTTACAATGAAAATAGTTTAGATATAGAATACTATCCATTTGGGACCTTAATGTGAAGTCTGGGTGAAGTACAAAGGTGTCATGGTTACTAGATAATACCTAGTAATCGTGAGATAAGTTACATTTTGATTTTGGACTATCTCACGGTTACTAAGAAAAACCTAGTAAACGTGACATAGAATATGTACAGAGGCAAAATTACATATTTAACTAGTAATACGATTTTGACCTATAAAACATCATTTTTAGCGAAAACTTCCTTCTACAAGCTTGTATCCCTTTGTATCTAGTTTCTGTAAAATCAAAAATCATTTCAAAATCACATCTAGAACTCAAGATATTTATATTATTCTGATTACTATACCTATGAGGTGTACGGTGAACAGGTCTGGATTCAACCCTAAATTCCTTATTATTAAAGACATATTGAGGCTTAGATTCCTCTTATGAATTGTAGATATAGAAGTCTAATTTCCAAAAGATGTAACCTTATATCATTCGTATCATTGTACACAAAGATATATCATTTTTACCACATACTATTCTAGAACCAAAATTAATAGTTCATCTAAAATTCAATAAATCATATAAATTATTTAGATGCCAAATTATGGCTAGGTTCCTTCTACAATTTTGTAGCTTATGTCTTGTGTAACTTAGAAATTTTAATGGTCACAATTAGAGGTTTTTATTTCAATTTATGCTAAAATTACAGTCATTAGGTCAAGTGGTTTTATGTAATTTCGTCAAGCAAAACTTCACAAACTAGTTCCCTTTCTAATTGATCCAAAAATTCAAATTATTCACAAAATGTTCTACCAAAAATCATCCATAAGAAATTGTGAAAATTCTAATCCCATACCTTGGCCAAAATTTCCACCTACCTCACTATTTTTTTGCTTTTCCTTTTCCTTTGCTCCTTACTCCTTCTTCTTCTCTTTAATCAACAATTTATTCATTCAACATCAAACTTCTAGCATTTAACTCGATCCACCATTAACCAAAATGAGAAGAAGATGAAGAAGAAGAGATTAATTAACAATTTCACATGCTTACCTTTTTTTGTTACACTAACAATCTTGATTAACAACCATGCATGAATTCCTCTTCAAGAACCCTTTACGAATTTAACTATGGATATAAGAGTTGAGAGAAGAACATTTTCTGTAATTCCTTCAAGAAAAATCGGTCCCACACACTCTTTGTAAGGCCCCTAACATGAGCCTAATATAATTTGCATATTTGAATGGGATTTTTATTCGATCAAATTAAATTAAATGAGGAATTTTTATAAGTATGGGTCAAGAGGGGGTAAATTATCATGTTATTATGTTATTTGCATGAAAATAAAATTTTAAAGCATGATTTAATGTTAATTAAGGGTGAAATTGAAGTAAAAGGTGTTAATTTGGGGTAATTTGTAAACTCATGGGTCAAATGTGGATAAAAATTATTGTTTAAAGGTCAATTTGAGAGAAGGAATAAATGGATAGGTTAATGTTTGAAAGGAATTAAATGGAGAGGTTAATGTTTGATATGCAAATTTTCAAGGGACTAAAGAGGGGATTTTCTTTTTTGGTATAAGAGGCTTGAGTTAGTGGAGATGCAGGTGTCGTGTAGTTGTGTGCTGATCGGCATGTGAAGGAGAGAAAGCCATAAAATCTTCATCTCATCTTTCTCTCACTTCCATTGATTCATCACAATCAATTAGATGATAATTTTAGTTTTTAATCAAGAGTACAATGTATTAAACTTAAGGTAATTAAACTGTTAATTGAACCCTTCATCATATTCTTCTTCTTATTTTCTTTGGACTGAGAAGAACGTTAACTAAGTGCTGGAAATTTGAATGTCGGTGATTTTTGTGAAGGAGAAGAGAAAGGAAGGAAGAGCAAAGGAAAGGGTATTGCTAGAGGTTGAAGACATTGGGTTTGTCAGCCAAGGTATGGAAATTTAGGCTGTTCATATTGCATGTGAAATTGATTGCTGGAACAGGGTTTGATTTACAGAATTCAAAGTTATGTATTGTTGGATTTTAACGATATGAGGTTGAAGAAGATTGTCCTTGCCGGGTCATGAATGTCTTCACGAGTCGTGAACTTTTGTCCGACTTGTGAAGCACTTCACGAGTCGTGCATCTTTTTCCTCTGAGAATGTTGGGTTCACTCATGAAGATCTTCACAAGTCGTGAATTTTAGTCCGACTTGTAAACCTTTTCACGAGTTGTGAAGTATAGATTTTCTTCTCCACTCGTGAACCTCTTCACGGGATGTGAGTATTAGCCTTATAAGCTCCACTCGTGAATCTCTTCACGAGTCGAACATATCATCATGACTGAATGACCTATCTAGAATGTTTTGCTCATAAGTTGAGTTATAGAGCAGAAAATTGAATGATTCTTTTTGCATTGGAAAATAGACTTCTATACCTAAATTTCATGTGAAGGAACCTAGACTTAAATCTTCTTTTAATTACATGGAATTTAGGATTGAATTCGGACTAGTTCCCTAGACTGCACACAGAAATAGAATTTATAGAATTGGGCATATCTTTTTGTAGAGATGTTGAAATGTTACAAAATGAAATTCTGGAAGAATTAGAGACATGAAAGTCTAACTTTGATGAAGAAATGTTGGTTTAAATCCTTCTAAATGTTACATTATAAATTGTTCTAAATGTCAGTCCACATCATTTAGTTTTAAAACAGCCTATAGTATTTTTCAAATAACTCAAGCTATAGGTCAGATATGGAGATGAATTTTGATGCTCTGGAAACTAGACACATAGGGGGACAAAATTGTGGGAGATCATCTTGACAAAAAAATGAATTTTTCCTTTCCAAATGTGGCTCACAAGTTGAGTCTGAAATGCTGCCCTATACAGATTGTTGATGCACTTGACTTTATAATTACTAATTAAATTGAGATGAATAATTGTTTTTATGATAGTAAAATAAATTGGACAGGGCATGTAATATGACTATCGATGAAAGAATTATATGCATACATTTACATTCGTTGTGTATATGAATAACAATTATTGATGAAATATCTAACCTACACATGTAATTAGACCTGTACATGATTGTCATATGCCTAATTGATGTGCACATATGTAATCCTATGACATGAAAGTGCACATGATCTGAATGATGATAAATGCTTAAATTTATATTGGTAAACATGCTTATAGGAATAAGCCTACTATTTGCGAATGTATCAATAGGTATGTACATTTAAGATTTTGTACATGAATGTATGAGCATGTAATTGCCCTATGAGATAGAAAATGTTGTAACATGACTATGAACATGTGAGATGCTTAATGAGAACATGATCAAGTATATGATATGATGATTATATGTCATGCCTATATGTCATGATGCAAACTTATAGTCACACGAAATGGATGAGCTAATTGTGTAACTTGGCTTATGAAATGTGCATATATCTGTTTATGCACTAGAGAACTTATAGTTTTACAAGACTCTTTATATGTAGAAACAATATACTATGAATCCGGTCTTAGTATGTGAATTGATCACGAATATAGTTCTGCCTGCGATAGAGTTTTAGATGTGGATAGATAGGCACCTATAGGGAAATTACAGCTGCCATAGTTTGGCCCAATCGGGTCCATAGTATATATGATCCCATTTGGATCATGATCAGCCCTGTTTGGGTTATTAGGCAACCCCATTTGGGTCTACTTGACCGGTCCACAGTACAGTTTGGCCCCGTTTGGGTCTATAGATCTGACATCTTCGGATATCCTTCATTTTGATACCGATGTGTATCCATAGTTCCTGTTATCCACTGATAAAGCTAAGGCAGGCTAAACATTATTCATAGTAATGATCAAAATTAAACAGTTAAAGTTATTTGACTAAAGATTGATGTTGTGGATTATATTATTGGTTTACCCATAGGAATTATGTTTAATTTGAATATGTTTACATAGGAAATTGCTGTCTATATGAATTATGAATATGAGAATATTTGTTACTCTTTTGGATACAATGTTTAGGTACATGAGTATATGTTTTATTCTTTAAAGTATTGGTTATTATTGACATGATATGTTGTACATGTTATTTATTATACACATTGTATGTATATTTTGATGACCGTTGTGAGTGGTCATCCATCAATAGATATTCCCCACTAAGCTTTATAGCTTAGCACGGGTTATTTATCCGTGTAGGTACCGTTACCAAGACTTTTGCTCAGGGTCGATCTCTACATCAGGAAGGGCCAACTACCAACTGTTAATCTTGATGTAGGATGTTTTTTTTTGTATTAGTATTATCATATGTTTTGCTTTATGGCCAGTTATGTTATAAGATGTATATAGCTTATGAGAAATGCTGTAACTCACAAGTAGTAAAGCTAAGCAGAGTAAGGGTGCATGTGATACACATAAGTAATATTCATATAGTATAGTATGCATGATGCTAAGTATGAAATACAATACAAGAATAGACTTGTAGCACATATATAAGTTTATGAACAGTATGAAATGATTAAGGGTAAAATGATAGATTAAAAAATATATCGCATAAGCATGATTAATAGTAATGAAATTATCAGATAAATAGGTTTTTGCATAGTGGGTGCTACAATTTATGGTATCAGAGCCTAGGTTTAGCCTTTCCTGGGTAAAAATGAACCTAGGATTCTATAGTATGATATAGTGTTTTGCTGGCTTGATGCAGAAGTCCCTATTTTCTTATAGATCGAAGATGGAGAGCTCTAGGGATGCTTTTGAGGAATCGGCTAAAAGTAATAGGCCGGTTAGAACTAATCCCTCCAATCTTGGATCTTCATCATCCAATCCAAATGAGGTTCCAACAGCCATCCCTGCAGAAGCATTGTTAAAGATATCACAGGATATGGCTCAAATTCTTCAAAGGATAACTGCACCTAAAGCTCCAATATCTGAAATTAGGAAGCATGGTGCTGAAGAGTTTTTAGGCACTAATATGGAACAGTATGAGGAAGCTGAATTTTGGCTGGAAAAGCTAGAGAGAATTTTTTATGAAATCCACTGTCCAGTGGGTCAAAGGCATCTTGTGATGTGTCCTTATTACAGGGGGCTGCTTATGATTGGTGGAAGTTAGTGTTAAAGCAACCCTAGTTACCAGATCCTCCTACATGGGAATTTTTCACAGCTGAATTCAAGAAAAAGTATGTTATTGAGGCGTACAAGCAAGAGAAGTTAAAGCAATTTCTCAATTTGAAGCAGAGAGCTATGTCTGTGGCTGACTATGAGAAAGAATTTAGTCACTTGTGCAAATATATTGCTAATGAGATGTTAACTGATGCTTTTAAATGTAGATAGTTTGAAGATGGGTTAAATGATCGTATGAGAGAAAAGTTAATTGGATCTACATCTTTACAAGTGGTTAACTTCACTCAACTAGATACAGCAGCCTTGCAAATTGAAAAGAATGAAATTGCAAAAAGGGAGAAAGAACAGAGAAGGAGTGGGTCCAAGGGTGGATCTTTCACAGGAAAGAGAGCTAGAGTAGCTCAAGGAAATCAGCCAGTTGAGTCTGACTATAGTTCCGCAAAAAGGGATAGGAGACAAGAATCTTCTGCAGTGTCTAAGTTGGGAAAGGGAGCTTTAAGGAAACAGAGTGGGGGGCAACCTCCAATGTGTTAGAGAGTATGCCCTAGAGCCCATGTAATAGGGATGTTTTTCATATGTATGAAATTTATATTCTTAATAAAAGGCATCATTCATTTATTAATGCTGTGTTTGAATACATGAGTTTGTAAATCTTAAATTAATAAATGAAGTCCTAGATATTATAAACACAGTGCAAAGGCAATCATGAAGGTGTTCATGATGTGAGATGTCTATCGCATGCAAATGTGTTAATATCTAAATATCCCTAGTCATAGAATTAACAAGATAGGACATTGTTAATTCGGACAGACTAGCACATGTTATGCTTCTTGAATGGTTCAAGCAATGGTTCTCATAGTTGTGATTATGGATGATAATCAAAGCTAACATGTGGATGCTTGTTAGAGGAACAAGTTCATTGGAGACCTGCAAAGAGAATCCTCATATGGATATTAAATCTATGTCAGTGAGGAATCTCTTCATAGCGGTTGTGCAAGTATCCTTAGACTTGAGATCACCAAAGTTATCTTAAGTAGCAAGTGGTATACTTTGACTCCATAACTGATTACTTCCAACTGGGAGTGAACATAGTTAGGAGATTGGGTATATCATGACCTACTTGAAGATAGTTGAGTGATTGACAAAGGATTCACCATCCCAGATTTAACAAGGGAAGTTATCTCACATGATTCTATAATTACCTTGTTCAGTGAATCTCTGGCCAGAGTAATATGCCGAGATGGATGGAGATCCATGAAGGGCATTTTAGGAACAATGGTTAAATTAATAGAACATACATAATTAGATTTATATGAGTTGACAGAAATCCATACTCAGAATCTGATTGAGATAAGAGTGGTGAAAGGAGTAATTGCACGGTAACTGTTTCTATGGAAGGGTACAGTCAAACCACATGACTTTCCTGACATTTGGGTAGTCATGATGCCTAGCTAGAGGCCAATCATGACTTGTATAATGATGTATCAAAATATCAATAGAGATTGATAAATTGATTTAAAGGAGTTTAAATCATGTGAGTTTTGAATAGAACTCACAATTACATATTATACTGCCAACATGGACAGGAACCCAATAGGTCACACACATATAGAGAAAAGGGTAAAATGGTAAAATGACAAGGATAATAATATTTGATATTATTATAAAGGTAGAGAGGAGAATATGATAATAATTAATTAAAGAGTTTAATTAATTATGATCAAATAAAATTGTCCGCAGAACTTTTGAGAAATGTTCTGTAAATTGGACCTAAATGAAATAATGTATTTCATGATTAATTATTATTGTCTTATAAGTGTTATAAGACTACTATAAGTGTTATAGGACTGATATAATAATTAATAGGACCATTGGAGAAATTATAGAGGGCCAAAGGAATGAAGAAGTTGGAGGAAGCCCTCCAGAAGAGGGCTACACGCCAACTTCATACAGAAGGGCTTAGAGGGCTTTTTCTTGGACCAAATTAATTTATATATGTTACATAAGTGTTATGGAACTCACATATTTAATTTGGTTGGATTTGGAATCCATTTGGGTATTTAAATCCAATTAGATGCACAAAGGGCCTAGTTTGTGGATTTTGTGCATGGTCTTTTATGAAAAGATTTAATTTGGATTTAATTAAGCCCAAATGATTATAATTAATTCCAGAAGCCCAATTAATAATTCTCCAGCAATTTTAAAGAGCCCAATCTCATTAAGGAGTTGGAATTTTAACCTAACTATAAAAGGCCAACTAATGAGAATTAGGGTTAAGTGATTAAAACAAAAGGAAAGTCCTTTCACTTATTCTCTCTCCCTTTTGCGCCACTTCCCAAGCTAGCTCTTGGGAATTTTCGGCCAGCCCTAGTTGAACACCAAGTTGTTGGTTCAATTTACCCTTCTCTAGTGTGGATTACTCATTGGAGGTGTTCGATTTTGGACACTGTGGTTTGCGACAACCCGGTGCGAAGTAAAATCAACTGTTCAACAAAAATCAAAGGTGATTTTTCTTATTCTCATATAGTTATATTGTGTATTCATGGCAAGATCAGATCTAATGGTTAAAAAATTTTAAAATTCCGCTCATGTATGTGATGCATGTAACCGTTAAATTCCAACATGGTATCAGAGCCTCGGTTTTGCCATGGATATACAATTCTATATTTTTCTGCGGAATAAGTTTTGTTTTGTTTTGAGTTATTTATTTCATGAACTTTAAAATATTAGATTTGATTGTTCATGAATGAGAAATATTGATTTCTGGTTGTATGTGTGATCAAATAAATTTGACGGAAACAAAAACGGAACTTTTGAAGAAAAGTGACTAGGGTTTTGCGTGAAACCCATTAGGGTTTGGCGTGAAACCCTAGGTAATGTAGGGGCTGTTCTAATTTAATTTCTTATGGATCCATTTAAAAATCATTTAAATGATATTTTATGTGTTTAATATGTGATATTAAGCCGTAGGATCGAACGGAATTAAAATCGAACAAGTTTTGCATGAAAACTAGTTTTGTCGAAAAGTTCGATAAATTGGTGTTCTTCGTGTGTTCTTGATGTGTTCATGGTTAGAACGACTTTTGATCTTCTAAATCTGATATATATGATATATTAAAGTGTTTTTAATTAATTGGATTAATTAAAATGGGCCTTAAATTAATTTGATTAATTTTAATTCATTAAAACCACTTAATGGGCTTAATTATGTTTACGGACTTGGTTTAAATTAGTGAATGACTTGGTGGGCCCAATGAGCTGATTTAAATTAACTATTATAAACATTAATTAAGTTTATTAATGGGTTTTAAGGGCTGGAGTGGGCTTGGCTCATTCCAAAAGGCCCAAATGGTCCAAATGACACAAAACTAGTTTGTGTGTGAACACACTTAGGGTTTTTCTTCTGTGGGTTTCGGCCTACACTTATTTTAAGCCCAAAATTGATTCTTTTAATTATTTAATATGATTAATTAATTAAATAATTAATTTATAATTAATTAATAATCAATTTGATTGATTATTAAGGCAAGAACACATTCATGCAAAAGGGTTTCCTAAAATGAAAGTTTCCAAAATGGAAAAAGTTTCCTAATTTGATCACATCATTAAAATAACTCAAAATATAGTTTCAAAGGTTGAAACAAAGTTAGTAATCCATTTCTTTATGCATTAGAAAGGCATATAAGGGTGAATGATTGGCATGATGGTTAGTTATGGACAAAGCCCAATGTGATTGAGCATAATGCATGTTTTGGCCCAATGAGGACTTTCATGTCCCGGCCACTTGTTTTTGGTTTGTATTTCATTTCAAATTGTAATATGTAATTAGATTACTTAGATTAGAATTAGAAATAGAGATGGAGACCATTTTCAAGGAGCAAGATGGGCCGGATGGAGATCCAACAAGCTTGAAGATAATGTAATTATTTTTCTTGTTTGAATCATGCATACTACCTAGGTGTGACCTTTTGATTTCCCTCATGGCTCGGGGAAATCAATGTAGTGAAGTCCATAACTATACCATATTTGTATGCTTATATTTATGTGATAGATATAGGATGCATACCAATGTATGCCAACCATGTATGATGAGACTTAATTAACTAAAACCCTCAAACAAATACTAAGGTATATAAGCCTTCCATTAATTTGAGGAGAACCAGAGTTCTTTATAGTGTGGGTTGTTGACCACAGTCAAGCTCACATTATATCGAATATGTTCAAATCTAATTAAATGGGTCATCTTAGCTAGCCCATTAGTTTGTTGACCACAGTCAAGGCTAATGGTTCTAGAGGCAAGATTAGGGAATGCATATATGATATGCATGCATCAAGAGTTGATAACCTAATGATCCAATAGTTGTGTAGAGACACAATTGGTATAGAGATACCTACCTTTCAAGGGTATGGAATTTGGCTTGTTGACCACAGTCAAGGTCAAATTACATATCAAGGATTGGATATTGGCCCACTAAGAAAACCATCGGGTTTTCTCGGATTAAATAGTGAGGGCTATTAATTCGCAATAAAATAGTGGGAGTAAATGTATTAATTAAAGACCTTATTAATGCATACATATATATGAACATACTCTCATATCTTTTCATTTTCACATCTAGGTCATCATCATGAGCACATCAAACATTAATATACGATCAATCTTGGATAACAAGCTGGTTGGCAACAACTATTCTGACTGGATCAGGCAAGTGAGAATTGTTCTCAGGGCTGAAAAGATCCATTATGTCTTGGATAAAGATCCACCACCACTTCCATCAGATGATGCCATTGATGAGATCAAAGGCATTTATCGAAAATACATGGAGGATAGTGAAGCAGCAGCATGTTTGATGCTGGGTGCTATGTCCTCGGAGCTTCAGAAGCAACATGAAATGATGGATGCTAGAACCATTGTTTTGCATCTAGAGGAGCTTTATTCTTCTCAGGCTAGAACTGAGCAATATGAGATTGCTCGAGCTCTATTTAGTTGCAAAATGGTGGAAGGCACTTCAGCTGCTGCTCATGCATTGAAGATGTATGGGTATATTGAGCATTTGAGTAGACTTGGCTATGTTATGGATAATGATCTATACATAGATTTAATCTTGTACTCGTTGGCTCCAAGTTATGCACCTTTTGTGCTTAACTTCAACATGAACAAGATCCAAGTATCCATTCCTGAGTTAATCAACATGCTCAAGACAGCTGATGGATCATTTAAGAAAGATCCAAAAAGTGTCATGGTTGTCACTTCTGCTAAAGGCAAGAAGCAGAAGAAGAAGATGATAACCAAGGCGCAGCCAAAGAATGGTGGGATCTCCAAGAAGAAGGTTGCCAAGAAAGAGAATCCCAAAGGAACTTGCTTCCATTGTGGAAAAGATGGTCATTGGAAGCGTAACTGCAAGGCCTATCTAGATTCTCTTAAGGAGAAGAAGCAAGCTGTTGCATCTACTTCAGGTATTCATATGATTGAAATTAATACTTATTCTATTGCTTCAAAACAATCTTGGGTATTAGATACCGGATGTGGATCTCATTTATGTAATGATCTACAGGGGCTTAGAAGCTTTAGAAGAGTTGGAAAGGCAGAGATTTGTTTGCAGTCAGCTACTGGACAAAACATCTCTACAACTGTTGTGGGGACTTATCATTTGCCTCTTCCGAGTGGATTAGTACTGGAATTAAATAATTGTTATTATGTTCCAGCTTTGTCCAAGAGTATTATTTCTTTCAGTTGTTTGATGAACGATTATGATATTTCTTTAAAGGACAAATGTTGTTACATTTTTAAGAACAATATATTTTATGCAAAAGCTATCATTGAGAATGGTATATTTGTTCTTGATTTAATTAAAGAAGTACATAATGTGGATACCAAGAGAATGAAACATGATAATCTAAATACCTCATACTTATGGCATTGTCGTTTAGGCCACATAAATGAAAAACGCATGACCAAATTGCACAAGTCAGGTGATTTGGGATCATTTGATTATGAATCATTTGATACATGCGAATCTTGTTTATTGGGAAAAATGACAAAAGCTCCCTTTATTGGTAAAGGAGAACGAGCTAAAATGGTTTTGGACTTAATACATTCGGATGTATGTGGTCCAATGACTACACATGCTAGAGGAGGTTACTCCTACTTCATTACTTTCATAGATGATTATTCCAGGTTTGGATACATCTATCTAATGAAATATAAGTCTGAAGCATTTGAAAAGTTTAAAGAATTCAGAAATGAAGTAGAGAAACAACTTGGCAAAAGTATTAAAACACTTAGATCAGATCGAGGTGGAGAATACTTAAGTCAAGAGTTTCAGGATTATCTTAGAGATAATGGGATTTTATCTCAATGGACTCCTCCATATACACCACAATACAATGGTGTATCCGAAAGGAGGAATCGAACACTATTAGATATGGTTCGATCAATGATGAGCCGAGCGGACTTGCCTAAGTCTTTTTGGGGATATGCACTAGAAACTGCTGTTTATGTGTTAAATAGAGTTCCTAGTAAATCGGTTGATGTTACTCCATATGAGATGTGGAATAACAAGAAACCCACGCTTTCTCATATGAAAGTATGGGGTTGTCCTGCTTATGTGAAGAGGACAATGTCAGACAAACTGGATGTTAAGTCTGACAAATGTTTATTTGTGGGATATCCAAAAGAAACGTTTGGATATTATTTCTATAATCCCTTAGAACAAAAAGTGTTTGTTTCAAGGCATGCTGTCTTCTTGGAAAAAGAGTTTCTCCTACGAGAAGACAGTGGGAGTAAAATTGAACTTGGTGAAGTTCAGGACCCACAAATAGAAGTAGATCAACCGATTGAACCCGAAACTGAATTTCATAATGATGAGATTACAGTTGAACCTGATTATACACAGAATCCTAGAAGGTCTACTAGGATGCGTTCTATCCCTGTGAGATATGGATTTCACATTGATTCGGATAGAGGCATAACTGTAGTAGAGGACAATGAGCCTACAAGCTATCAAGAAGTTTTGAACAGTTCAGAACGTGATTTATGGCTTAAGGCTATGCAGTCCGAAATGGACTCCATGTATGAGAATAAAGTATGGACTTTAACTCAACCACCTGAAGGGATAAAACCCATAGGGTGCAAATGGGTCTTCAAAAAGAAGACTGACATGGAAGGTAATATAGTTACCTATAAAGCTCGCTTAGTAGCAAAAGGTTATCGTCAAAAAGAAGGTATTGACTATGACGAAACTTTTTCTCCTGTAGCGATGCTTAAGTCTATAAGAATACTTTTAGCCATTGCAGCTCATTATGATTATGAGATTTGGCAGATGGATGTGAAGACAGCTTTCCTTAATGGAAATCTTACCGAGGATGTGTATATGACACAACCAGAAGGATTCACATCAGGAAATGGCGAAAAGGTATGCAAGCTTCAAAGATCCATTTATGGATTGAAGCAAGCCTCTAGGAGTTGGAACATACGATTCAATGAGACAATCAAAGAGTTTGGTTTCTCACAGAATGAAGATGAACCTTGTGTGTATAAAAGGGTCAGTGGGAGTGCAATTGTCTTCCTAGTTCTATATGTAGATGACATATTGATCATGGGAAATGACGTTTCTCTTCTCCAATCTGTTAAAATATGGTTATCCAAGCAATTCTCCATGAAAGACCTTGGAGAAGCATCCTATATTCTGGGAATAAGGATCTATAGAGATAGATCCAATAGGTTGCTAGGTCTTTCTCAAAGTACATATATAGATAAAGTATTGAAGAGGTTCAATATGGATCTCTCTAAGAAAGGGTTTATACCCATGGTGCATGGGAAACACCTTTCTAAGTCTATGTGTCCACAGACACTGGAGGATAGAGAGAGCATGAATAGAATACCATATGCATCTGCAATTGGTTCTATCATGTATGCTATGTTATGTACACGTCCAGATGTAGCATTTGCTTTGAGTGTCACAAGCAGATTCCAATCTAATTTTGGAGAGGAACATTGGGCAGCTGTCAAGAATATTCTTAAGTACTTGAGAAGGACTAAGGATGTATTCTTGGTATTTGGAGAGGGCAGTTTGGAAGTAAATGGGTATACGGATGCCAGCTTCCAATCTGACAAAGATGATTGTAAATCACAATCTGGTTATGTGTTCATAATGGGAGGAGGAGCAGTTAGTTGGAAAAGTTCCAAACAAGAAACAACTGCTGATTCCACGACAGAAGCTGAGTACATTGCTGCTTCAGAAGCAGCCAAAGAAGCAGTCTGGATCAAAAAGTTCATAACCGAACTAGGAGTGGTGCCTAGCATTGTTGATCCGATTCCTTTATATTGTGACAACAATGGAGCCATTGCGCAAGCGAAGGAACCACGGTCTCATCAGCGATCCAAACATGTTCTCAGACGCTACCATCTCATAAGGGAAATAGTAGCTAGAAATGATGTGAAAATAGAAAGGGTTCCCACAGATGACAATGTGGCGGATCCCCTCACTAAAGCACTTTCCCAGATAAAGCATGATCACCATATAAATAGCATGGGTCTGAGACATATGAGTGATTGGCTCTAGTGCAAGTGGGAGATTGTTAGAGAGTATGCCCTAGAGCCCATGTAATAGGGATGTTTTTCATATGTATGAAATTTATATTCTTAATAAAAGGCATCATTCATTTATTAATGCTGTGTTTGAATACATGAGTTTGTAAATCTTAAATTAATAAATGAAGTCCTAGATATTATAAACACAGTGCAAAGGCAATCATGAAGGTGTTCATGATGTGAGATGTCTATCGCATGCAAATGTGTTAATATCTAAATATCCCTAGTCATAGAATTAACAAGATAGGACATTGTTAATTCGGACAGACTAGCACATGTTATGCTTCTTGAATGGTTCAAGCAATGGTTCTCATAGTTGTGATTATGGATGATAATCAAAGCTAACATGTGGATGCTTGTTAGAGGAACAAGTTCATTGGAGACCTGCAAAGAGAATCCTCATATGGATATTAAATCTATGTCAGTGAGGAATCTCTTCATAGCGGTTGTGCAAGTATCCTTAGACTTGAGATCACCAAAGTTATCTTAAGTAGCAAGTGGTATACTTTGACTCCATAACTGATTACTTCCAACTGGGAGTGAACATAGTTAGGAGATTGGGTATATCATGACCTACTTGAAGATAGTTGAGTGATTGACAAAGGATTCACCATCCCAGATTTAACAAGGGAAGTTATCTCACATGATTCTATAATTACCTTGTTCAGTGAATCTCTGGCCAGAGTAATATGCCGAGATGGATGGAGATCCATGAAGGGCATTTTAGGAACAATGGTTAAATTAATAGAACATACATAATTAGATTTATATGAGTTGACAGAAATCCATACTCAGAATCTGATTGAGATAAGAGTGGTGAAAGGAGTAATTGCACGGTAACTGTTTCTATGGAAGGGTACAGTCAAACCACATGACTTTCCTGACATTTGGGTAGTCATGATGCCTAGCTAGAGGCCAATCATGACTTGTATAATGATGTATCAAAATATCAATAGAGATTGATAAATTGATTTAAAGGAGTTTAAATCATGTGAGTTTTGAATAGAACTCACAATTACATATTATACTGCCAACATGGACAGGAACCCAATAGGTCACACACATATAGAGAAAAGGGTAAAATGGTAAAATGACAAGGATAATAATATTTGATATTATTATAAAGGTAGAGAGGAGAATATGATAATAATTAATTAAAGAGTTTAATTAATTATGATCAAATAAAATTGTCCGCAGAACTTTTGAGAAATGTTCTGTAAATTGGACCTAAATGAAATAATGTATTTCATGATTAATTATTATTGTCTTATAAGTGTTATAAGACTACTATAAGTGTTATAGGACTGATATAATAATTAATAGGACCATTGGAGAAATTATAGAGGGCCAAAGGAATGAAGAAGTTGGAGGAAGCCCTCCAGAAGAGGGCTACACGCCAACTTCATACAGAAGGGCTTAGAGGGCTTTTTCTTGGACCAAATTAATTTATATATGTTACATAAGTGTTATGGAACTCACATATTTAATTTGGTTGGATTTGGAATCCATTTGGGTATTTAAATCCAATTAGATGCACAAAGGGCCTAGTTTGTGGATTTTGTGCATGGTCTTTTATGAAAAGATTTAATTTGGATTTAATTAAGCCCAAATGATTATAATTAATTCCAGAAGCCCAATTAATAATTCTCCAGCAATTTTAAAGAGCCCAATCTCATTAAGGAGTTGGAATTTTAACCTAACTATAAAAGGCCAACTAATGAGAATTAGGGTTAAGTGATTAAAACAAAAGGAAAGTCCTTTCACTTATTCTCTCTCCCTTTTGCGCCACTTCCCAAGCTAGCTCTTGGGAATTTTCGGCCAGCCCTAGTTGAACACCAAGTTGTTGGTTCAATTTACCCTTCTCTAGTGTGGATTACTCATTGGAGGTGTTCGATTTTGGACACTGTGGTTTGCGACAACCCGGTGCGAAGTAAAATCAACTGTTCAACAAAAATCAAAGGTGATTTTTCTTATTCTCATATAGTTATATTGTGTATTCATGGCAAGATCAGATCTAATGGTTAAAAAATTTTAAAATTCCGCTCATGTATGTGATGCATGTAACCGTTAAATTCCAACACAATGTGTCCCCATTGTTCTAGGCAACATTGGGATAGTTGCAGGAAATTGACTGGGGCATGTTTCAAGTGTGGTGGTACCGATCACTTCATGGCAAATTGTCTTTCGAAGAGGGATCAAGGTGTTTGACATCAGGGCAGTAGAGGAACTTATAATTCACCATCTTCAAGTAGAGGCAGAGGAAGAGGACATGGGGGATCGAGGCATCAGGGATCCCAGTCCAGGAACATTTCTGAATCAGTTGACAGGCCCACAGCTCCAGTTGTTCCTATTCGGGCTTATGCAATGAAAGCTAGAGAGGATCAAAGTGCTCCAGAAGTTATATCTGGTATTTTCTCTCTCTTTGATTCTAACATGCATGCACTGATTGATCCTAGTTCCACTCATTCTTATGTTTGCACTGGGGATATGGGTAGAAATGAGTCTACTGTACATGAACTGGAATATGATATATGTGTAACCAACCTTTTAGGTCACAGTGTTGTTGTTAATAGAGTGCATAAACAGTGTCCTATTGTAATTCAAGGGAAAGAATTTCTTGCTAATCTTATTGAATTGCCATTTCGAGAGTTTGATATTATATTGGGTATGGATTGGCTGTCTAGACATCATGCAGTGATTAATTATGAAGCTAAAACTGTAACTCTTATTGGTGCTGATGGTAAAGAAACTTTAGTTCAGGGCATTCGATCTAAACCCATAGCTAATGTAATAACAGCTATGCAAGCTAAGCGATTTTTGAGAAAAGGGTGTGAAGCTTTCTTAGCACTGGTACTTGATTCAAGAAAAGAGATTGTGAATCTCCAAGAGATTCCAGTGGTGAAAGAATTTCCTGATGTGTTCCCTAAAGACTTGCCTAGTCTTCCACCTGAAAGGGATGTTGAATTGTCTATAGAAATTCTATCTGGTATAGCTCCTATTTCGAAGGCACCTACAGGATGGCTCCTTTGGAATTGAAGGAACTAAAGATTCAACTACAGGAATTGCTTGACAAAGGCTTCATTAGGCCTAGTGCATCACCTTGGGGTGCATCGATTTTATTTGTGAAGAAAAAAGATGGATCTTTGAGGATGTGTATAGATTACAGACAGTTAAATAGGGTAATAGTAAAAAATAAGTACCCTTTACCTAGAATTGAAGATTTATTTGATTAGTTGAAAGGTGCTGGAGTGTTTTCCAAGATTGATTTGCGAATGGGTTATTATCAACTTCGAGTTAAGGATGTGGATGTTTCAAAAATAGCCTTTAGAACCCGATATGGGCATTATGATTTTCTGGTGATGCCATTTGGGTTAACAAATGCACCGACTGCATTTATGGATCTTATGAATAGGGTATTTAGACCCTACTTGGATCAATTTGTTGTTGTATTCATAGATGACATTTTGGTGTATTCGAGAAATGAAGCGGAACATGCTGAACTCTTGAGAATTGTTTTACAGACTCTGAGGGAGAATAAGTTATATGCTAAGCTGAGCAAATATGATTTTTTGCTTAAGGAAGTTTCTTTCCTTGGTCATATAGTATCTATTGAAGGCATTAGAGTGGATCCAGCAAAAATTGAGGCTATAGTGAATTGGAAGCCGCCTCGAAATGTGATAGAAGTGAGAAGTTTTCTAGGCTTAGCAGGTTATTACCGTCGTTTTGTGAAAGGCTTTTCAGTTATAGCTGCACCACTCACTAAACTATTGAGAAAGGGCATAAAGTTTGAGTGGACTGACTGGTGTCAGGCAAGCTTTGATCAGTTGAAGAAATTTTTGACAGAGGCTCCAGTTTTGACACAACTAGTTACAGGAAAGGAGTATGCTATGTATAGTGATGCTTCCAGAGTTGGCTTGGGGTGTGTTTTAATGCAAGGTGTTAAAGTAATTGCCTATGCATTTAGGCAGTTGACGTAGCATGAGCAAAACTATCCAACCCATGACCTAGAGTTAGCAGCAGTAGTGTTTGCCTTAAAAATTTGGCGACATTATTTGTATGGAGAAAAGTGTAGAATCTATACAAATCACAAGAGTCTCAAATATTTGCTTACTCAAAAGGAACTTAACTTGAGGCAGCGAAGATGGTTAAAACTATTTAAAGATTATGATTGTATAGTAGATTACCATCCAGGCAAAGCTAATGTTATAGCTGATGCCTTAAGTCGTAAAATGATGGCTGCTATGATTGCGCATCACTGCAGATGGAAACTTACTTATATGGTGCTTTAATAGCACAGTTGAAGATTAGATCTTGTTTGAAGCAAACAGTGATCGATGCTTAGAAACATGATGAAAGGTTGCAATAGATTTTGAAGTCTTCGCATGAAGGGACCCAGTCTGAGTATTCAGTGAAAGAGGATGGGGGTGTGTATTACTAGAATAGATTATATGTTCCTGATGACAAAGAATTAAGAAGAACAGTATTGAATGAGGCTCACAATACAATATTTACTATACACCCTGGTGGGAATAATATGTACCAAGATTTGAAACAAGGTTATTGGTGGCCTGGCATGAAGAAAGATGTGGTAGCATATGTCTCCAAATGTTTGACTTGTCAGCAGGTGAAAGCAGAGCACCAGTTACCCTCTGGTTTGTTGAACCCTTTCCCAATTCCACAGTGGAAATGAGAGGATATCACCATGGACTTTGAAACAGGATTGCCCCTTAACAGAAAAAAGCGTGATGCAGTGTGGGTTATAGTTGATAAGCTGACTAAATCAGCTCATTTCATACCAGTTCAAATGGATTACCCTATGGATAAACTGGCAGAACTTTATGTAAATGAGATTGTTAGACTGCATGGCATTCCAGTGTCAATAATCTCTGATCGAGATCCGAGATTCACATCAAGATTCTAGCAGAGTTTGCAACAAGCACTAGGAATTCAGCTCCGTTACAGTACAACATTCCACCCTTAGACGGATGGTCAATCTGAATGGGTTATCCAAATTTTAGAAGATATGATGAGAGGATGTGTTTTGGATTTTACAGGAAGTTGGGATAGATATTTAGCTTTAATGAAGTTCGCTTACAATAACAATTATCAAAGGAGCATCGAGATGGCACCTTATGAGGCCTTGTATAGCCGAAAATGTAGAACTCCTATTTACTAGACTGAATTGTCAAAGCACAGAGTCATTGGTCCAGATTTTGTTAAAGATACAGAAGAAAGGGTACAAGTTATCAAGCAGAGATTGAAGGAAGCTAGCAATAGACAGAAGTCGTATGCTGATTTAAAAAGGAAAGACATTGAATATCAAATGGGTGACAAAGTGTTTTTGAAAGTGTCCCCTTGTAAAAAAGTATTGAGATTTGGGAAAAAGGGTAAACTGAGCCCGAGGTTTATCGGCCCAAATGAGATTCTTCAAAGAGTTGGGCCAGTGGCATACAGGTATGTTCTCCCTAAGGAACTAGCCAAACTCCATGATGTGTTTCATGTTTCTATACTTCGGAGGTATCGATCAGATGAATCCCATAGGATACCAGTTCAAGATGTGCAAGTACAGCCGGATTTCACTTATGATGAAGAGCCTATAGCAATTCTGGCTAGAGAAGTTAGACAGCTAAGGAATAAGCAAATTCCACTTGTTAAAGTGCTTTAGCAACATTTAGATTTACAAGAAGTTACTTGGGAGCCAGAAACAACTATGAAGGAACAATATCCTCACTTATTCAAAGCAGGTATGAATTTTGGGGACGAAATTCTTAAGGGGGAGAGAATTGTAAGGCCCTTAACATGACCCTAATCTAATTTGCATATTTGAATGGGATTTTTATTAAATTAAATTAAATTAAATGAGGAATTTGTATAAGTATGGGTCAAGGGGGGGTAAATTATCATGTTATTATGTTATTTGCATGAAAATAAATTTTTAAAGCATGGTTTAATGTTAATTAAGGGTGAAATTGAAGTAAAAGGTGTTAATTTGGGGTAAATGTATTGTTTTGGAAACTCAAAGGTCAAATGTGGATAGAAATGATTGTTTAAAGGTCAATTTGAGAGAAGGAATAAATGGATAGGTTAATGTTTGAAAGGAATTAAATGGAGAGGTTAAAGTTTAACATGCAAATTTTCAAGGGACTAAAGAGGGGATTTTCTTTGTTGGTATAAGAGGCTTGAGTTAGTGGAGATGGAGGTGTCATGTAGTTGTGTGCTGATCGACATGTGAAGGAGAGAAAACCAAAAAATCTTCATCTCATCATTTTCTCACTCCCATTGATTCATCTCAAGCAATTGGATGATAATTTTAGTTGGTTAATCAAGAGTACAATGTATTAAACTTAAGGTAATTAAACTGTTCATTGAACCCTTCATCATCTTCTTCTTTTTCTTCTCTTTTGGACTAAGAAGAACGTTAAATAAGTGATGGAAATTTGAATGTCGATGATTTATGTGAAGGAGAAGAGGAAGGAAGGAAGAGCAAAGGAAAGGATATTGCTAGAGGTTGAAGACATAGGGTTTGTCAGCCAAGGTATGGGAATTTAGGCTGTTCATATTGCATGTGAAATTGATTGCTGGAACAGGGTTTGATTTACAGAATTCAAAGTTACGTTTTGCTAGATTTTAATGATGTGAGGTTGAAGAAGATTTTCCTTGCTGAGTTGTGAATGGATTCATGAGTCGTGAACTTTTGTCCGACTCATGAAGCTCTTCACAAGTCGTGCATCTTCTTCTAATGGGAATGTTAGGTTCACTTGTGAAGATCTTCACGAGTCATGAATTTTAGTCCGACTCATGAACCTCTTCATGAGTTGTGAAGTATAGATTTTCTTCTCCACTCGTTAACCTCTTCACGAGACGTGAGTATTAGCCTTATAAGCTCCACTCGTGAATCTCTTCACGAGTCGAACATATCGTCACGACTGAATGACCTATCTAGAATCTTTTGCTCATAAGTTAAGCTATAAAGTAGCAAATTGAATGATTCTTTTTGCATTGGAAAATAGACTTCTATACCTAAATTTCATGTGAAGGAACCTAGACTTAAATCTGCCTTTAATTACATGGAATTTAGGATTGAATCTGGACTAGTTCCCTAGACTACACACAGAAACAGAATTTATAGAAATGGGCATATCATTTTGTAGAGATGTTGAAATGTTACAAAATGAAATTCTAGAAGAATTAGAGACATGAAAGTCTAACTTTGATGAAGAAATGTTGGTTTAAATCCTTCTAAATTTTACATTATAAATTATTCTAAATGTCAGTCCACACGATTTGGTTTTAAAACAGCCTATAGTATTTTTCAAATAACTCAAGCTATAGGTCAGATATGGAGATGAATTTTGATGCTCTGGAAACTAGACACATAAGGGGATAAAATTGTGTAAGATCATCTTGACAAAAAAATGACTTTTTCCTTTCCAAATGTGGCTCACAAGTTGAGTCCGAAATGCTGACAGATTGTTGATGTACTTGACTTTATGATTACTAATTAAATTGAGATGAATAGTTGTTTTTATGATAGTAAAATAAATTGGAAAGGGCATGTAATATGACTATCGATGAAAGAATTATATGCATACAATTTACATTCGTTGTGTATATGAATAAAGATTAGTGATGAAATATCTAACCTACACTTGTAATTAGACCTGTACATGATTGTCATATGCCTAATTGATGTGTACATATGTAATCCTATGACATGAAAGTGCACATGATCTAAATGATGATAAATGCATATATTTATATTGGTAAACATGCTTATAGGAATAAGCCTACTATATGCGAATGTATCTACAGGTATGTACATTTAAGATTATGTACATGAATGTTTGAGCATGTAATTGCCCTATGAGATAGAAAATGTAGTAGCATGACTATGAACATGTGAGACGCTTAATGAGAACATGATCAAGTATATGATATGATGATTATATGTCATGCATATATGTCATGATGCAAACTTATAGTCACAAGAAATGGATGAGCTAATTGTGTAACTTGGCTTATGAAATGTGCATATATCTGTTTATGCACCAGAGAACTTATTGTTTTACATGAATCTATATATGTAGAAATAATATACTATGAATTCAGTCTTAATATGTGAATTGATCACGAATATAGTTCTGCTTGCGATAGAGTTTTAGATGTGGATAGATAGGCATCTATAGGGAAATTACAGCTGCCATAGTTTGGCCCAATCGGGTCCATAGTATATATGATCCCATTTGGAACATGATCAGCCCTATTTGGGTTGATAGGCAACCCCGTTTGGGTCTACTTGATCGGTCCACAATACAGTTTGGCCCCGTTTGGGTCTATAGATCTGATATCTTCGGTTATCCTTCATTTTGATACCGATGTGTATCCATAGTTCCCGTTATCCACTGATAAAGCTAAGGCAGACTAAACATTATCCATAGTAATGATCAAAATTAAACAGTTAAAGTTGTTTGACTAAAGATTGATGTTGTGGATTATATTATTGGTTTACCCACAGGAATTATGTTTCTTTTGAATATGTTTACATGGGAAATTGCTGTCTATATGAATTATGAATATGAGAATATTTGTTACTCTTTTGGATACAATGTTTAGGTACATGAGTATATGTTTTATGCTTTAAAGTATTGGTTATTATTGACATGATATGTTGTACATGTTATTTATTATACACATTGTATGTATATTTTGATGACCGTTGTGAGTGGTCATCCATTAATAGATATTCCCCACTAAGCTTTATAGCTTGGCACGGGTTATTTATCCGTGTAGGTACCGTTACCAAGACTTTTGCTCAGGGCCGATCTCTGCATCAGGAAGGGCCAACTACCTACTGTTAATCTTGATGTAGGATGTTTTTTTTGTATTAGTATTATCATATGTTTTGCTTTATGGCCAGTTATGTTATAAGATGTATATAGCTTATGAGAAATGCTGTAACTCACAAATAGTAAAGCTAAGACGAGTAAGCGTGCATGTGATATACATAAAGTAATATTCATATAGTATAGTATGCATGATGCTAAGTATGAAATACAATACAAGAATAGGCTAGTAGCACATATATAAGTTTATGAACAGTATGACATGATTAAGGGTAAAATGATAGATAAACAAATATATCGCATAAGCATGATTATTAGTAATCAAATTATCAGATAAATAGGGTTTTGCATAGAGGGTGCTACACTCTTTCTCATAAAATGTTGACTTTTTATATTAGCAAGGGAAAATTCCCTATAAAGCCCTTTAACTTTTTACATGTCCTACATTTAAACCTTACCTTTTTACATGTTACAAATTGACCTATCCATTTATTTTTTCTCTTCAATCAACCTCTCAAATTTTTCTTTTATTCACATTTAACCCTTAAGATGCCATATTTACAAATTTACCCCAAATTAATATTTTGTACTTCAATTATACCCTTGAATAATATTAAATTATAATATTAAATTTTATTTTCATGCAATTACTATAATATAACAAATTTATCAATTGTCCCCATACCCTATGTGTAATTCATTTTTTTAAATTAATCTCAATCAAATAAAATCCTACTCAAAACTTGCATTTTTTATTAGGGTCATGTTAGGCACCTCACACATTGCTCCAAAGATTCAAGATGCCCAACCCACCAAAGTTTGATGGTACATCTGACCCCTCTACTTATGTGAAGCACTATACATTAGTTATAAAGGGGACTCCCTAGACTACGAAATAAAAGGTGAAGTATTCCTATCTCAGTTTGGTAGGCCCATTAATAGATTGGTATCATGGGCTAGGTAGGCAAACCAAGAAGGATTGAGACTTGTTTATCGAGGAGTTTCTAAAGTAGTACGACCGTAGTACTAGGATGAAAGTCACTTTGAATGACCTTGAGTTGCTTTAATAGAAGCATGATGTGTAACACCTTTATCATATAACCTAGCAATATCACTTTATCATGTATCATTAAACATGCTTTATTATACTAATATGACATTAACTATACTATATAGAGATCTTATAAGAAAACATAATTGATAATATATGAACTTTGAGAATAATACTTTACTTACATATGAATCTCTTAAAACATTACAATATTTACATATACCAAACATCTGTACTATATAAAAATTTCCAACATCAATTAAAACCTCCAAACCAAAATGAACCCAAAATGAAGACTATATACTTTCCAATCTTTTAAGACTTATGTTGGCCATCCTACTGTAGATATTATCCTTGAGAAAAAGTCCTATCTTGACAACCTACATAGATAAAAACCTATGCTAAGCTATAAAGCTTAGTAGGAAACAAATAACATGTAGATGACCTATTTCAAAAGTCATCAAAAACACATAATCATAAAAGCATAATTATTTTTAGAAATACAAACTAATTATTTAAATTAAAAGGCTATGATCACAAATTTCAAGGTATTGTACAAATACATTTAACTCTTATATACCACTTCTTCACTTATTAACAATCTACTTAATTATCATATATTTACTTTGGTATATCAAATATTCATGTATCCTTAAGTTTTTAAATCTTAATTTAACTCTCTTGTTCTTTATCATTTGTACTTGTTTATTTTGAGAGTTTAAGTAATCTTTCTAGTGTACATGTAACACCCAAGCAATACTTGTAGAAATCCCTATTAATTACTCATGCAAGACTAAACATCATTAATCTAACACTATACTATTTTCTTATTTGTTATACTGATTATTAATTGTTTGCACTTGTTAACAATTTTATACTTTTAGTCCCTTAAAATATTAGTATACATCTACATCTCATCTTTCATATCTTTGTTATTTATAACTTTAGATTATTTCTAGTTCTATGTCTCTATCTAGCATTTGATCATATTATCACTCGGATGTTTACCTTATCATACGTGAAGTTACACATGTTTTAACAAAACTAAAGTATATCACAGGAACATGTTTATCAATCATACACATCAATTATGCATTCACAACTTGATTGTCCTTATATGTAAAGGGTCACTCATGTCATTCATCAATGTCAAAAAATAACAACTAACTATAAAATATGTAGATTAATTAATATGATTATTCTAAATCATCAACCATGTGCATATTCATATACATATAACTTGTCATCCGAAGTATAGGAAACACTTTACATCAATGACTATGTATATGCAATATTAAAATACTATGTTTGTATATTATATGTAATTTGACTCATTATCATATTAATTCATATAGCATACATTGATTTATATAAAGATCATATGCAACTCAAGTCAAGATTTGTCATGTTTTCTCTTTCCTTTAGCTTTATACGATATTTTTCTTTACTTTATATTAAGCCTGCACTATTCTATAAAAGTAGATAACGGGTGGTACATACAGTACCCAAAGGTACGAGTCATATGAATACTCAAAGTTAACAATCATATAGATCCAAATAGGGCTAAACTATACTATCATAGTTCAAAATTAGAAAATTCAAAGTTGTCAAAAAAATTATTTTTCACTTCTAAATATTAATTGGCATTATTCGAAGCAGGTTTATGTAAATGGAATAATTTTTTGAAAGCTTGTGAAATATTTTCAAGCCAGTCAAAGTTTCGTCAAACCCTAATATGGTCTAGGAAAATTTTTCACTGTCCATTGTGAAGGCCTTTTTAACCTCAATTTCACCTCAAATTACAACATTGGGCTCGATTTAATTTATACTTTCTAATGGTGGAAAAATATTTTTGTGGGTTTTGGGTGGTACTATGAACCCCAGTACCGTCTCAATTTCACTATTCAATGCTAGAAAATACTATTTATAAAAGCTAAAATTTTGGGCCATTATAATCTACACCTAAGTTCCCATTCTAGAGCCACTATTCTAATTAGAAAATCTCCCATTTCAAGCAAATCCAATGACTAGTATAAGCACAGTTCAATAAATCCTAGACTTAAGATAGAACTCTATTCTAGAATCACCCATCTAAAACCTACGTATATCCCAAAGACATCTGAACCAAATAAAATCTACAGCTAGAATTCAAAACATCCATTACAAAATCATTAAGAAAACTCTACATGGAGAATATGAGAATGTGGCATATAAAACCATGATAATCATTCAAATCCAACTTCAATAATCATTCTGAATAAAATCAAAGTTAAATTAAATAATGATAAAAATGTAAAAAAGAATCATCAGGAAGACAAAACAAGTAATTAAATTTAAGAAATGAACAACAAAGTCATTACATAAGAAACATAGGGATTCAAAGTTCCATTAGGAAAAAGGGAAATCTCTGCACTATTCATCTATAAACTATGGAAATAAAAGAAGAAGGTTGAGATACTTATAGTAAATCTACAAATTCTTCCAACTTTAAGATCTCGATGTCTTCTTTAGAGTAAACCCAAGACTTTTAATTGAACATAGGATTCTATGGACAATTAAAGAATTTGAATATAATTTATACTATATTTTTATCAAAAGTAAATTGGTTTTTAAAGAAAACCGTAAAGGAAAATAATTATAGAGAAAAAGTGTGAAAGAAAGGAAAATTGATGAAGAAGATCTTGTCAAAATTGAATTCAAGACCTATATACTGGGCAAGTCACAGTCTGAGTAATTAGGGCCTTTGTATTGAGCTATACTTTTCCTAAACAAGCAACAACAATAACTGTGAGCTTTAAATACTTGCCATGTTAAATGCTTTTGGACTGAAAGTTGAAAAAAACTTATATACCTTATGACTAGTAGGAAAATCCTGCCTGCTATGAGCCATCCTCGAAAATTGCACTTTTAAAATCCGCCTAACCTCATAGCTATTAGGAAATAATTGATAGCTATAACCTAAGTCTGTATTTGCAAAAATGTAATAAGGTTCATAAAAATTTAGCTCAATTAACAAGATCACTAAATTCTAACTGAAAAAAATAAAAACATTGAATAAAAGACTAAAAAACACACTAAAACATAACATATTAATAATTGAAAGTTATCAACAACCCCACATTTTACCTTTGCTTGCCTTTGAGCAAAACAACCAATCCTCATTTTTTAATTTTCCAAACTTTAACTTATAAATTAAATATTCAAAAATAAGAAAGCAATAATTAATATAATCAACCTAATGAAATTCTAGACCAACAAGATTCAAGAAAAGAACATACAATCAAGTTTCTAAATGTGTTTGTACTAACCAAAACATTTAGCATGAGATTTTCAAAACAAAACTTCTAGTACAATTAAGCAATCAAGTAGGAAATAAGTACATAAATCCACTTATATTTTCATGCTTAAATCTCAAGATATGTCATAGTCCTCTCTTTTGTTAGCGAAACAATATAGGTCACCTCTACCAAACAACACAAGACTTGTGACCGGTGCCTAGCAAGTGTAGTAAATCAGTTAAGTAATATAAGAAAATAAGATTAAGACCCTTAAATATCATACCTTAGAGGTTGTGTATTTTAGATTTTATAGTGAGCGATGTGTTGAACAATTCCTAAGTTTTATAGTGATTATTAATTAACTAATGTAAAAAGCAGTAACTAAACAAATCAAGTACTGAAGCTAAATCAATTAATTGCAAAACTAGAATAAAACAAGATGCAAAAGATGATAACTTCAATATTAAAAATGTTTTTGCTAAGAGACTATCCACCTCAACTTCTATTATAATGACTCAATCAAAAGTAACACAAGTGGTTATGGAAAACCAGTTCAAAGTCAAATATCTTACTCAGAATATAATTCTAAGTACTAAACCCTTAGATTATTAACAATCTAATACTTAGGATATCAACCCAATTTATAAAATTCTGAACTTTCATTAGATCCTCTTTCAAGAAATCTAACTCCAAACTATTCTTAATTCAAAATTCTTAGTTCAAATTGAACTCTTGAATAACACATTATTGCCTCAATTCTCAAAACACAATCAAGCATCAACATAAGGAAATGAAACTAAGATCATGCAAATCATAGGTCATAGATTAAATTGACAATCAACCATTTATTCAATAGATTAAATATCAATTCAACATAACCTAAGATAAGTATTAGCTCAAGAATTAAGAAATAACACACTTGTATTGAAATTAGGATCAAATTAAAGTCATTATAGTAAAAGAGTGAGGGTTCAAGTTTCCCTTAGCAAAAGTAAGCAAACCTGCTCACGGTTCATCATAGAAATAATTGAAAAAATTAAATAAAAAGTTATAATGCACATAAAGTCTTAAGCTTCTCTTGATGTCTTCACAAAACAACCAAGTCGTAGCTTTAAACCTTAAGTTAATTGGAAACTTGAAACTAGGTCCAAAATTGTGAATAAAAGTCCTTATCCCCTTCAATTTTGGTGTTAAACTTACTTAAATATCCTAAAGTGAAAGAAACTAGTCACCACCAAACTTTCTAAATCAGGAACGTTTATCATAATTTAGGAACACATACTTCAGTAGGGTTGATTTTCACCCCTATCAAGATGATCTTCTCTACTTCTTTTTTATAAACACCTTGGTAGGGTTGAATTTCAACCCAACCGAGGTGTTTGCCTCTAGACTGAAATGCCACAATTCCTCATTTAGGGACCTCGGTTGGGTAGATTTCTAACCCTACTGAGGTGATTCACTTCCTTCTTTAAAAATTCACCTACAAAACACCAAAATACAATTAAGCACACACAAATCAAAGACTTATAAAATTAATCACAAAACTCACTAAATTGACTCTAAATTAACTCCTTACAAACTCTAAAAACAATAATACATATAGTTATAATTTAAAGTTATTAAATACCCCATACTTAGTCTTTGCTCGCCCTTGAGAAAAATTGAACAAACTAACTCCTAAAAATAATCAAACTTTAACCAAGAATCCTGCACTTCAAAATCATGCTTAACAACTAACAAATGCACTTAACAAAATTCCAACTAGATCAATTCAATCAAGAAAATATAAGCCAGTTTCCAAGTGTGTACAAGACAAAAACATTTTAAATCCTTTTAAAATCAAAACACCAATGTAATCTCATAGTCAAGCTCTAGAATTGATGTACACCTAAATGTACAAATAGTTTTATGCTCGAAACTCTAAAAGCACCATAACCCTCTCCTTTATCACCGGAAGTCGATGGTCATCTTCACAAAACAACATAAAATCAAACATATAATCACTAAGACTTCATTAAATTGTAATGTGGTCATAGTGATGGTTAACAAAGAATGGACAATAGTAAATAAGAAGAATTGCCAATCTCTAATTGAAATATACCAAATTGTTTCAAACTTCACTCAACTGAATAAAAAACATACCACTTAACCATACTTGCTCACTTAACCCTTCATACATAATGTTATTTGAGAGAGAAAATTACTAAAACTCCTATAAATTTTCACAATTCTACCATATTCAAAAGTCACAACTCTTTTCTTTTCCCTTGTAAATACCCCACACTTACAATTTTGCCATAGATTGCTAGCTTTTAATTTAAACTTTTGGTTTTTTCCTTTTCTTCCTTTTTCTTTCATTTTTTTGAAGAACTTACTAGCTTTCTTGTTACCAACAAATGATACATGGGTATTCACAAGCTCATCTTTTTATTATTTACTTGACTTTAACAATTAACCCTTGACAATAATATCCCAAGAACCCTTTATACTACACTCTTCAATAACCCCATAAATATTTATCCATCCTAATCCTAGAGTGAACAATTCTTAGAAGGGGAGATAAAAGTGTTTTAAGCTATATGGTAAATAGATGACTATAACAAGAAAAATAAATATGGCACACATTAAGCATGCCTTATTAGGCTCAAAATGGCTAACAAGGGAAAAATATACAAACAGGGTAGGTAAATAAGCTTAGCTATGGCTAAACAAGAAAAATGTACCTAAATTACTTTCTAGATTGTTTGAGCTTTTTTCATGCTTCAAAGGGTGATGAGAAAGGTTCTAGTGTCTTAAAATTCCTTACTCAATTACCTAATTGCACTAGTCTTTCTTCTTATTTCAAAACTTGTGTTAGTGTTCAAAATGTGGAAACTAACAAATATTATTCAAGCTTAATGCTAGCCTAGCTAAGATTCCACTAAGCAATATTCCTGCCTCAATGCCAAATGACTGGTGTCTAGCAAGTGTACTTGATCAATTAAGTAATATAGGGAAATAAGATTAATACCCTGAAATATCGTACCCAAGGGACTATATAAATTGTGTATTCTAGATTTTAGAGCGATTGATGTTTGAAAAAATTCCCAAGTTTTAGAGTTGTGATAAATTAACTAAGTGGAAACAATAACTTAACAAAAAAGATGATGAAATTAAAATAATAACCGAGAAACAGAACAAGATTCTAAAAGATGGTAAAATTTAATATTAAAAACACTTCTGCTACAAAAACTATCCACCTCAACTTCTATTGTAATAACTTAATTAAAAATAACACAAGTGACTATTGAAAACTAGTGTAAAGTCTGATATCTTATTCAGAATATTGTTCTAAGCATTAAACCCTCATATTATGAACAATTCAATACCTAGCATATTGATCCAATTTATTAATTCCTATACTTTTATTAAACCCTCTTTTGAGAGATCTAACTCCAACCTATTCTTAATTCAATTTTTTTATTCATAATTATACTCTTTACCAATACATAATTATCTCAATTTTTAGAACATGATCATGCATTGAATTAAGTAATTTAACAAAAAACATACATATCATAAGTCATGGATTAAATTGATCACTAACCATTTATTCAATACATCAATAATTAACTCAACAAAGCTCAAAATAAGAATAAGCTAAAGAATTAAGAAATAACACACTTGCATTAAAAATTAAGCACAAACCAAAGTCATTACAATAAAAGTATAAGGGTTCAAGTTTTGCTCAACAAAAGTAAAGAAGATTGCTCATTGTTCATTTTAAAAACGAAAGAAAAACTGAAATTAAAAGATACAATACACATAGAGCTTCAAGCTTCTATTGATGTCTTCTTAAAACACCAATTCTTAACCTCCAAACCCTAAGTTCTTGTCTCTTGAAAACTAGGTTTAAAACTTGTGTAAAAATTCATCCTACAAACTCTAGTGTCTATGTTGCTTAAATACTCTATAAAAAGGAAGAAAACCTTATGCAAATAACCTTCCTAAACTAGAAGAAAATGGGATGTATGTCATAAATAGAACAATATTCCATGTTAGAAGGCGAAATCCCTCCATCTAGGTGATGTATTTTTCGATGACTCTTGCATTGCCTCGGTAGAGGGAGAATTCACTCCACTAAGGTGGCCTTCTTTATGTCTTCATGATACCAAGCTTCCCTCAATAGAGGGAGATTTTCCCTCCACAGAGGTGAGCTCTTTTGGACTACATGATGATTGTCTTCTAAATTCTTTAGTTAAACACAATTTCTTCCTTTCTCTATGAACTTTCTTCTTTTCTTCAACTAAGTACCTAAAAACACCAAAAATTATGATTTAGTCAACAAAAATAGAAAATAAGAATTAAACATAAAATTAAACTAATTAACACTAAAATAACATATTAAACACATAAACACACACTAATAATGTACTTATAATTCACAATTATTAAATACCCCACACTTAGTCTTTGCTCACCCTAGGGCAAAATTGAACAAACCAACTTCTAAAAAATGATCAAACTTCGATAAAGAATTATGAAGTTTAAAATCATGCTTAGCAATTAACAAAAGCACTTAACAAAACTATAACTAACTTAGATTCAATCAGAAAAATATGAGCTAGTTTCCATATATGTGTGTAAGACCAAAACATTTTAACCATTTTCAAAGTCAAAATACAAATGTAATTTCATAGTCAAGCTCTAAAATTTATGCACACCTGAATGTACAAATGGTTTCACACTTGAAACTCTATAAACACCATAAACCTCTCCTTTAGCATCGGAACTCGAAGGTCATCTCTGCTAAACAACTTAAAATCAAACATAAAATCACTAGGTCTGCATTAGGTTGTAATGTGGTTAAGGCAATGGTTAACAAAGAATAGATAAAGATAAACAAAAAGAATAGCCACCCTTTGATTGGATAAGTTAGCATTTCTAAAATTCATCCCACTAGCTCGAAAGCATACCACTTAACCAAACTTGCTTACTTAACCCCTTATACACAAAATATGTTTTGAGAGAAAATCATTGAAACTACTCTCAATTTACAATTCAACAAAATTTTGAAGTCACAATTCTTTTCCATACATTGCTAGCTTTGTTTTAACAATTCTTTCTTTTCTCTCTCTTTTTAATGCACTTGCTAGCTTCATTATAGGCAACCAATGATAACATAGGTATTTTCAAGTTCATCTTACATTAATTACTTGACCTTAATAATAAATCTCAATAATAGTTCCCCAATAGCCTTTTCTAATACATTCTTTAAAATACGCAACAAATATTAATATATCCCAATCCTAGAGTTGCCAATTCTTAGAAGGAAAGGTAAAGGCTATTTAGGTTATATGGTTAATCCATAAGGGTAACAAGAAAAAATAAATATGACACCCATTAAGCATGCCTCATAAGGCTCAAAATGGCTAACAATGAACAAAAAGACACATAGGTTAGTTAAACAATCTTAATATGGCTCAACAAGAAAAATATGCCTAAGTCACTTTCTCAGTTTGTTTCTATGCTTCTAAGGGTGATGAGGAAGGTTCTAGTGGCCTAAAATTCCTTTCTCAACTACCTCAATGCACTTGTTTTTCTTTTTATTTCAAAACTGGTCTTAGTGTTCAAAAAGTGGAAACTAACCAATATAGTTCAAGTTGAATGCTAAACTAGCTAAAATTTCATCAAGCAACATGCTTGCCTTAGTGTTAATCAAAGATTCTGATCATTACATATTCTAAGTTAAAGTTCAACAAGTTTTATTTTTGAGAATAAACTAGGGCGAACTAGACTTCGTGTAAGCTAAATGAAATTCAAACTAAACTATGTCATTATTGCTGACAAAATAGAAAACAACTTAAAAACTACCATAAGACTAACAAAATAAAGCTTTAATATTACTACTAAAAACATCTTACAAAGTTACTATTATGAAAGTTACAATTAAAGCAACAAACTACAAAGCAGAAAAAAGATAATAAAAAAAATAAAAACATAAATTTTCATGAATAAAGGGGAGGTTTGAGATTGTCTAATTCTTGAATCTCTTGAGCAAAATTTGAGCTTAGATAGGCTTTACCCCTTCATAAAACTTTGTTGTCCTTAGCAAAATGTAGCTCGGATAACTAGGGTGGTGGTTGAAACTACTCGTAAAAGCGTGTTGTGAAATGCTCAAAATTCATCTTCAAATCAACGATGCTATCTTGCAAATTGTCAATAATCCCTTGTTGCATATCCAACCTAACATTTACTTTATTCATAAAGGCCACCATATGTGGGGAAGGCTTTATTACAGCTGCATGCACCTCTTGATCTTTATCACAATTTTAGCCAACTGTGATCAGCTGCAAGTATTCATCTCTATCCATCCAATGTTAGTGTGGCTTATCCCACAGCACCCTAAATTTTTTCAGCATTGTAAAATCTATAAACTGGGGTTCACCAAGGGAATCCCTCATATCCAAGTGATTTACCATTTTTTCCATGATTTTGGTGATCCATCCTAAGGAAATTTGCTTAATTACATTAGGCTTTTATTGTAAGTCCTCAATCTTATGCCATAAATGAAATGCTCTATTCAGTTTGATGCCTTCAACCATAGACCTTAATATAAGGCACTCACTGATGGAATATGACATGGTATGAATCTCATGATAGCACAGCGGAAAACAAAAATTTTAATCATACATACCATACATATCCAAAGCTAGAATCGAAACATGCAATTTTAGGGTTGTAGAACTTACAACTTATGATGCTTTTTGAAAATTGAATTTTGTGATGGCCAGCAACTAAGATGACTCTATCCGCCTTAGTTCTCGATCACCAATGCCAAGGAACAGCCTTTTGCGCCACTCCCTCTATTCTCACACACACACTTGCACCGACGGCTTAAAATCGAGATTGCTAGCTCTCTTTTTCGGTATTGTGTAATGGTTATAGTTTGAAGCTACAAAATTTGATTTTGTACTTCTCTTAGGTTGCTATTATTACCCAAGAACACAAGAGAATGAGGAACTATCCTTTCTCCTTGTGAAAAATTGGGCCAAAAGAATTGAGAGAGGAAGAGATGAAATTCACGCCAATTGCATAGAAGAACTAGGGTTTGGGCCAACTTCTTCTCATTTTGCTCCTAGGGTTTTATTTATTTATATATCATTATCTTTTAGGCAAGTGTTTTCATCTGAATTTACTACCTTAAGATAATTAATTCAAACTCTATCAGTTCCTAAAGATAAGTCATATATTTTGAATTAAACTCCTTTGAATTTAAAATTCAAATTTGAAATAGAACATAAGACATTTAATTAAATGAAATCACTTAATTAAATAAACAACATGTGCCGAAATTCCTTGATTTCCCTCTTGGAATTTCGGCCACTTCATTAATTATATAAGTGATTTGATTTAATTTAAATTCCTTTAGCCTTTAATACTCAATTAACTTAATTAACACAAGATAATTAATTAATTGAAATTAAACCTTATGGGCTGAATTTCTCTCTCTCATGGAACAAAGCCCAATAGCAATTTTATAACCCATTACATACATTAATTTGACTTTAATTAAAAGCCCAAATTAATGCCCAATACTTAATTTAAGTATTTTAAGCCCAATGCTTTGTGTGCAATCCTATAGGTCCATTTAATGTTGGCAATGAATTAATAAATTAATTCAAAGGCTATATATATTCTCTAGCAAGATATTATAGCAATCCAAATTAAATGAAAATGCATATGGCATTTAGTGACCTAATGCAATTTTGCATAGTCCCTTACCCTTAAATATCAGAATTAATATAAGGCATGGAACAAGTCATCCTTATATATATTAATTCCTTTCTTGATATTCCAGTGACACTGAACTCTCAGATAAGTAATGATTACTCATTATTCCATCTCGGTATGGCCATACACTTCTCAGTTCACTGATCAAGTGGCCGGTGATATTTTCTCTCTTATCGAGAGGGGTAATCCCTTCACTTCTCTCATGCTCTCTAACATGAATCAATGCATACCCAATCATACCCGTACTTGTCACTCTGTTACGAGCACATTAGGTGTATGTCAAAGTACACAGTAATTCATAAAGAGTTTCATAGAGATTTCAGGTCTAAGAACTCCGATACAAAACTTGCATATGAGAAACACTTATGACTTGTACCATGTAGTGTTCTCATGAGCGGATCGAATACAGATACCATGTTCTTTAACATTTATCTATGATCTCTGATTGACACTCTTGTCCTAATGATCCATAAGACAGAACTCATAATATCAGAGAGAGCATACTAGTCTTAATTCATTTGTTATTCCCATAACAATGACTGACTAGGGATATTTAGAATGAAGTCCCATTTGTTTCAAGGTCTTACAATCCATGTGCCTCACACATGATAACTTCAACCGAAACGACATTCTTGGATAGTTTTATCAATTGACATGCACGGGAATACAAAAGATAAAACAAATGCCTCATTTTATTAACTAAGTGTTTTATTACAATGTATTGGGGCTAGGGCTTAAACTAACAATCTCCCACTAGAACTAGTCCCAATTGGGCATAGCCCTAAGTCCGAACGCTCTCAAATGAGCTTCGTGCAGATTTGGACGTAACTGTTTTGTCAAAGGATCTGCTACATTGTCTTCACTTGCTATCTTGCTAACCTTGACGTCCCCACGATCAATGATTTCTCTGATCAGGTGGTACCTCCAAATTATGTGTTTGGATTTCTGGTGTGACCGGGGCTCCTTGGCCTGTGCGATGGCCCCGTTATTGTCACAGAAAATTTCTAATGGATCTAGGATGCTTGGGACCACTCCTAATCCATTAATGAAATTTTTAATCCAAACAGCCTCTTTTATAGCCTCACTTGCTGCAATATACTCAGATTTTGTAGTTGAGTCGGCAACAGTTTCTTGCTTTGAGCTTCTCCAGGTGACAGCACCACCGTTCAAAATAAAAACAAACCCAGATTGCGATCTAGAATCCTGAGTGCTAGTCTGAAAAGCAGCATCGGCATAACCTTGTATGACGAGCTCTTCTTGACCACCATACACCAAGAAGTGATCCTTAGTCCTTCGCAGGTACTTAAGGATCCCTTTACAGCAGACCAGTGCTTCTCACCAGGGTCTTGCTGAAACCTACTGATTATACTCAGTGCATGAGCAACATCCAACCTAGTACATAACATAGCATACATGATAGATCCAATAGCAGATGTATATGGGATTCTACTCATGTTGTCCCTTTCCTCTTTGGTTTTAGGGCACTGTTCTTTAGTCAAAGGAACTCCCAAAGCCAAAGGTATGTACCCTTTCTTTGAGTCTCCCATACTAAAATGCTTTAGTACTTTGTCTATGTACTTTTCTTGACTTAGTCCCAAAAGCCGATTCGATCTATCTCTATAGATTCGAATACCAAGTATTGTCTCGGCTTCACCTAAGTCTTTCATTGAGAAACACTTTCCCAACCATTGCTTAACCTTTTGCAATGTTGGAATGTCATTCCCAATGAGAAGGATGTCGTCCACATATAGGACTAGAAATACTACTATGCTCCCACTAACCTTCTTGTACACACAAGGCTCATCTTCGTTCTTGATGAAGTCAAATTCTTTGACTGCCTCATCAAAACGAAGATTCCAACTTTGGGATGCTTGCTTTAATCCATAAATGGATTTTTGAAGCTTGCAAACCTTCTTAGGATGCTTGGGATTGACAAAACCTTTAGGCTGTGTCATATACACATCCTCAAGTAAATTTCCGTTAAGGAAAGCAGTTTTGACATCCATTTGCCATATCTCATAATCATGATATGCAGCTATGGCAAGCAAGATCCTAATGGATTTGAGCATGACTACAGGCGAAAAGGTCTCGTCATAGTCTACACCATGAGTTTGTCGAAAACCTTTTGCTACTAGTCTACCTTTGTAGGTCTTATCAGCTTTGAGTTTGAATAGCCACTTGCATTCAATTACCTTAGCACCTTCCGGTGGATCAACCAAGGTCCAAACCTAGTTATCGTACATGATGGAATATTACATGGTATGATAATCATGATAGCACAGCGGAAAAACAAAAAATTTTATCATGCATACCATACATATCCAAAACTAGGAACGAAAACATGCAATTTTAGGGTTTTGAAACTTACAATAGATGATGCCTTTTTATTCTTTGATTTTGTGATGTCCAGCAACCAAGATGCCTTTATCCACCTTAGTTCTCGATCACCAATGCCAAGGAACAGCCTTTTGCGCCACTCCCTCTATTCTCACACACACACTTGCACCGACGGCTTAAAATCGAGATTGCTAGCTCTCTTTTTCGGTATTGTGTAATGGTTATAGTTTGAAGCTACAAAACTTGATTTTGTACTTCTTTAGATTGCTATTACTGCTCAATAACACAAGAGAATGAGGAACAATCCTTTCTCCTTGTGAAAAATTGAACAAAAGAATTAAGAGAGAGAGAGTCACTATTCACGAGTTACTATTCATGCCACCAAAAAAAATTAGCTTTAAGGTTTTATTTCTTTTAATATATATGCTTATCCTTTGGCAAGTCATTAATCTGAATTCAACTATCCTAAGATAATTAATTCAAACTCTATCACTTCCTAAAGATAAGTAATATATTTTGAATTAAACTCCTTTGAATTTAAATTCAAATTTGAAATAAAACATAAGAAATTTAAATAAATGAAATCACTTAATTAAATATATAAGTGATTTAATTTAATTTAAATTCCTTTAGGCTTCAATATTCAATTAACTTAATTAACACAAGATAATTAATTAATTGAAATTAAACCTTATGGGCTAAATTTCTCTCTCTCATGGACCAAAGCCCAATAGTAATATTATAACCCATTACATACATTAATTTGACTTTAATTAAAAGCCCAAATTAATGTCCAATACTTAATTTAAATATTTTAAGCCCAATGCTTTGTGTGCGATCCTATAGGTCCATTTAATGTTGGCAATGAATTAATAAATTAATTCAAAGGCTATATATATTCTCTAGCAAGATATTATAGCATTCCAAATTAAATGAAAATGCATATGGCATTTGGTGACCTAATGCAATTTCGCATAGTCCCTTACCCATAAATATCAGAATTAATATAAGGCATGGAACTAGTCATCCTTATATACATTAATTCATTTCTTGATATTCCAGTGACACTGAACTCTCAGATAAATAATGATTACTCATTATTTCATCTCGGTATGGCCATACACTTCTCAGTTCACTGATCAAGTGGCCGGTGATATTTTTCTCTCTTATCGAGAGGGGTAATCCCTTCACTTCTCTCATGCTCTCTAACATGAATCAGTGCATACCCAATCATACCCGTACTTGTCACTCTGTTACGAGCACGTTAAGTGTATGTCAAAGTACACAGTAATTCATAAAGAGTTTCATAGAGATTTCAGGTCTAAGAACTCCGATACAAAACTTGCATATGAGAAACACTTATGACTTGTACCATGTAGTGTTCTCATGAGCGGATCGAATCCAGACACCATGTTCTTTAACATGTATCTATGATCTCTGATTGACACTCTTGTCCTAATAATCCGTAAGACAGAACTCATAAGATCAGAGAGAGCATACTAGTCTTAATTCATTTGTTATTCCCATAACAATGACTGACTAGGGATATTTAGAATGATGTCTCATTTGTTTCAAGGTCTTACAATCCATGTGCCTCACACATGATAACTTAAACCGAAACGACATTCTTGGATAGTTTTATCAATTGATATGCACAGAAATACAAAAGATAAAACTAATGCCTCATTTTATTAATTTCAAGTGTTTCGTTACAATGCATTGGGGCTAGGGCTTACACTAACAATCTCCCACTAGCACTAGTCCCAATTGGGCATAGCCCTAAGACCGAACGCTCTCAAATGAGCTTCGTGCAGATTTGGACGTAACTGTTTCGTCAAAGGATCTGCTACATTGTCTTCACTTGATATCTTGCTAACCTTGACGTCCCCACGATCAATGATTTCTCTGATCAAGTAGTACCTTCTGAGTATGTGTTTGGATTTCTGGTGTGACCGGGGCTCCTTGGCCTGTGCAATGGCCCCGTTATTTTCACAGAAAATTTATAATGGATCTAGGACGCTTGGGACCACTCCTAATCCATTAATGAAATTTTTAATCCAAACAGCCTCTTTTGCAGCCTCACTTGCTGCAATATACTCAGATTCTGTAGTTGAGTCGGCAACGGTTTCTTGCTTCGAGCTTCTCAAGCTGACAGCACCACCGTTCAAAACAAAAACAAACCCAGATTGCGATCTAGAATCCTGAGTGCTGGTCTGAAAAGCATCATCGGCATAACCTTGTATGACGAGCTCTTCTTGACCACCATACACCAAGAAGTGATCCTTAGTCCTTCGCAGGTACTTCAGGATCCCTTTTACAGCAGACCAGTGCTTCTCACCAGGGTCTTGCTGAAACCTACTGGTTATACTCAGTGCATGAGCAACATCCAACCTAGTACATAACATAGCGTACATAATAGATCCAATAGCAGATGCATATGGGATTCTACTCATGTTGTCCCTTTCCTCTTTGGTTTTAGGGCACTGTTCTTTAGTCAAAGGAACTCCCAAAGCCAAAGGTATGTATCCTTTCTTTGAGTCTCCCATACTAAAACGCTTTAGTACTTTGTCTATGTACTTTTCTTGACTTAGTCCCAAAAGCCGATTCGATCTATCTCTATAGATTCGAATACCAAGTATTGTCTCGGCTTCACCTAAGTCTTTCATTGAGAAACATTTTCCCAACCATTGCTTAACCTTTTGCAATGTTGAAATATCATTCCCAATGAGAATCCACATATAGGACCAGAAACACTACTATGCTCCCACTAGCCTTCTTGTACACACAAGGCTCATCTTCGTTCTTGATGAAGTCAAATTCTTTGACTGCCTCATCAAAGCGAAGATTCCAACTTCGGGATGCTTGCTTTAATCCATAAATGGATTTTTGAAGCTTGCATACCTTCTTAGGATGCTTGGGATTGACAAAACCTTCAGGCTGTGTCATATACACATCCTTAAGTAAATTTCCGTTGAGGAAAGCAGTTTTGACATCCATTTGCCATATCTCATAATCATGATATGCAGCTATGGCAAGCAAGATCCTAATGGATTTGAGCATGACTACAGGCGAAAAGGTTTCGTCATAGTCTACACCATGAGTTTGCCGAAAACCTTTTGCTACTAGTCTACCTTTGTAGGTCTTATCAGCTTTGAGTTTGAATACCCACTTGCATTCAATTACCTTAGCACCTTCCGGTGGATCAACCAAGGTCCAAACCTGGTTATCGTACATTGATTGCATCTCGGATTTCATGGCTTCAAGCCAATTTTCCGAGTCTGGGCTCTCAATAGCTTCTCGGTAGGTAGTAGGATCCTCACGATCTACTAACTCAATAGTGTCACTGTCAGTGATTAGAAATCCATATCTCTCAATCCCCTGACGTACCCTACCGGACCTTCTAGGTTCTTGTGTAATGGGTTCTTGTTCCACAACTGGTTGTGAACTTGATCCCATTTCCAAACCATCCTCTATAGGAGTTTGTGGTGCTTGAATTTCTCCAAGTTCTACTTTACTCCCACTGTCTTTCTTGAGAAGGAACTCCTTTTCCAAGAAAACAGCCTTGCGAGCAACAAATACTTTGTTCTCGGCTTGTGAGTAAAAGTAGTATCCCTTTGTTTCTTTAGGATAACCCACAAACAAGCAGACAGTGGATTTGGACTCTAGTTTTTCAGATGTTAATTTCTTAACATGTGCTTCACAGCCCCAAATCCTGAGAAAAGACATATTTGTTCTTTCCCAGTCCATACCTCGTATGGTGTCTTCTCAACTGCTTTAGTTGGAGTATGGTTCAATAGAAACGCAGCAGTTTCTAATGCATAACCCCAAAAAGAGATAGGAAGATTAGCTTGACTCATCATAGATCGAACCATGTCCAACAGAGTTCGATTTCTCCTTTCGGACACACCATTCCATTGAGGTGTTCCAGGAGGAGTGAGCTGTGAATTAATACCACACTTCTTTAGATGACTGTCAAACTCTTGGCTTAAGTATTCGCCACCTTGATCTGATCGAATGGCTTTTATACTTTTGCCAAGTTGGTTTTCTACTTCATTCTTAAACTCTTTGAATTTCTCAAAAGTTTCAGACTTGTACTTCATCAGATAGACATAGCCATATCTACTGAAGTCATCTGTGAATGTCACGAAGTAGCTAAAACCACCTCTAGCATGTGTACTTAAAGTTCCACATACATCGGAATGTATTAATTCCAATAAGCCATTAGTCCTCTCGCCATTTTTATTAAAAGGACTCTTTGTCATTTTTCCATGCATACATGGCTCGCATGTATCATAAGACTCTAAGTCGAATGACCCAAGCACTCCAATTTTGTGGAGTCTTGAAATGCGTTTTTCGTTTGCATGTCCTAAGTGACAATGCCAGAAGTAAGTAGGGTTCAATTCGTTTGATTTAACCCTCTTTGTATTAATGTTGTATATGGACTCTTTGTTTTGTAAACCAAGGATATAAAGGCCATTTTGAAACATGGCATTGCCATAAGAAATGCCTTGGCGACGAATATGAGCATTGCCATTTTTAATAACAAAATCAAATTCATCATTATCCAAACATGAAACTGAAATAATGTTTCTGCTCATAGCAGGCACATAATAACAATTATTCAAAACAATACAAAGTCCGGAAGGTAAAGTGAGGTGATAGTTTCCTATCTCCATGGCAGCAACTCGTGTTCCATTCCCCACACGGAGGTCCACTTCATTCTTCCCAAGTAACCGCCTATTTCTTAACCCCTGCACATTTGAACAAATGTGAGAACCACAACCAGTATCCAATACCCAAGTGGTAGAAATAGAAAGGTTAACTTCAACAATAAAAATACCAGAACTGGACGCCTTGGCTCCATTCTTCTTTTGTTCTTCCTTAAAGAGAGCACAATTCTTCCTCCAATGCCCTATCTTGTTGCAATGGAAGCAAGTGCTCTCACTCTCTTTGAGTTTTGGCGCCTTGGGTTTGGATTGGGCCTGAGGTGCACTCCCACTTGACTTGGGTTTTGCCTTTCCCTTTCCCTTTCCCTTAGCTTGTCCCTTCTTAATTCCCTTTTGAACCATTAGTACGGGATTGGTCTTTCGAATGTTTTCTTCAGCATTCTTAAGCATCCCATGAAGCTCAGTGACTGACTTGTTCATTGCATGCATGTTATAATTCATCACAAATGGATCATAAGCAGCAGGTAATGATCCTAAGATCAAGTTAGTGGCCAATTCCTTTGGCACTAGTACTCAAGCTTCTCAAGAGTATCAAGATACCCTTTCATCTTGAGTACATGGGTACTAACAGAAGTACCCTCAGCCATCTTGCAAGAAATTAAAGCCTTTGTTGTCACGAACCTCTCGTGAAGAGCTTGTTCTTGGAACATCTCCTTGAGGTGCACCATGATCGCATAGGCCTCTTGGTCCATAAATTGCTTTTGCAATTCAGGCACCATAGTGGCCAGCATCAGACAGGTCACATCATTGGAGTCGCTCTTCTTGGTCTCAAAAGTTTCCTTTTGAACCGCAGAGGCGTTCCTTCCTGGTTCATCAGGCAAGGGTGCATCCAAAACATACGACTTCTTCTCTTGCTTAAGAACTATTCTTAAGTTTCGAGACCAGTCTATGAAATTGGTGCCATTCAATTTGTCCTTTTCAAGGACCGATCGCAATGAGAAATTGTTGTTTGAAGATGCCATTTTCAATCTACAATAAAATTTAGCAAGATTAAATGAGGTCTTATTAATGATCCCACAAACCGAATTAATATCCCTTTAAATAATTCGCGTTAGTGATTTAATGTGGGCCAAGATCCACTTTTCTCAACAAATTATGTGTCAAGCTGAGCTTGTACACCTAACAAGTTACGTTACTTAGGTAGGAAAACTCCAATCATGTCTCGTACATGACTCTTGGATCAAATGGGCTAACATCTTAGGATGTTATAGCACAACCCATTTATTAGTTGCCTAGGTCCGGGCATCCCTTTCCATGATAAGTCCAACCTACATTCACAACCCATGCCTCACAAAGATAATCGGGCGCATCTAGGACTCCTAGTCTACGTGACCGATGATCGATGCCTTGACATGTTTCGAATTAGGAAGGCAACTTTATGACTTACTATTTTAGGGATTTATTTTATTACGGCTTACATGGCATACGCTTTGTCATCCATACATAGCATGCATATATATATAATTGCATAAAGTAAAGCGTGACAAACATGGGCCCAAAAACCTACAACTAAGATTCTATACTATTACATAAGAATCTTCGAGTTGGGCTTCTCCACTCCGGTGGGCTTCGTCTTGATTTACAAGTCTTCAAGTATATTCTATTCTAAGAAATAAATGAAACTTTTACAATAAAATATAATGGCTCGTAGGCCATATTTAATTACAAAAACCCAGGGCCCATGAATGCACCATGCATATCCATTCATCACACCAAACAAGCAAATAAATATACATAGCATTCATGGATCAAACAAAGTCCAATTTTAATTAGATTTAGCCAAGCCCATTAATGGAAATTGTGTACTTGAAGCTTTAAGAGATGACCCTGTGATGGGCCTGGGCCGAAGCCCAATGGACTAAATCCTCTTATTGAATAAGTTCTCTTAAAAGCCCAAAACACAAACTAGTTAGATTTGTGCTATAAATCAACTCTAGCATAATTTCCAATTTAGCCATTTTTAATTTTATGTCATACAGCCCATAAACATTAAAAATGCATATAATATGTGCTAACATGAATTAAAAATAAAATCATGAAGAACACATATATAGTACACGACATTCATGCAAAAACAAACAAACAACAAAAACTAGTTGTTTAATGCTTATGTAATGCCATAAAATGCACAAACATTTAAATCAATTTTATGAGTCATTTAATAATCTAAATAATTCCATAAACATTGATTTAATATTCTTTACCATTTTAATCTAAATTTGTTTTTACCATTTTAATCAAAACATAACAAACAATGTTGATTAAACATGTAACAAACACAAACTAGACATAGTTTTAAGTGATTTTAAAATTAATCAATTAAATTGTCATGGACCAGAATTAAAACCAAATTTAAAACATGTCCAGACCTGATATTTAATCTTTAAAAATCACTTACAAACATCCCAAAAACGTTTTTACATTTAATTTTGAAAACTAGTTGTTAAAATTGCAATTTACATGCCAACTAGCACCTAGTTTCATAATTAACATGTACCATCAGGTATAAATAATTAAATCCGACCATTACCAGCCCTAATAACATCTTAGGACAGTATATTAACATGTCATATTAATTATAATACCTATCTAATCAATTAAAATCGTTTTTACACCAAAACAATGCAAAAAACTCAAAACAGAAAATTTCAGATTTGCATGTTTTCAAAATAACGATTTTTAATTAATTTTTTCATGCATATAAGCACTAAAATAAGCATGTCTAGGCTCTGATACCACTGATGGAATATGACATGGTATGATAATCATGATAGCACAGCGGAAAAACAAAAAATTTTATCATGCATACCATACATATCCAAAACTAGGAACGAAAACATGCAATTTTAGGGTTTTGAAACTTACAATAGATGATGCCTTTTTATTCTTTGATTTTGTGATGTCCAGCAACCAAGATGCCTTTATCCACCTTAATTCTCGATCACCAATGCCAAGGAACAGCCTTTTGCGCCACTCCCTCTATTCTCACACACACACTTGCACCGACGGCTTAAAATCGAGATTGCTAGCTCTCTTTTTCGGTATTGTGTAATGGTTATAGTTTGAAGCTACAAAACTTGATTTTGTACTTTTTTAGATTGCTATTACTGCTCAATAACACAAGAGAATGAGGAACAATCCTTTCTCCTTGTGAAAAATTGAACAAAAGAATTAAGAGAGAGAGTCACTATTCACGAGTTACTATTCATGCCACCAAAAAAAATTAGCTTTAGGGTTTTATTTCTTTTAATATATATGCTTATCCTTTGGAAAGTCATTAATCTGAATTCAACTATCCTAAGATAATTAATTCAAACTCTATCACTTCCTAAAGATAAGTAATATATTTTGAATTAAACTCCTTTGAATTTAAATTCAAATTTGAAATAAAACATAAGACATTTAAATAAATGAAATCACTTAATTAAATATATAAGTGATTTAATTTAATTTAAATTCCTTTAGGCTTTAATATTCAATTAACTTAATTAACACAAGATAATTAATTAATTGAAATTAAACCTTATGGGCTGAATTTCTCTCTCTCATGGACCAAAGCCCAATAGCAATATTATAACCCATTACATACATTAATTTGACTTTAATTAAAAGCCCAAATTAATGTCCAATACTTAATTTAAATATTTTAAGCCCAATGCTTTGTGTGCGATCCTATAGGTCCATTTAATGTTGGCAATGAATTAATAAATTAATTCAAAGGCTATATATATTCTCTAGCAAGATATTATAGCATTCCAAATTAAATGAAAATGCATATGGCATTTGGTGACCTAATGCAATTTCGCATAGTCCCTTATCCATAAATATCAGAATTAATATAAGGCATGGAACTAGTCATCCTTATATACATTAATTCATTTCTTGATATTCCAGTGACACTGAACTCTCAGATAAATAATGATTACTCATTATTTCATCTCGGTATGGCCATACACTTCTCAGTTCACTGATCAAGTGGCCGGTGATATTTTTCTCTCTTATCGAGAGGGGTAATCCCTTCACTTCTCTCATGCTCTCTAACATGAATCAGTGCATACCCAATCATACCCGTACTTGTCACTCTGTTACGAGCACGTTAGGTGTATGTCAAAGTACACAGTAATTCATAAAGAGTTTCATAGAGATTTCAGGTCTAAGAACTCCGATACAAAACTTGCATATGAGAAACACTTATGACTTGTACCATGTAGTGTTCTCATGAGCGGATCGAATCCAGACACCATGTTCTTTAACATGTATATATGATCTCTGATTGACACTCTTGTCCTAATGATCCGTAAGACAGAACTCATAAGATCAGAGAGAGCATACTAGTCTTAATTCATTTGTTATTCCCATAACAATGACTGACTAGGGATATTTAGAATGATGTCTCATTTGTTTCAAGGTCTTACAATCCATGTGCCTCACACATGATAACTTAAACCGAAATGACATTCTTGGATAGTTTTATCAATTGATATGCACAGGAATACAAAAGATAAAACTAATGCCTCATTTTATTAATTTCAAGTGTTTCATTACAATGCATTGGGGCTAGGGCTTACACTAATAGTACATTGATTGCATCTCGGATTTCATGGCTTCAAGCCAATTTTTCGAGTCTGGGCTCTCAATAGCTTCTCGGTAGGTAGTAGGATCCTCACGATCTACTAACTCAATAGTGTTACTGTCAGTGATTAGAAATCCATATCTCTCAATCTCCTGACGTACCCTACCGGACCTTCTAGGTTCTTGTGTAATGGGTTCTTGTTCCACAACTGTTGTGAACTTGATCCCATTTCCAAACCATCCTCTATAGGAGTTTGTGGTGCTTGAATTTCTCCAAGTTCTACTTTACTCCCACTGTCTTTCTTGAGAAGGAACTCCTTTTCCAAGAAAACAGCCTTACGAGCAACAAATACTTTGTTCTCGGCTTGTGAGTAAAGGTAGTATCCCTTTGTTTCTTTAGGATACCCCACAAACAAGCAGACACTGGATTTGGACTCTAGTTTGTCAGATGTTAATTTCTTAACATGTGCTTCACAGCCCCAAATCTTGAGAAAAGACATATTGGGTTCTTTCCTAGTCCATACCTCATATGGTGTCTTCTCAACTGCTTTAGTTGGAGTACGGTTCAATAAAAATGCAACAGTTTCTAATGCATAACCCCAAAAAGAGATAGGAAGATTAGCTTGACTCATCATAGATCGAACCATGTCCAACAGAGTTCGATTTCTCCTTTCGAACACACCATTCCATTGAGGTGTTCCAGGAGGAGTGAGCTGTGAAATAATACCACACTCCTTTAGATGACTGTCAAACTCTTGGCTTAAGTATTCGCCACCTCGATCTGATCGAATGGCTTTTATACTTTTGCCAAGTTGGTTTTCTACTTCGTTCTTAAACTCTTTGAATTTCTCAAAAGTTTCAGACTTGTACTTCATTAGATAGACATAGCCATATCTACTGAAGTCATCTGTGAATGTCACGAAGTAGCTAAAACCACCTCTAGCATGTGTACTTAAAGGTCCACATACATCGGTATGTATTAGTTCCAATAAGCCATTAGTACTTTCACCTTTTTTATTAAAAGGACTCTTTGTCATTTTTCCATGCAAATATGGCTCGCATGTGTCATAAGACTCTAAGTCAAATGACCCAAGCACTCCAGTTTTGTGGAGTCTTGAAATGCGTTTTTCTTTTGCATGTCCTAAACGACAATGCCAAAAGTAAGTAGGGTTCAATTCGTTTGATTTAACCCTCTTTGTATTAATGTTGTATATTGACTCTTTGTTTTGTAAATCAAGGATATAAAGGCCATTTTGTAACATGGCATTGCCACAAGAAATGCCTTGGCGACGAATATGAGCATTGCCATTTTTAATAACAAAATCAAATTCATCATTATCCAAACATGACACTGAAATAATGTTTCTACTCATAGTAGGCACATAATAACAATTATTCAAAACAATACAAAGTCCGGAAGGTAAAGTGAGGTGATAGTCGCCTATCTCCATGGCAGCAACTCGTGCTCCATTCCCCACACGGAGGTCCACTTCATTCTTCCCAAGTAACCGCCTATTTCTTAGCCCCTGCACATTTGAACAAATGTGAGAACCACAACCGGTATCCAATACCCAAGTGGTAGAAATAGAAAGGTTAATTTCAACAACAAAAATACCAGAACTGGATGCCTTGGCTCCATTCTTCTTTTGTTCTTCCTTGAAGAGAGCGCAATTCTTCCTCCAATGCCCTATCTTGTTGCAATGGAAGCAAGTGCTCTCACTCTCTTTGAGTTTTGGCGCCTTGGGCTTGGATTGGGCCTGAGGTGCACTCCCACTTGAGTTGGGTTTTGCCTTTCCCTTTCCCTTTCCCTTAGCAGGCCCCTTCTTAATTCCCTTTTGAACCATTAGTACAGGATTGGTCTTTCGAATGTTCTCTTCAGTATTCTTAAGCATGCCATGAAGCTCAGTGACTGACTTGTTCATTGCATGCATGTTATAATTCATCACAAATGGATCATAAGCAGCAGGCAATGATCCTAAGATCAAGTCAGTGGCCAATTCCTTTGGCACTAGTACCTCAAGCTTCTCAAGAGTGTCAAGATACCCTTTCATCTTAAGTACATGGGTACTAACAGGAGTACCCTCAGCCATCTTGCAATAAATTAAGGCCTTTGTTGTCACGAACCTCTCGTGACGAGCTTGCTCTTGGAACATCTCCTTGAGGTGCACCATGATCGCATAAGCATCTTGGTCCATAAATTGCTTTTGCAAGTCAGGCACCATAGTGGCCAGCATCAGACAGGTCACATCGTTGGAGTCGCTCTTCTTGGTCTCAAAAGTTTCCTTTTGAACCGCAGAGGCGTTCCTTCCTGGTTCTTCAGGCAAGGGTGCATCCAAAACATACGACTTTTTCTCTTGCTTAAGAACTATTCTTAAGTTTCGAGACCAGTCTATGAAATTGGTGCCATTCAATTTGTCCTTTTCAAGGACCGATCGCAATGAGAAATTGTTGTTTGAAGATGCCATTTTCAATCTACAATAAAATTTAGCAAGATTAAATGAGGTCTTAATGATGCCACAAACCGAATTAATATCCCCTTAAATAATTCACGTTAGTGATTTAATGTGGGCCAAGATCCACTTTTCACAACAACTTATTAGTCAAGTTGAGCCTGTACACCTAATAAGTTAAGTTACTTAGGTAGGAAAACTCCAATCATGTCTCGCACATGACTCTTAGATCAAATGGGCTAACATCTTTAAGATGTTATAGCACAACCCATTTATTAGTTGCCTAGGTCCGGGCATCCCTTTCCATGTTAAGTCCAACCTACATTCACAACCCATGCCTCACAAAGATAATCGGGCGCATCTAGGACTCTTAGTCTACGGGACCGATGATCGATGCCTTGACATGCTTCGAATTAGGAAGGCAACTTTGTGACTTACTATTTTTAGGAATTCATTTTATTACGGCTTACATGGCATACGCTTTGTCATCCATACATAGCATGCATATATATATATAATTGCATAAAGTAAAGCGTGACAAACATGGGCCCAAAAACCTACAACTAAGATTCTATACTATTACATAAGAATCTTCGACTTGGGCTTCTCCACTCCGGTGGGCTTCGTCTTGATTTGCAAAGTCTTCAAATAAATTCTATTCTAAGAAATAAAGGAAACTTTTACAATAAAATATAATGGCATGCAGGCCATATTTAATTACAAAAATCCAGGGCCCATGAATGCACCATGCATATCCATTCATCACACCAAACAAGCAAATAAATATACATAGCATTCATGGATCAAACAAAGTCAAATTTTAATTAGTTTAGCCAAGCCCATTAATGGAAATTGTGTACTTGAACCTTTAAGAGATGACCCTGTGATGGGCCTGGGCTGAAGCCCAATGGACTAAATCCTCTTATTGAATAAGTTCTCTTAAAAGCCCAAAACACAAACTAGTTAGATTTGTGCCATAAATCAACTCTAGTATAATTTTCAATTTTGCCATTTTTAATTTTATGACATACAGCCCATAAACATTAAAAATACATATAATATGTGCTAACATGAATTAAAAATAAAATCATGAAGAACACATATATAGTACACGGCATTCATGCAAAAACAAACAAACAACAAAGACTAGTTGTTTAATGCTTATGTAATGCCATAAAATGCACAAACATTTAAATCAATTTTATGAGTCATTTAATAATCTAAATAAGTCCATAAACATTGATTTAATATTCTGTACCAATCTGATCTAAAGGTGTTTTTACCATTTTAATCAAAACAAAACAAACAATCTTGATTAAACATGTAACAAACACAAACTAGACATAGTTTTAAGTAATTTTAAAATTAATCAATTAAATTGTCATGGACCAGAATTAAAACCAAATTTAAAACATGTCCATACCTGATATTTAATCTTTAAAAATCACTTACAAACATCCCAAAAACGTTTTTACATTTAATTTTGAAAACTAGTTGTTAAAATAGCAATTTACATGCCAACAAGCACCTAGTTTCATAATTAACATGTACCATCAGGTATAAATAATTAAATCCGACCATTACCAGCCCTAATAACATCTTAGGACAGTATATTAACATGTCATATTAATTATAATACCTATCTAATCAATTAAAATCGTTTTTTCACCAAAACAATGCAAAAAACTCAAAACAGAAAATTTCAGATTTGCATGTTTTCATAATGACGATTTTAATTAATTTTTTCATGCATCTAAAGCACTAAAATAAGCATGTTTATGCTCTGATACCACTGATGGAATATGACATGGTATGAATCTCATGATAGCACAGCGGAAAACTAAAATTTTAATCATACATACCGTACATATCCAAACCTAGAATCGAAACATGCAATTTTAGGGTTGTAGAACTTACAACTTATGATGCTTTTTGAAAATTGAATTTCGTGATGGCCAGAAACTAAGATGACTCTATCCGCCTTAGTTCTCGAGCACCAATGCCAAGGAACAGCCTTTTGCGCCACTCCCTCTATTCTCACACACACACTTGCACCGATGGCTTAAAATCGAGATTGCTAGCTCTCTTTTTCGGTATTGTGTAATGGTTATAGTTTGAAGCTACAAAATTTGATTTTGTACTTCTATTAGGTTGCTATTATTACCCAAGAACACAAGAGAATGAGGAACTATCCTTTCTCCTTGTGAAAAATTGGGCCAAAAGAATTGAGAGAGGAAGAGATGAAATTCATGCCAATTGCATAGAAGAACTAGGGTTTGCGCCAACTTCTTCTCATTTTGCTCCTAGGGTTTTATTTCTTTATATATCATTATATTTTAGCCAAGTGTTTTCATCTGAATTTACTACCTTAAGATAATTAATTCAAACTCTATCACTTCCTAAAGATAAGTCATATATTTTGAATTAAACTTCTTTGAATTTAAAATTCAAATTTGAAATAAAACATAAGACATTTAATTAAATGAAATCACTTAATTAAATAAACAACATGTGCCGAAATTCCTTGATTTCCCTCTTGGAATTTCGGCCACTTCATTAATTATATAAGTGATTTGATTTAATTTAAATTCCTTTAGGCTTTAATACTCAATTAACTTAATTAACACAAGATAATTAATTAATTAAAATTAAACCTTATGGGCTGAATTTCTCTCTCTCATGGACCAAAGCACAATAGCAATTTTATAACCCATTACATACATTAATTTGACTTTAATTAAAAGCCCAAATTAATGCCCAATACTTAATTTAAGTATTTTAAGCCCAATGCTTTGTGTGCGATCCTATAGGTCCATTTAATATTGGCAATGAATTAATAAATTAATTCAAAGGCTATATATATTCTCTAGCAAGATATTATAGCAATCCAAATTAAATGAAAATGCATATGGCATTTAGTGACCTAATGCAATTTTGCATAGTCCCTTACCCTTAAATATCAGAATTAATATAAGGCATGGAACTAGTCATCCTTATATATATTAATTCCTTTCTTGATATTCCAGTGACACTGAACTCTCAGATAAATAATGATTACTCATTATTCCATCTCGGTATGGCCATACACTTTTCAGTACACTGATCAAGTGGCCGGTGATATTTTCTCTCATGCTCTCTAACATGAATCAATGCATACCCAATGATACCCGTACTTGTCACTCTGTTACGAGCACGTTAGGTGTATGTCAAAGTACACAATAATTCATAAAGAGTTTCATAGAGATTTCAAGTCTAAGAACTCCGATACAAAACTTGCATATGAGAAACACTTATGACTTGTACCATGTAGTGTTCTCATGAGCGGATCGAATCCAGATACCATGTTCTTTAACATGTATCTATGATCTCTGATTGACACTCTTGTCCTAATGATCCGTAAGACAGAACTCATAATATCAGAGAGAGCATACTAGTCTTAATTCATTTGTTATTCCCATAACAATGACTGACTAGGGATATTTAGAATGAAGTCCCATTTGTTTCAAGGTCTTACAATCCATATGCCTCACACATGATAACTTAAACCGAAACGACATTCTTGGATAGTTTTATCAATTGACATGCACGGGAATACAAAAGATAAAACAAATGCCTCATTTTATTAACTAAATGTTTTATTACAATGTATTGGGGCTAGGGCTTACACTAACACTCACCTGGATTGACTGCACCTATGCCACCATGAAAATTATAGAAATTAATTGATAAGAACTGATGGAGAATTCATAATGCATGACTACTCAAGGTGCGAGCCTTTGTTCGACTAGAGTAGTGAGGAGCTGGGTTAATTGGTTCTCGAATTACTTCCTAGTGTAGACTCAAGGTGAAATTTGACAATTCTCTTATACCATCAGCCAAGAATCCCAAGTGCTTAGAAAAGTCAGGAAAAGAAATGGTGTAAGTTTTTCGACCAAATTTGAAATGGTCAATGGCATAGTTATGTTCATCTTCAAAGTTGCAATTGAAAGATGCGAGAAAACCTCTTGCAAGCATGGGATACACTTTAGGATGCTTCTTGATAAGCTACCGCATCCAATATTACAAACCAACATCTTAATTTTAATCCAAAGATCGCCAGCGGTAATGTCAAGAAAGAAACTATTCAAATAAATTGGATTCACATAAGTGATCGTTCCAAAATACTCATATAATTTAACCTGATCCTCATCCATGTAAGATGGGATGTGTGAGCTTGAGGAACTAGAAGCACCATCATAACTTTTTCTCTTTAGAGCCACTACAAAAATAGAAATAGCATAAATAAGTGTGTAAAATTGAAAGTTCAAAATAATAGCTTAAGAAAACAAGTCAATTTAGCTCCAGTTCTTTCATGTCTAATGCATTATTTCAAGTGGATAAAAAGTGCATATCAACTATAGAGAGAAAACCATGCCATGTGAGTGTGAGTTAACATGAATGAGACTAAGAAAAATGAAGCAACATAAATGAGCTTAGTTTTTTAGGCATTTCATCAAACACCTTACGTCCATAAATAAACTAAGCAATTTTGAAAGAAATCTCAACCATCGATAAACTAAGAAATGAAAGCAAGCTTCAATATCAAGCAATGAATAAGCAAAGTGCAATTGGCATGAAAGATTATTTCATATGAGCTTAATATATGGCATGTGAAAATCTACATCTAAGAGTAATAAACCAATAAGAGATGCAATTTAAAGAATCCAAACATGTAAATGGCAAAATTAGACAAGATAAAGAACACTTATTTGATGAAATGATGAAGAATGATGTTGAAGAACCAAATGAAATTTGAATGTCTTGGGAGAGGAAGTGAAGAACTCGGGGGAGGAAGAAAGATTTTGAGAAAAATAATGAGATGTTCCTAGTGGAGAAGTGAAAAAGGAGGCTTTATAAGGGTGCTCCCTTGGTGGAGGGAAAATTCCCTCTACCAAAGAGACGAGCTCAGGTTAGGTATGTGAAGGGTTCCTCGATGGAGGGAAAAACCCCTCTACCAAGGAGACACCTTCCAGACTAAAGTGGGGAAAGCAAAACAAAACAAAAATCCAAATAAATATGTGCTTTGGTGGAGTGAATTCTCTCTCTACCGAGGAGATACTCTCGGGAACACCAAGAGACAATCCATAAAAATCCACTTTTCATGCAATTTTAAGCTCAAAACTCCTAAATTAACTTAATTCTCATTTATTTTTCCCTATTTCCACTTTAAATTAACCTTCACAAGAATAATAAACTCCATAAAATCTCTTTAAACTATTAAAGACAACTCTAATTACACTCCTTAAACAATCAACCAAATCTCAATATAGACCATGCATGCACTTTATGAAAACATATTGTCCTATCAGATAGAATTTCAAAACCACTTCTAACTTAGAATATGAATAACTCTTCCTTTAATTAATGAATCACCAAACAAATAAAAATCAAACAAACTCACACTTCAATAATGAAAACTACTAAAGAAACACACAAACAAATCAAAACCAATTAAAGAAATACACAACAAATTAAAGAAATTAAAGAGTTTAGTTCTAAATTTATAAAGTCTTTAGCTAGAATTTTAGAACTGCCTTACTTGTCCTGGAAAACCAAGGTTTCCTCAGCAACCTCCAAGTGAGCAATATGATAAGGCTTTAAGTTGTGGCCATTAACTTTATACTCTAACAATCAGATGATAAGGCTTTCAAATGGTAAATTCCAATCCGATGATACTATAACTGGTGCTGTGATTAGGTTTTACTTTAACAAATTAAAAGCCTACAAACACTCATCATCAAAGTTAAATGTAGCATCTTTAAGCAATAAATTTGAAAGCAGTTTAGTAGTCTTTGAAAAATCCTTAATATATTGGCAATAAAAATCGGCGTGACCAAGAAAACTTCTAATACCTTTAACACTCATAGGGGGAGGTAATTTATCAATAACATCTACTTTTGCCCTACTTTAAATTCCAATTTTAGATATTTTATTCCCTAGAACTATACCTTCACTAAACATGAAATGACATTTTCCCAATTGAGGATAAGGTTACTTTCTTCACACCTTTGTAAAACCAATACAAGGTTAGATAAACAAGTCCCAAAATCACTACCATATAGAGAAAAATTATCCATGAAATATTTCATGAATTTTTAAATGAAATCATTAAAAGTGGCCATCATACACCTTTCAAAAGGTGGCAGGGGCATTGTAAAGACCAAAATGCATTCTCCTATATGCAAAAGTGCCATAAAGACATGTTAAAGTTTTTTTTTTCTTTTGGTCTTTTGAGGCTATAGGATTTTACATGTACCCAAATACCCATCCAAAAAATAGTAAAATCTATTACCTGACAACCTTTCTAACATTTGGTCAATAAAGTTAAAGGAAAATGATCCTTTCTAGTGGCAATGTTAAATCTCCTATAATCTATGCACACTCTTTATCCAGTCATTGTGCATGTGGGGATGAGTTTATTTTTCTCATTTGTCACCATAGTGATAGCCCCCTTTTTAGGCACACATTAAACCAGACTAACCCAGCTACTATCAGAAATAGGATAGATAATACTTGCATCAAGCAATTTAAATGCCTTATTATTTCACCACTTCTTACATTGCTGAGTTAAGTTCCCTTTGAGGTTGTACCACCGGCTTGATGTCTAGGGCTAATTCCCTTTAAGTCAAATGTCTCCCAACCAATTGCTCCTTTATGCTTTTTCAATACTTCTATGAGCATCTCCTCCTCTAAACCAATAAAAAAGTAAAGAAATAATTAATGGTTTTGCATTTTTTTTCTAAAAAAACATATTTTAAATGTGAAGGGTTTTAAGTTTAGAAATATTTTTTCATTAGGAGCGGACGATTCTTCCTCATCGTGTTCTTTTTCTGACTCCCTTATTGGGTCCTCCTATTTCTTTGCTCCTTGTTCCTTGCACTTTGGATGCATTAAACACTCTTGAAGCTCATTTTCCAAAATAATTTCTTCTTGCTTCTCATTTACAAACTCTTGGACACCATTGATAAAATAAACGAATTCTTAAAAATCATAAAAGGATGTTATATCACCTTGTTGACATTAAAGACCATTTCTTCCTCATTAAACCTCAAGGTCATCATTTTCCCATTCACATCAATCAAAGCTTTTATCATGTTTAAGAATGGCCTTTCTACTATCAATTATACTTTCCTATCCTCTTATATTTCCATCACAACAAAATCAATCGAAAAGATAAAATTCCTAATTTTCACCAATAAATCCTCAATGATGCCTTTCGGCCTCTACACTAACTTATCCACTAATTATAATGTCATTTGGGTCTCTTTAATGTTTCCTAGATTCACTTTTTTACAAATAGAAAAAGGCATTAAATTTATACTTGCAACAAAGTCACATAAAGAATGTCTAACAAAATTCCCACCTAATTCACAAGGCAAAGTAAAACTTCTTGGATCTTTTAATTTTTCAAAAATTTTATTCATCATGATAGCAATATAATTTTTGGATAATTACACTATACCTACCCCCTCTAGCTTTTTTGTTTTAAAACATAGCTCTTTCATAAATTTAGCATACTTAGACATGTGTAATAAAGCTTCAGCAAATGGTAAATTTATATACAACTTCTTAAACATATCTTAAAATTGAGCTAATTGTTCACTATACTTTTCCTTCCTAGCTAAAGACGGGTAACACAATTTAGACTAATCCATATTAGAAACATATTTTTCCTTACCTTCACCTTTCTTAACCATAGTAGGCACTTTTATATTAATATTGGGCTCAAAAAATACATACCTCCACTATTGGTTCCAACATTTGTAAAGAATTCTTAACTTTTTTAGTCTTTCTTACCTTTTTCCCACTACTCAAGGTGGCTTCTTTTGCTTCCTCTTTTGGGTTACGGTCCACAATGGATGGAAATGTACCATAAGTTCTATTAGAGAGAGAATTTACAAGTTGCCCTACTTGAGTCTCTAGGTTTCTAATGAAGGCATCTTGATTTCTCATCCAAACATCTTAAGACTTCCATCTAGCTCTTGACTAGCCATAAATGTGGATTGTGCGGTCATAAAGTTAGTAAACATCTCCTCTAAGTTTTGTTTCCTATCTTGTGGTGATTGAGGCTTTGGTTGGAATCTTGATGGATTGTAGGGTGGGGCTTGGTAGGTGGATAGGTACTATGCTGGCACTTGTGCTTGATATGGTTGTTGAGTGTTAGCATGACAGGCTATGTTTTGATGGAAAAAGGCCTTAGATTGAGGGTTTAAGGTGGAAGTATGATTGCTTTCTCTCCAAGAAATGTTAAGGTGATTTCTTTACCCAAGGTTATCAGTATTACAATAGGGATTTACAGCATTCACATCCTCTACTACTTTACCTGTGCCCTCTTAAATCTAGGTTTCAAGTATCCCTTACATTCCCCCTATAAGTATCACATCCTTATGACAAAAACTGATACATTTTGTACCTTTAAAACATTCAACTCCTTCTTTAGTAACTCCATCTAAGCCCTAAGCATTCCAACTTCATCCATACTATGCACTCCTTGCTTTTTTTTATATGGTCCTTGTGTTTACCCATTGAGCTTCATTGGTGGCCATCTCATCAAATAGCATAAAAGCTTCCTCCGATGACTTGTTTATAAAACTTCCACCTGAAGCTACATTTAGGAAAGAGCTAGTTGCTTGATCCATGCCTACATAAAAAGTAGACATTAGCTTATGTATAGCAATTTCATGGTGTGGATAACTATTTAAAATTTCCTAAATCTGTCCTAAGCCTCATGAAATGGTACCTCATAAAAATGCTAGAAATTATAAATACTATTTCTAATAGTGGCTATTTTAGTTAGTGGGAAAACTTGAACTAGGAACTTCTTTTGTATTTTCTCCCATGATCTAATTGAGTGACTTGGTTACATTTGCAACCAATCTCTTGCCTTACCAATGAAAGTAAAAGGAAACAACTTAAGCCTAATAGCAACCATTGACACATTTGGAATATGCACCATGTCACTTATTTCTGGCAAAATATCTAAGTGTTGAGCCAGATCTTCTATCTCTAATCTTGAGGACTGGTTCTTCTAGAATAATACCAAAGGATTATGAACCTAATAATATCCAACTATGATTATCCTAATAGCTGGCTTAACAGGCTTCACATGCCATAAATGCCACTAGGAAGACTATCCTCTTAGGCTAAAACTAGATTCATAGATCCCAAAATACTAATAACAGCATCCCAGATTGATGTTTAAAGGAGAGAGTAATGATAAGAGAAGAGAGAAATTTAGAAACTCATAATTCTTATTTCTTTATAAGAGACTCAAGAAAGTAAAGCTTGAGTTCTCTGAAGAGTTATAACACATATATATAGATCCCCAATTAGCGGAGGATGATATCATTTCTTACATCACTAAGCACTAACTAAAGTTACTTTTACAAGTATAAGATAAGATAAGATTCCTAAAGGATAAGATAAGATTTAACCTTTTACAAAGATAAGATAAGATAAGATAAGATAAGATAAGATAAGATAGAATCTTATCTTGACACCTCAAAAGCTAACTAAAGCTATTTTATCTAATATAAGATAAGATATTGGCGGGGAGCAGAGCACCATTTCTTGATATGCTCATGTGATGGTGACATGTTCATGTCTTCTGGGTTCATGTCATCTAGAGATGGATACCAGTCAAGTTTAACTTTTCCTTTTCCTTTGGCATGGAACTTCTATTTAATTTCATTCTTAAAAGTATATGGATAATCTTGAGTGCTAGGATCATCAGGTTCTAAGAAATTATTATCAAAAAGGCCTAAAGAAAGATATAGATCTTGAGAATTTAGGTCTTGAGAATCCTAAAATAGTAAATCAAAATAATTTAAATGGTAGGATGATTCAAAAGTATCGAGGACTGGAGGATGCAGTGCCTTAAGATTAATATTATTGAATTCACACAAGGCATGATAAAGTGCAGTGTGGACAACTGGACTAGAGATAGGATCTATAGTTTCAAAAGTATTCCAATGAAAACCTTACTGTTGAGTCAAAAAAACCTGTTGAGATGGATTCCAAACATATGGTCGAGTGAAGAAGTAGATGATAGAATATTCCTATGCTTGAGCTTCTGGTTTCCTCCAAAGTTAAAGTTCTTGAATCTTGTTGAAAAAATCTTGTCACCACTAAGAGAGAGGTGCATACCATTCAAGAAATTGCCAATGAAGAGAGGCATGGTTGTTAGGATTATTAAGAATCTCATAACTCTCAATGAAGGGGAATACTATTAAATGAGTGTAGAACATAGAGAGACACAAAGGAACCAAATTTCTTCTTCACAAAGAGGAGAGTCTTTGCAAAACTTGAATAGGATAGACCAGGGTTAATCTATGTGAAAAAAGTTTCCATCAGGAGGGACATTGGGTTGGTTAGAGAAGATATGCCTGAAATGTAACAAATTTCTGGTAGCAAAGAGTTTTATGGTAGCAAAATTTGTGAGAGGACAATGAGGAGGGGAAGATTGTTTTGTGGTTATAAGGATGTACTGAATAGGACTAACATTTTTCTGGGATTTGGATTAGGTTTGAGATTATCCATGGTAAAGACTAAAGGAAGAGTGGAAACTGGAGTGAGTAGCTTAGGTTGTTTTAATGGTCGGGAAAGGTAATATGGAATGAGGTTATTGTGTCATTTTATATGCTCAACATCGAAATTGTATCGACTAAACCATTCTGCCCATCTAAAGAAGTTGCTAATGTGGAAGAATCTTGCCTTTAAGAAAAAACATCTTTGGGAAGGATGAACAATCCATGACAACTATAAAGTGATGTCCAATAAGATGAAACTCGAATCTCTTGATGCCATACTTCACCCCAACATTCATCACTAGCATCAGTCTGAAGGATTCTTTTACCATTCGAGGGAATATGAAAAGGTGGCAAATTTTGAGTGACTTGTTTAATCTTTTTGACTGACTGAGTATGAATAATTTACCAGGAAGGTGGATTATTTTTTAAAAGATGATTCAGAGGTTTTTCCAGAGAACTGTAATGGGGAATGAACTATTGAACATAATTGGCAATACCAAGAAATTGTTGAACTTTTTTTTGTGACAGGTGGCTAGCAGGAAAGTTAAGAAGTTCAAAGGCTAAGTAGGGCTGAGGTTGATATGTGCCATTGTGAAAATGCAAGCCAAGAAAATCAATTTCATCCTTAGCAAGAATCATTTTGGCAGAGGATAACATGATTCCATGATCTCTGGTTAAATTAATGAACTGTTGAATATGCTTCTGACGAGAAGGGACATCGGGAGAAAAGATGAGAACATCATCAATATAGATCAAAGCATGATGGAGTAAAGGCTCATAAATGCAAATCATGGATTGTTGAAAGATGGAATAAGAACTTTGAGACAAAATGGCACAATAATCCATTGATAATGGAAATCAAGAATACAAAATGCCATTTTAGGTCGATCAACAGGGTTACTGCCAAGTTGCCAAAAGTCTGCTTTGAGGTCAAACTTTGAAAAGATGCGGGCATTATGAAGGAAAGGGAATAATAAAGAGATTTTTGGTAAAGGGTACTTATTGTCTTTGGGAAAAGGGTTGAGTGGAGTGTAGTCAATGATAAGTCTCTTTTTTCCATAAACTTGTTAAGCATGTTTATTGACATAAAAGGCTTGACAAGCCCAATCTTACTTTATGGGTTCAATAAACTTCTGGACTAACAACTGAGCACATTCTTCTTTAGCTAAAGCATAATCATCAGGTGACATGCTAGGATGGGTAGCTTTTGTGGGATTGACATCTTTAGATTTCTTAAAAGGAAGGGTAATGAAAAACTTAGAATGAGTCCATAAGGGTGTTAGGTGTTAGGTGATGAAGTTAGAATGATAAGAGGCACAACAGTATGTTTCAAGTTGGGCTCGAAGGTCTGTACATGGATTTGGGCTTTGAATAGTAAACAAAGTGTGATGGGTAGTGTAAGGTTGGAAAAAGTGTTTGAAATGAAGTCTAGTGGACTAGATGGATAATTTGTGTAAGTGGTACAAAGCATCAAATCCAAGCACTAAATCTTTATTAGGAAGATCAGAACCAAGAGCTTGGACCCATACATAATAGTCTGGAAATAACTAAATCTTAATAGTTTGTTTGGTCTTAAGCTTTATGGTGAGAATGCCTTGATTACCAGCTTGGGAATACTGAGTGTAAGGTTTCCAATATTCAGGTAGAAGGATTTTTGGCTTGAGAATGGTATTGTGAGCACCAGTATCAATAAAAGCAATGACTCGGATAGGGTTGGCAAATTTGTTAGGGAAGATATGAGCAAAGGCTAAAGGAATGGGATGTTATGAAAGGATATGGTTAGGGCTAGGTTGAGGATAAGAACTTGAGGTATAAGGAGTGGGATATGGGAAAGGTATGTGTTTTGTCATTGTCAGTTTCAAGAGAGAGGTATTGGAACAAGGAAAAATTATGAAGGCATTAATGGTAGCAATATCCGGTAAAACATCATCATCAGGGAAGTCTTCATCTGATTAAAAATCAGAATACAAGATAGCAAAAAGTGTATATGGATCAGCATCATCATCAATGGAGAAGAGAGATTCAATATCATCATCCTGAAGGTTGATGGGAGCTATTTGTTGGATCTGTTTAATAAGCTTCTGTGATCACTTCTTATTGGGATAAGCTTTTGCAAAATGACCTTTGTTACCACAGATATAACATCTATCACCATTCTATTTGAACTACTTATGTCTTAAGAATCTAATCTTCTTGCTTCGTTTAGAAAAAAACACACGTCGAGACTTCTTAAAGAACTTAGATCGATTGGAAGACTTACAAGAGCAATCTTTTTTGGGAAAGCATTGAATTTCCAAATCTGGACATCTACAAGCAGCTTTGACCTGTGGATCTTTTTATTTCTTCAAAGTGTCTTGAATTAACTTCTGAGAAGTACAAAGATGGTCAAGATCCATGAGAACCTTTTCATAAATTTGACCAAGAGAAAGAGAATTAAGTTAAATTCCCTGTTCTTGAATCATAAACATCGTGCTGTTAGAGAGTTATTCAACAATGAAGGATAGAAATCCTTGCTTTAGATTAGGATCATTTCCACCATTATGCATATAAAAGACTTTTAACATTCTTTTATAATGCTTGTCTAGATGCTTCCTAAGTAGAGAACAACATTTCATCTTGAAATAATCATCACGAGTAGCTTCTTTGAAATCACTAGGATTGCCAATGAATTCAGTGTGGGTCTTTTGGAGAACATAAGAAATAGATTCCCAATGAATGAATTACACTTTTGAATATTCATCCATACCAAAAAAACCAATCACGAAGTCTGCCAATGAATTGAGAAGTAAATTACATAAAGATTTGTTCAAGTGAAGGGGTATCACTATGCCTGGTTTGCAATTCAAGCCAAGCATAAAATTCTTGAACTTTATCTCGCCATTTTCTTCAAGGAATATCTTCAAATTGAAACCAAGGACCAGAGGATGGTCTTGGAGGTTATTGTGGCCGATTGTCAGCTTCTTCATGATCATCATCATCAAGCATATCAGTGTAATAAGGATGGGTTAAAGGTGGCTAGGTAGTGGTAGTGCTTTCTGCCGATTCAGCCATGAAAACTAGCAAATGTTTAGGATCCGGCTCATCATCAGAATAATCTAATTCAAAAGAGTCAAAAGAGGAATCAACTTATGTAGTGTCTGATGAGGCAAGAGTGTATTTAAGAGCCTTTTGGTGAAGAGTGTCAACCAAGGGATTGGAAGGTTGAATCATATGGGAAGAGGGAGGTGGTTCATCACCCTAGACACCTTTTTTTTAACATCAAGGAGAGCTATAGTTTGAGGTGTGGTTTGTGTAGACTGGGTAGAAGGAGATGCAGGGGCTGAAACAGGGACAATAGATCTTTTATGTTGTTTACGAAGCTATTGTTGCATGAAAAGTTCATGAGAATAGCCTAAACATTCAAGATCTATTTGTGAGGGTTTAGAGTATGGAGGTACTTGAATGAAGGGTTGGTGTGTATATTGTGTAAGGGAAGGACTATAAAATGGGAAGGATATGGTTTGGGGAGTAGGAGTAGAAGTCCTGTTATGATCTCTTTGAATTGTTACAATCTGTGCTTTAAGTTGTTGAACTTCAAAAGCCTTATAGGTAAAAGTAAAATCATAAACACATTAGGCAATAGCAGATATGAACTTTTTATCCAACTCAGCAACTTAAGTTGGAAGATGTTGGAGTAATTGATAAGCAGCAGCATTCTAACTGGAGATATTGGATTCTAAAGTATCAACATGAGAAGAAACATTATCAACTTTAGTTTCAATTTTATGAAGTACTTTGTTTTATGCTAAAGCATTTTCTGATTGCCAATTCAGGACAGCTTTAATAGAAGGGACAAATCAAAGGACTCCTTTAGGTGTTACTCCTGAGGATTTGACAAAAGAAGTGGTACAAATTTTTGTGTTTGGGTTGGTGGTTTCCTAAAGAGAAGGAAAATCATCAATGTAAGGAGTAGTGGGTTAATACATGAAAATAGGAGGAGGTGTTTAAATATGTTTTGGTTGCCAAATAAGAGATTGATTAGCACAAGATTGTGACTTAGGATGGAAAGGTTTTGGTTTAGGTTTATAGGGTGATGGAAGAGGAATCGAAGGTGGTGAAGGGGGATTATAATGTGGAGGTAGAGAGTATCGAATAGCATAATCATATTTTCCAAAGGGTTAGCCAAGAGTGTTAGCAGAAGGATCATCATCTTCATCTAGGTGATCCTGAAATCTTGCTTAAGAGGTAATTTTCTTCTTTGCCTTTCTCTGTTGAAGGTAGAGATCTTCATCATCGAGATCTTCTTCAAAGGATGCTTCATAATAGTTATCACAGTCACATTCACCCCAAAAATAATGACCATCATGCTTGAAAGCATAAATGGGATGTCCATCAATTTCAAAAGCTTCTATAGGTATATTTCCCTATTAGAGGGAGGAAAGAAGCTAAAGCATAAACTAAGTGGAAAACACAGAGGCAATGGAGGAGTCAAGCTGATCCTCTTCAGGGGAATGAAATCTTGTTTCAACTAAACCATCTTTTTTCTTGATAAAGATAGACTCAGTAAACTGGACTGGCTATTTTTGTTAATGAATCTACTCATAGCTGGTAAGCCATATCTAACGGAAGTATTGTGAGAGTTCTTCTTTAGAAAGCTATTTGGGGATTTGAACACAGGCAGGAACCTGAGTAGAATTAGCAAATCATTAAAGCATCATTAGAACAAGGAAGTTACATATCCAGAGCATGATTTTGGACACGATAGATCATTACATAGTGCAATGTGGAAACATCAGCGGTCTGGACTTGATCAGCACCAGTGATCTGAATCTAGACTTTCAGATTATCAAGGACATTAAAATCTTATAATCGTATGTTGAAATTAGGATAGAAAGTAAACATTATAGTTCCAGCATTGAAAAAAGTATACACAGTACCAATAACAGCTTGTTAGTACTCTAAATATTTAAAATCCAGGAGACCAATATGAGCAAAGATTGAAAGTCCTTTTCTACCATGATAAGTGACAGCAATGCGAATTGCACAAAAATGGATATGGGTTAAACCTTGTTAAAGCCAAGTAGAAAGAAATTCAGAAGGAATTTCTAAGGTGATGAACTATTATTGACCTATAGCTTTTATGGGACATTGGTTAAAAGAAGAAGATTGAACATATTATATTACCTGGGACTTTGGTTGGTGAATAAGGGTTTTAATGCTAGAGAAAATATTAGAATGGTGTTTAGCAAAAGCATTATAAGGGTTAAGGAAAGGAAGTTAGGAATCTTGGAATTTTTTAGAGTCATCCAATAAAGAGATTTCATATAGGTAGTTTATTTTCTAAGTGGTTTCAGGTTTAAAAGAAAGTGAAAAAGAAGATAGAGATCTGAATACAGATATGATGGGAGAGTTTCTCTTACCATTACTTTAACTTAAAACAATAATTTGGAGAGGCATAATGAGTTAAATTCAAGTAAGCTAATTTAGTAAAATTTTGATGAGTTCAATTGATTTTTTAGTAGATTTTGGTGTAGAGATTTATATTTTGAGTTTATTTTTAATTATGGGTGAAGAAAATTGAGGAAAGAATCCATGGGGGAATTTAGCCAAGGTACAATTTCAAGGGAAATCAAGTGGAATTAAAGGCAAATGGATGGAAAAGGTGAGAAAGGAAGAGAAAATAGAGAGAGAGCTTAGAAAATAGGTTTATGGATACCTAAAATAATGTCTTCCATATGATTTAGGCTATGTAACTTGGAGTTCTTAAGGGTATGATGAGTTTTAATTTAAATTAGTGGTAGATAAGTGAAATTAAAAGTTAAAATAATTAAATTTGTGAAGTTAAGTTTGTGAAAACATTATTAGAAAGAGGAAATTAGAAGTAAAACCTATTATGTAACTATAGGAATACATTTGAATGATGAAATAACTTATGATAAATTAGTAAATTCATGAACTAACATGAAATAAATTATAATTAGTTAAAAAATAAATTAATATGTAATGAACACTTAAGTGGCTGAATGGTATACATTAGTATACCAAGTGATATGTTGATGTATAATCTAATAATTGGCATGAAATGAACATTAGAATGGTAAATAAACTTGGTATGAATGATAAAATAATAATTAATTCATAAATATAAGCTGAATGGTATATAATGGTGTACACTTGTATATTAGTTGTATACTAATTGAATTTGTGTGTATACAACTATATGAAAGTTTAAAATAATCCAAAGAACATTAAAGAATATATGAAAAAGTGGATAAATATTAGTGTATACATATTGGCTGGAGTGTATACTAGTGCATACTTAAAGGATTTTAATGGAATAAAAATAATGTGCAAACTATATAATTTAAGATGAAGTTAAAAGTAATTTTATGGAATTAACCATTACATACAAATTAGAACATGAAACAAATGAAAAATGAGTAAGAACAAATAATGGCCAAATTAGGTATAAAAAAGGAAACTAAAGGTAGTTTGATGAAACCTTGGAAAAAATGGATGAATTGAACACTTAAACAAGATTAAAAACTAAATAAAAGAGAATACAATGGATAATAATAAAATAATAATTGGCCAAATGATGATGGTAGTAAAATTATAATTATTTAAAATGAAACAACAAATGGGAATTTGATACATATATCGGTATGATGCTAATGTATTAGGACTTGATGTGCATGATAAGAATATGTTATAAATTGAATTATAAATATGATTGATAGATGTGCAAAATGAATGTGAATGTGATACGTGATGAAAAATAATGATTTGATGAATATAAATTATTGATATGAAGTTGACTGTGATATTATGTGAAAATGTGCAAAAATGTGAGAACGATCCCTATGTTGATTAAAATGGAGGAAATGTTATTGTCCTTAGTATTTGAAAGTGAAACCAGAGGTATAGGATATAATGGCTAGTGATAAGGACATTCATAGTGGTAGGTGATTCATGGTGACTTACAAGTGGACCAAAGGAGGATCTACATCGTAAATAAGAGAAAAAAGATGACATAAATGCGAAAAAGAGAAAAAAAAAATATGTTATTGTTAAGGTGCCCTCTCTGTGGCCACCTCAACTTATTTCAGTATGTTGTGGTTAAGATGCCCTCTATGTGGCCACCTCAACTTATTTCAGATACATGGGCCTGTGTCCCACGTATCTAGCTCAAGGGTTTTACCACTAGGGGAAAAATAAGAATTTAAATGGGTAAGCAATGTTGAATTATAAAAATATGTGTATGTGTGCAATATTGATGAAAAATGGATAAATGTATGTGAATGAATGTTAATCATGTAAATTATATAAATTAAGGATAAAAAAAGAGAAAATATGGAATTTAATAGTAAATAGTGAACAAGTGTGTAATTGAATACTTGCGATTATGGATAAAAGTGGATAAAAATTTGAATAAGTGAATAAACAGTAGCAAATATGTAATTGAGAAAAAAAAGAGGACTAAAAAGGGTAAATAAGTGACAAGAATGTTGTATGCATAAATAAAGAATAAATAGTATGAAAGATATGGTTAAGTGATTAAAAATGGGCAAAATTATAATTAAGTAAAAAACTAGGGGTACAAATGTAAATTAATACTAAACCTATAATTATGCAAAATAAAATGGTAAAAAGGCTGAGAAACTATGAAAAAATAACTAATGGGGACTAATCAGTAATTTGCCACTTTGTAAAGAAAGTATAAGCACTAAAATGTAAGTTGCAGGGCAAAATGTGATAAATACTAAGAAAAGGGTAAAACCGTTAAACCTAGTACCGATTGATAAGAAACGTGATAAAATAATAGTTAGTGATTGGAAGAGGAAATGGTATTATAGATGTAAAAAGCAATAGGAAAAATGGAGACTTAATTTGGTTAAGTCACATGTAACAGTAGAAATGAAAATAAATAACAAAATAAATTAAATTTGTAATCTTTAATAAGAAAAATCAAAACACTTAATATAATTAAGAAAACAATTCGAAAGGGAAATAGGTAAAATACTAAGAAATAAATCAAGCTTTTAATAATGCTACAATGGTCGAAATAGTAAAATAGAAATTATTAAGTTTGAATAAAATGTGGAGTGTAAATAAGCCGTACAAATGTGAAAATAAGAATTAAAGTAGAATGTTAGTGACTGAATTGAAATAAGATAATAATGATAAAGATGATGGCAAATAAGTACGAAAAGAAATAAATATGATACAGTAAGTGCACTTGATGTGAATATTCACCCAGTAGGGACAAAATACAATATAAAAAGGTCTAATAAAAAGATTGAATCACATAATAAATAATGAATTAGGATGAAGTAATCGAGGGTAAGAAAATGCAAAAATGCGAGGCCAAGGTAAATATAATTCAAGAAAAAAATTTAGAAACAAGTAGTCAAGGTAAGCTTGAACAGACCCCATACTGACAAAACGATAACAATAATTGGTACATACCAAAAGTGTAACCCAGTACAAGAGAAGAAATATGAATGAGAGATTAATAATACAAATGAGAAATTAATGAGATGACAGAATATATATATATAATAGAACGAAAATAAATGTATAGCAAAGAAAGACAAAACATCAGTGAACTATTTTAGAATAATTAGGTTACCTGTACATGGATAAAAGTAAATAAAGGCTAGGAGTGATGTAAACCAAATGAAAGAGATAAGAAAGGTTGAGAAATTTAAAATAAAGAGCTGATAGAAACTAAAGTATATGGAACAAGTTATAGAAATATAACGATTAAAATTTTTTGTGTTCAAGTTTTTGTGACATTTATTAGTTGGGTATCCACTACTAAGCCTTTATGCTTAACATGTAGTTGTTTATTGTGCGCCGGTACTTAAGAGATGTAGATAGGAGTCGAGGGGATAGGCGCTAGAGACTGATGAAGTCGTTCAATAAAAGAGATAAATTTTGTATTTTTACATGTGGAATGTACATGAGTTTGGATTTTGTATATTTATTGTCATAGAATAGCGTTTAAATCACATTGTTATAATTATTCTATAAAGATGTTACATATGTATTTATCTATTTTTATTTATTTATTATTGTAACTACTATTTCATTTATCTAATATACTATTATAATGTTAATATTATTTTGTGTCCATTTTATTTATTAATTTATCTCAATTTACTATATATTTATTTAATTACTGTATTTATTTATCGTTGTAGCATACGCGTGTCAAATACATGCTGCATGAATTTTGAAATGCATTATGCATTTTATTTATTTAATTAATTTTATCTTTTTTATTATTTTTTAGTAATTTTCCGATTTATATGTTATTTAATTTTGGAATAATCTTGATTATTTATTACTTGTTTAATTTAATTCATTGATCATTTTTTTATCGATATATTTTTTGTCCCTTTTAATACACGTAAAACATCCATATATCAAATTAGGTTAGAGAATTAGAGAATAAAGTGGAGCAAATTAGAATTGGATTTATTTTTGTATTTGTATAATATTTTTTTTCTATATTATTATTTTTCTTTCAGGCTTTTTATGTGATTGATTGTAATAGCTTAGTAATAAATGATTTTAGCACGATAATTGAAAATTTTACATGAAATATTTTTCTACTTAATTAATTGGGTTTTTTTCATAAACTAGACCAATGTTCGCTTTTGTTTTTCCAAAAATCACACAAAAGAGTTTTATAAATGACCATGAGGGAGCCAATGTTCCCAATTTAATAAATGGTCCAATTTATGGATGTTATTTTACTTTTTTAATTGTTTATGCATGTGCTTTTGCTTTTTTAAATGAATGATACATGCAAAAGTCATTTAACTGTTTAATACAGGTTTGAGTGGGATTTTTATGTAATAAAAGGGGACCAATGTCCTATCTTTTCACCCACAAAATAATAAGCAAAGTAAGGTTTTCATTTATCACCAAATAAGATTTTCTATCTCAACATAATTAACACGATTCTTTTTCAAAAACCGTATAAGCCCAACACCCATTTTTTTTCCAAAAGCACACTAAAAAAATCTTTCACTTTGTAAATATGCATGCAAGGACAAGGTCCTCATCCAAATAAACTTAATAAATTCCCTATTTTATGAATGATTGCTTTCTGTGATAAGTGTTAATATCTTTTATTCCATTATTTTAGTGATGTAAATATGTAATTATGTTGATTGTTTTACTGCTTTTTGAATGCTTAGATGTGCCTTTCAATTCTTTGCCATGGAAACGCATGATGAGAGGGTTAAAATAATCAATTATAGACACTTGTTTATATAAGCATTAACCAAGTTATAAATAAGAGTGAGGTTTCGAACTATCTCTGGTTTTGGCCTCATAAGGTTAAAACTCACTTTTCCAATGTGTTATTGAATGGTAACTCTATGATACCTGTCTTGTGGTGCCCAGTAGACAACCTCGTAGGTTGATCATCAACAATAAATGGAAATAAAACCCTATCTATTGCAAAGCAACTAGCTTTTATGAGTTAAATAAATCTTTTTCCTATCTCAAACCCTAAAAGCAAGCTATCGAGAGAAAACCGAATGGCTTCGAGGTTCAGCATATGGCATAGTGGTGACTCCACTGGGAGCCATGAAATTTTTCTTTAAAAATAACTTGGTTAATTTATTATAAACAAGTTTTTATAATTAGTTATTTTATCTCTTTTTGAAAAATAGGATGCATTAGAACATGCTAGGGCCTTATAATTAAGTTAGGCATCCCTATTCTAAACCCAGTTCATTCCTAAAGCGTAACCCTACATTCATTTAATGTAGAGAAGTGTTAGGGGATAATCACTAGCCCAAACCTTGTACCATTTAGTATATCAAATGATGACCCAACCGGTCGCTATGCTCATGATGAGCTAGACCCATTAGCAAAGATCATGCCTAGGTAGCCCTAAAGTTATATCTCCAGCCTGAAAACCTATGTAATGGCATAGACAGTTCCACTAGAGGGCATATTCCATAATACATTGCTTGTGATATGGGCCTCTAGAAATTTAATAAGTCCCAATAAATTTTGATGTTTGCTCATTAAAGGCTTTCATGCCCTAGTGAGTGTATTTCAGTTATTTTGATTGTTTAAATACATTATAGCTAAAATCCATCCGTATGCACTTTAAATAAAATGAGGTTATGCTATCGGTCTTTAGTTGTGCATCATATGCATTCATTGGGTTCTCCATTGACCAATGGACTAAGTCCATTTAGGAAAAAGACCACACAACCTCCTATATGGTAAGCAATAAAGTGGGGAGGTTTTGCCTCTCTTGCATGTGTTTGCTTATGATATATACACGTGTGTCATTCATATTTTTTAATTAATTACAACAAATGAAAAAAATGAAAAAATGGTAATAATAAATAAAATATACATATAAGTTTGTGTAATTTTTACCATATCATGTACATCTCATTTTCTATATTAAAATTTTCATGCATCATTGTAATCCTCTAATTTTTCAACAATCATAGATCATGTGCCTAAGTGGTTTTGCAGTTTGAGTGGCCATCTTGTCAAAGAGCCTTTACCAAAGTAGGTCAGATCATAATCAAAATCAAAGTCAGATTTGGCTTTGGCTGATATTTTTGAAGCAACCTTAGAACATATAACAATGGAAAATCCATCACAGACTAGAGCTCTTGATTATCAGGAAATCGACAAGTGCTTTGAAGAGTTTTAGAAGAGAATGAGGTCAATGATGAGTGAGATGATACTTGCTTTGGTGGCACATTCCAGACAGGAGCCTGTAGCATCCGTCATTGCACAAGTGGAACCAACTACCACTAGAGGCACTTTTATTATGGCTATTGCTATGGTACCTCCCTTAACTTTTGAATCTAGAGGTGTGACACCAAGAGTTTTGCTTGTTAAGCAATGAAAGGATAAAGGTATTCCCTTTAAAGAGGATTTCATACCTAACGAAGAGAAAGAGCAAGTAGTAGCTCAGGCTTTAAAAGGCGAGGCACTTAGAATGAAGGATTAGATTTTGAAAAAGGTGGAGGAGAAGATAAAAGCTATAGCCAGGGAGGATGTGCTGCCCCAAAGATTTAAAATGCCAGACTTGCCCAAATTTAATGGTACATCTGATTCATCCGCCTATATAAAGCAGTATGGCTTGGTGATGAAAGGGACTACCCTCAACAAAAGATAAAAGGTTGAGTATTTTAGCCTTAGTCTTATTGGTCCATCCATCGATTGGTATTGTGGGCTTGATAGAGTAAAGAAGATTAGGACCTACTGATAGAGGAATTCATAAAGTAATATGATTGAAGCATTCGAGTGGAGGTAACCCTAAGAGATTTAGAATTGCTGGAGTAGAAATCAAAGAAACCTTACACTAGTACCTTACCTATTAGAGGAATGGAGTAATGGAAATGAGGAGGAGACCAAAGACCACAGAGTAGATTAGGTTGTTTATTCAAAATGCTAGGACTTATTTGAGAGATGAGCTAAAAATTAAAGGTTTAAAGGATTGGGAATCTCTTAAGGATATAGCCATTGAAGTTGAGGCTGAGTATTTAGAGAAGAAGGTTAGCTTTATGAATTTGGGTTATAGTAGGAATGGTAGAAGCAGCAATAACAATAGGGGCAATAGTGATAAGGCCTCAAGAATCTCAGTTATTGGAATAACTTGGTGGTATTATTCAAACCTAAGCAAACCATTATATCAGTGCCTTGCTCGATTTACAATGATGAGAAATTGCAACCTTTGCCACCAATGGCTATCAAGAATATGGGGAAGCATGGGCATAGGGTTGATTGGTACTGTAATTATCATCAGCATACAAGAGATGAGATAGATTATTATTGAAATTTGAGGGACCGTATCCGAGACCTAATTACCACCCAAGACATACCAAATCGAGAAAAGGGAAGTAAGAGAAAAAAAGGCTGCAATGTTGTATAACTACATGTGTTTGTGTTTAACTCAAGCTCATTAGAATGGTATGTGCACTGGGATATATACGACCTATAGATATCTAGCCATAACTTGCTTATATTTGATGAGAAGCAGCTTAGAGAGTTGCCAAATGTACATATCACTTCAAATCTTAGGGGCACTTTCCACGAAAGGGACACTAGGATTTTGGAGAACTTTTTGCAACTTTCACCCATGGTAGAGGAAGATGGAAAATATGCTACTTTTTGATGATGTAATATAAGCTCCTAAACAATGTGTATATGTTTTCAGCCATATTAATAATATGAGCTTTTCTTATGTGTGCAACGCCTTATTTTATTGTATCATGAATAGCAATACTCTTGGCTTAATTATATAAGACATTAATTCAATAAACATTGTACCATTTAATCTCAAAGGAAAAAGAACATCTTATGTGTATCCAGTATGACTCCTAAAGTAAGATAGTTTGAGAAAATGAAAAAGAGTCTTTGCCTAGACCTAAAGCGACATGACGAGAATTGGCAGTTAAAAAACAAATCATTTAAGCAGCAAATTCAAAAACTCAGACCAGAGAGCATAAACTATAAGATGAAAATCCCAAGTGACAGAGATCAAGAAAGTTAATGGGAAACCATAGCCCCATTACATGAAAGTGCAAAAATTTATTGAAGACACCTCAAAAAAGGACTGGAGAATGATCCATAAGCTATTGCCTAGGCTTATCATCTTAAGTGGAGCATTGCACAAGAAAAAGGCTGACAAAAACTAATCAAGATAAAAAGAGAGGTAAAGGAAAAGGGAAAACTCATACAAAAGCTTGCACAACAAACATGAATGAAGAAACAAGATAGCAAGCAAAATTTCAAAGATCATTCCTTTCTCTTTAACATTTGGGGATGAGCACAATGTTTCAACTACTAAAGGTTGCTTTAAGAGCTAAATTGTTACAGTCAGAATGAGCAAAGCAAGGTCTCCTGCAATTAAAGGAGAAGTCACCACCTTGGTCGAGTTTGCAAAGAAGGGAAAGGTCTACCTAATCTTCTAAATAAGTGGGTCAATGGCCATTGTGTGGCAAAAATAACTCAAATCAAGTGTTCTAGATTACACAAGCCAAAGTCAAACCTTTTTTTGCTGAAGAAGCTACAGTTGGAAGTGGCAGCCATTTTCTCACTAGTAATGATAAAAAAAAGACTTAATGAATTAACCAATGCCGACGGACTAAATAGGGTTCCATGGAAGAGGCAAAAAATCAAAAGAAGAGAAAATATGGCCCTAAAGGTTGAAAATAAAAAAAGACAGCCTTGCTAAAATTAGGCACCTCACTAGGGTAAAAATTTGAAAAAAGCGTAAATTGCTAACTTTTGAAGAAATAACAGGACCAAAATGTAAATTTTACATTTAAGAGAAAATAAAAGCCAAAGAAATTAAAAAGAAGTCAATAAGATGTTAAACTAAGTCAAATGGAAAGAATATGGAACTTAAGGACCAAACTATAATTTGCCATCAAATGAATTAATGTAGGGGCTAAAATGTAAATATTGAATTTAAAGGAGAGAATAAAAGTAAAAAGGAATAAAAAAGGGGACATTAGAATAATTTAGCATAATCTTAAGACATAGAAAAGTTTAGGGATCAAATGGTAATTTTACATCCAAGCAGGAATTATGTTACATTAAATATAAGGGACAAAAGTATATAAGAGAGACTATGACAATTGATCAATATTAAGGCCGAACCGAGCCAAATTAATGGAATAAAAAGTTTAAGGACTAAATTGTAATTTTACACTAAAGTAAGAATTTTGAAGGAAATTGATTGGAAATTAAGGATGGAAGGAATTAAATAGCAATTTAAAATATATACGAGAACTAGACCGATTTAATTAGTGAAAGAAATAAATAGGGGTAAAGTGGTAATTTAGCACATTACGAAGGAATGTTTAAATTTAAAAGAAAATGTGAAAGCTCAAAATAAAATAAAACATACAAAAAGAGTAAATAATGCAAATTGGTCGATAGACAATAAGATTGGTAAACAGGAAATGGTACAAGGGAAATTTGAGACAATTTAGTAAGTTAAGGATAAAATTATGATTTAAATATAAGTTGACCAAGGAGGATAAAACTACAATCTTAATAGGAAAGCAAAATTAAGGACTGAAATAAAAAGAAATAATATTATGGCAAAATATAGCAGACAAGAAAAAAATAAAAAGGTATGATGGCAATTATATGTAAAGAAATAGCAAAAAGACCAACCAAGTTAAGAAGAAGGAATTTAAAATGTTGATTTAGTAAAACACATATTTAGATGTTATACTGGGATAGCTGACGAGATTTAAATACCACCTTATAAAAGAAAATAAAGAATTAAATATTGCAAAACATCATATAGTTTGTAAGAAAAAGAATTGTAATAAGTTTTAAACCGAACTATTTTGGCTATATGCCAGTAAAGTCAAGTTTATAAGTAAAGAAGAAATCGAAATAATGCACCAAAGCCAGTTTGTGAATAAATAATGGACGTGGGGGCATAAAGGCAATTTAATGTCAAAAATATAGATCACCCAGGCGAATCAATAAGACGATGAACGCAAAAGGATATAAAATCAACAAAGAGTAAATAGTAATTTGAGAAGATAACTACATAAAGATAAACAATAATAAGACAAAATAATACCAATAATAATAATAATTGAAATAATAAATTTAGTCAAATGAAATTTTGTGTACTTGTATCCACCACTAGGCAACATCATTGCTTAGCACGTGGTTTGTTGACTGCACGCAGGGACAGGTAATCATGAAGACTAAGACAAAAAATCAAATTGGCATATACCTATAAGTGATTATGGAAGGTTAATGATTCGTGCAGTAGATTTTAGATGCTTAGCATGTAGTAAACATTCTGTTGTTAGAGAGTATGCCCTAGAGCCCATGTAATATGGATGTTTTTCATATGCATGAATTTATATTATGAATAAAAGACATCATTCATTTATTAATACTATGTTTAAATACATGAGTTTGTAAATCTTAAATTAATAAATTAAGTCCTAGATATTATAAATACAGTGCAAAGGCAATCATTAAAGTGTTCATGATATGAGATGTCTATTGCATGCAAATGTGTTAATATCTAAATATCCCTAGTCATATAATTAACAAGATAAGGATATTGTTAATTCGGACAGACTAGCACATGTTATGCTTCTTGAATGGTTCAAGTTGTGGTTCTCATAACTGTGATTATGGAAGATAATCAAAGCCAACATGTGGATGCTTGTTAGAAGAACAAGTTCATTGGAGACCTGCATAGAGAATCCTCACATGGATATTAAATCTATGTCAGTGAGGAGATAACTACATAAAGATAAAAAATAATAAGACAAAATAATACCAATAATAATAATAATTGAAATAATAAATTTAGTCAAATGAAATTTTGTGTACTTGTATCCACCACTAGGCAACATCATTGCTTAGCACGTTGTTTGTTGACTGCACGCAGGGACAGGTAATCATGAAGACTAAGACAAAAAATCAAATTGGCATATACCTATAAGTGATTATGGAAGGTTAATGATTCGTGCAGTAGATTTTACATGCTTAGCATGTAGTAAACATTCTGTTGTTAGAGAGTATGCCCTAGAGCCCATGTAATATGGATGTTTTTCATATGTATGAATTTATATTCTGAATAAAAGACATCATTCATTTATTAATACTATGTTTAAATACATGAGTTTGTAAATCTTAAATTAATAAATGAAGTCCTAGATATTATAAATACAGTGCAAAGGCAATCATTAAAGTGTTCATAATATGAGATGTCTATTGCATGCAAATGTGTTAATATCTAAATATCCCTAGTCATATAATTAACAAGATAAGGATATTGTTAATTCGGACAGACTAGCACATGTTATGCTTCTTGGATGGTTCAAGTTGTGGTTCTCATAACTGTGATTATGGAAGATAATCAAAGCCAACATGTGGATGCTTGTTAGAAGAACAAGTTCATTGGAGAACTGCATAGAGAATCCTCACATGGATATTAAATCTATGTCAGTGAGGAGATAACAACATAAAGATAAATAATAATAAGACAAAATAATACCAATAATAATAATAATTGAAATAATGAATTTAGTAAAATGAAATTTTGTGTACTTGTATCCACCACTAGGCAACATCATTGCTTAGCACGTGGTTTGTTGACTGCACGTAGGGACAGGCAATCATGAAGACCAAGATAAAAAATCAAATTGGCATGTACATATAAGTGATTACGGAAGGTTATTGATTCGTGCAGTAGATTTTAGATACTTAGCATGTAGTAAACATTCTGTTGTTAGAGAGTATGCCCTAGAGCCTATGTAATATGGATGTTTTTCATATGTATGAATTTATATTCTGAATAAAAGACATCATTCATTTATTAATACTATGTTTAAATACATGAGTTTGTAAATCTTAAATTAATAAATGAAGTCCTAGATATTATAAATACAGTGCAAAGGCAATCATTAAAGTGTTCATGATATGAGATGTCTATTGCATGCAAATATGTTAATATCTAAATATCCCTAGTCATATAATTAAAAAGATAAGGATATTGTTAATTCGGACAGACTAGCACATGTTATGCTTCTTGAATGGTTCAAGCTGTGGTTCTCATAACTGTGATTATGGAAGATAATCAAAGCCAACATGTGGATGCTTGTTAGAAGAACAAGATCATTGGAGACCTGCATAGAGAATCCTCACATGGATATTAAATCTATGTTAGTTATGAGATAACTACATAAAGATAAATAATAATAAGACAAAATAATACCAATAATAATAATAATTGAAATAATAAATTTAGTTAAATGAAATTTTGTGTACTTATATCCACCACTAGGCAACATCATTACTTAGCACGTGGTTTGTTGACTGCACGCAGGGACAGGTAATCATGAAGACCAAGACAAAAAATCAAATTGGCATGTACCTATAAGTGATTACGGAAGGTTAATGATTCGTGCAGTAGATTTTTGATGCTTAGCATGTATTAAACATTCTGTTGTTAAAGAGTATGCCCTAGAGCCCATGTAATATGGTTGTTTTTCATATGTATGAATTTATATTCTGAATAAAAGACATCATTCATTTATTAATACTATGTTTAAATACATGAATTTGTAAATCTTAAATTAATAAATGAAGTCCTAGATATTATAAATACAGTGCAAAGGCAATCATTAAAGTGTTCATGATATGAGATGTCTATTGCATGCAAATGTGTTAATATCTAAATATCCCTAGTCATATAATTAACAAGATAAGGATATTGTTAATTCGGACAGACTAGCACATGTTATGCTTCTTGAATGGTTCAAGTAGCGGTTCTCATAACTGTGATTATGGAAGATAATCAAAGCCATCATGTGGATGCTTGTTAGAAGAACAAGTTCATTGGAGACCTGCATAGAGAATCCTCACATGGATATTAAATCTATGTCAGTGAGGAGATAACTACATAAACATAAATAATAATAAGACAAAATAATACCAATAATAATAATAATTGAAATAATGAATTTAGTAAAATGAAATTTTGTGTACTTGTATCCACCACTAGGCAACATCATTGCTTAGCACGTGGTTTGTTGACTGCACGCAGGGACAGGTAATCATGAAGACCAAGACAAAAAATCAAATTGGCATGTACCTATAAGTGATTACGGAAGGTTAATGATTCGTGCAGTAGATTTTAGATGCTTAGCATGTAGTAAACATTCTGTTGTTAAAGAGTATGCCCTAGAGCCCATGTAATATGGATGTTTTTCATATGTATGAATTTATATTCTGAATAAAAGACATCATTCATTTATTAATACTATGTTTAAATACATGAGTTTGTAAATCTTAAATTAATAAATGAAGTCCTAGATATTATAAATACAGTGCAAAGGCAATCATTAAAGTGTTCATGATATGAGATGTCTATTGCATGCAAATGTGTTAATATCTAAATATCCCTAGTCATATAATTAACAAGATAAGGATATTGTTAATTCGGACAGACTAGCACATGTTATGCTTCTTGGATGGTTCAAGTTGTGGTTCTCATAACTGTGATTATGGAAGATAATCAAAGCCAACATGTGGATGCTTGTTAGAAGAACAAGTTCATTGGAGAACTGCATAGAGAATCCTCACATGGATATTAAATCTATGTCAGTGAGGAGATAACTACATAAACATAAATAATAATAAGACAAAATAATACCAATAATAATAATAATTGAAATAATGAATTTAGTAAAATGAAATTTTGTGTACTTGTATCCACCACTAGGCAACATCATTGCTTAGCACGTGGTTTGTTGACTGCACGCAGGGACAGGTAATCATGAAGACCAAGACAAAAAATCAAATTGGCATGTACCTATAAGTGATTATGGAAGGTTAATGATTCGTGCAGTAGATTTTAGATGCTTAGCATGTAGTAAACATTCTGTTGTTAGAGAGTATGCCCTAGAGCCCGTGTAATATGGATGTTTTTCATATGTATGAATTTATATTCTGAATAAAAGACATCATTCATTTATTAATACTATGTTTAAATACATGAGTTTGTAAATCTTAAATTAATAAATGAAGTCCTAGATATTGTAAATACAGTGTAAAGGCAATCATTAAAGTGTTCATGATATGAGATGTCCATTGCATGCAAATGTGTTAATATCTAAATATCCCTAGTCATATAATTAACAAGATAAGGATATTGTTAATTCGGACAGACTAGCACATGTTATGCTTCTTGAATGGTTCATGCAGTGGTTCTCATAACTGTGATTATGGAAGATAATCAAAGCCAATATGTGGATGCTTGTTAGAAGAACAAGTTCATTGGAGACCTGCATAGAGAATCCTCACATGGATATTAAATCTATGTCAGTGAGGAATCTCTTCATAGCGGTTGTGCAAGTATCCTTAGATTTGAGATCACCAAAGTTATCTTAAGTAGCAAGTGGTATACTTTGACTCCATAACTATTACTTCCAAATGGGAGTGAAGATAGTTAGGAGATTGGGTATATCATGACCTACTTGAAGATAGTTTAGTGATTGACAAAGGATTCACCATCCCAGATTTAATAAAAAAAGTTATCTCGCATGATTCTATAATTTCCTTATTCAAAAACTCTCTGGCCAAAGTAATATGCCAAGATGGATAGAGATCCATGAAGGGCATTTTGGGAACAATGGTTAAATTAATAGAACATACATAATTAGATTTATATGAGTTGACAGAAATCCATACTCAAAATCTAATTGAGATAAGAGTGGTGAAAGGAGTAATTGCACGGTAACTATTTCTATAGAAGGGTATAGTCAAACCACTTGACTTTCCTGACATTTGGGTAGTCATGATGCCTAGCTAGAGGCCAATCATGACTTGTATAATGATGGATCAAGAATATAAATAGGGATTGATAAAATAATTTAAAGGAGTTTAAATCATATGAGTTTTGTATAGAATTCACAATTACATATTATACTGCCAATATGGACAAGAACCCAATAGGTCACACACATATAGAGAAAAGGATAAAATGGTAAAATAACAAGGATAATAATATTTGATATTATTATGAGGGTAGAGAAGTGAATAAGATAATATTTAATTAAATAGTTTAATTAATTATGATCAAGTAAAATCACTACAAGAAAATCTTGAAATAGCAACGAAAAAATAGCAACGGAATTTATTTCGTTGCTAATTTAGCAACGGAAATACAATTTCGTTGCTATTTAGTAACAGAATATAGTTTCCGTTGCTAAAATTTGTTGAATATTATAAAATTAGCAACGGAAAAAAAATTTGGTTAGCTTTCGTTGCTAAAAGTGGAGGGAATTTATGGCGCCATTATTTAGCAACAAAATTTGTATTACGTTGCTAATTAAGGCGGCAAAAAATGGCGGATAAAATTTGGGACAGAAAATTGCAACAGCATTTAAATTCCGTTGGTAATTTAGCAACCGAAATAGAATTCTGTTGCTATTTAGCAACGAAATATTATTCCGTTGCTATTTTAGATACGAATTTTTTTTTCCGTTGCTAAATTTCACTTTCAACGAAAAATAGCAACCGAATAAAATTCGGTTGCTATTTAGCAACGAAAATTTATTTCGGTTGCTAAAATAGCAACAGAATTTGAATTCCATTGCTAAATAGCAACCGATTTAAATTCGATTGCAAAAATAGGAACGAAAAATGGATTCCGTTGCTAAATTAGGGGCATTTAAGTACTTTTACCTTTATTGGAACTATAAATTGAAAAACCCTAGATGAGATTTATCTCTTCCCTCACACACCGTCATCCCTCTCTCTATCTCTCTAACGAAGAAGTCGACGGCAGACATCTCCTCCCTCACACACCGTCGCCCCTATGTCTCTCTCTCTAGCCACATACAGGCTATTTCGGGTACGATTCTTCCATTTTTTTTGAAGGCATTAGATTGCTCATGGGAATTTTCTGATGATAACTATGGTTTATGTAGTTTAAACTATATGTATCTCACTCAATTGATGTGCTTAACACTCTTCATTTTCTACTTTCTAAGAGCTATCCATGGAAAACGTGATAGGTGTTTGTTGGGGTTTTTATATGAATGCACTTCAGATCTTTGATGCTATGTTTTGGTTTCTCGATGGAGTAAAAAATATTCTCGATGGACTGGGTACAACTTCTATGTTGTCATGAGATGCTGTTCAGGATTCCTTGCTGTAAACTTCTAGGTTTTTCGTTTGTGCAAGCAGAACGTTATGGATAATTGAAATTACTAACTGGTTTTTTCTTCTAATTCCTGCTTCATAATGATTCAAGAAAGAATCCTATTTAATTTTCTTTTGTCACGTTGTTTTCATTTCTACTACCTAATTAGTTTCTTTTACACAAACTATGTGTTCATCGCCTTTAATCTAACAGCTTTAATCGTGATTTTTCTTATAATATAAAAAATTAATCTGCAGGTGGTGAACGTTTACGTCAACTGTCTGTTACCGATTTTGTTTATCTGTGATTTCTATTTTGCCCTTGGGATTTTTTTTTCTAACAAGTTATTCTTTCTATTTAATATTTAATGTGGATTTTATGCATTTTCTTTCCTTTTTGGTATCCAAATTTAGCTTCTTAATTGGGAACTGTGGAATGTATTTACAGGGCATGGGACCCACCTGAACCCAACATTTAGCTTGTAGCACAGCCTCGAGATAAACGGGAATTGCAAGTCATATCTGAAGATCCCCCTATTTCGAAGGTTCCTTTCTCTAACAAATTCACTCATATTCATTTTGCTTCTCGTTCGTCTGTTTTTGCTGTTTAATAGAGAGAACATATGAGTTGTTTTCTGATCAATCTTTGGTTTGATGTATTTATTCTCAGGTGATGGGCTCTTTTTTTGATATATTTTTTGTTTGTAATAGTAATAGGGATACTGTTTTGGTTTCGTTGAATTTCATTCTTTGAGCTCCATGAACAATGCTATCCAGGTTTGTTCTTTATCATCGAAGTTTAATGTTCTTAATATCAGTGTTTCATGGTTCCATCTTTTTTTTTATCTTATTGATTTCTTTTTTTTCCATCAACTTCAAGTCAGCTTACTTGAGTTGTGTGCTGAGGCTACACAAATATATTTTTTTGTTTTATCTTTTAGCAAACAGTAATGTTCTTTCTGGGTTTCTGTCAATGTGAAACATTGCCTTTTCTGGTCTGGTAATTATACAGTTGCTATATCTATGTTCAATCATCTTGAGAAAAAATAGTGGAACTTTCTTTTGATTTCTAAGAATAAATTAGCTTTAAAACCATATTGGGCACAAATAAATGCAGATTTCTTATTATATTTTTTATTAAATGCATTATGGTATCCGTAGATACCTTGGTAATTGTAACTTGTCAGTAAAATCTGGGTTATGGCGATGTCCTTTAGGAATTAGCATATCCTGCCTTATTCAAACTCTCTGTTATCGTTGGAATTTCTTTTAAGGATAGCTACAAATTCTTATTGATGGTCAATCAGGATTTTCAGTTTTAGATTTACTTCTCTTAATTGTGGACATATATAAATAGGTTTATCCGACTCTTTTCATAGTCAGTAATTGTAGGAAGAAAGTTTATGTTATAACCCTATAAACAGTTTATGAATATGTCAAACTCAATTGGTCAAACTCAGTTTATGTTAGTCAGTAATTATAAGCCTCATGTGTATTATAAGAAATCATCCCGAATGAATGAAACGAAGATCTTTTTACTTTTATTTTGATGGTTAAAATAAAGATAAAATAAATTTCTTTTACTTATTCTCACTTACTTCATTAAAGAAATTATTTTCTTTCCATACAAATAAAGTGCAAGTAATTTAAACAGAATTGCTTAAATTTTCTTTCCATTAATATTGATTCCAAAATTGATATATATATATATATTTATTTATTTATTTAATAAATTTTCTTTTTTTTGTGATTTTGTTGTTTTATTTCTGGTATGTTTTTTCTTTTGAGTTAATTTTGAGGTTTTGTGATTTTGAAGAGCATGTACAATGGTGAAAAGCATGGGAAACGCCAAAGAAGGATCCAGGTGACCTTTTTTATAATGCCTAAGAGCATATCTATTAATGCAACAAATTTGGGTGGTGACTACACAGATATACCTTGCTATAAACTAGCATATTTAGTTGACATTCCACTTTTAAGCAAATTATTGTGGCTCAGTTTACTGGAGTCAAATTAAACTGTCCAAAAGTTAGATTACAAAGGCAGATTATCATTTCCAGCAAAGAATTTGAGTGGCATGTCATGCTTTTTGAATTTTTGTGCTGACTATACAACCACTGGTTTTTATATTTTGATTGTGCAAAAGAGATCTCTAATTTATAAGAATATGCATTACAACAAGGGTACATAGAATATGCAAAAAGCGCTGGTATCTTCTATTTTGTGTGGTTTTGCTGCTGCTTGTGTAAAAAAAAGAGAAAAAAGAAAAAGAAAAAGAGCAGCAATTCATTGTAAAGAAAAGGAGAAATTAATGATTTAATTAAAGTAGGTTAATTATGCAGTAAGCAGTAATTAAGGCTAAAAGAGATTAAAGTAGCTTTAATTAAGTATGATGATTATGGAGCTATATGGACCATTCTTTTTTATATACAATATTTATTTGCATTGCAATCAATTGCTGCTTTTTCTTTTTCTCATTTTGCATTTTTTAATGGAATTTTCAAGTCCAACATATTAATTATTAATTTGGCTTTAGGGTAAAGTAATTCTCTTTCTCTTTTATATTCTTTTTCTTATAGAAAATCTTGCTTATAATTAGTATCTTCTGTTGCAGCAGCTAGTAAAAAGCCAGTAATTCTAGTTCTTACTGGTGGAGGACCAGTTGATGTATCATTTGCCAAAGAAGACCCAAGAATTGCTAGCATTCTTTGGATCGGGTACCCTGGTGAAGCTGGTCCAAAAGCACTTGCGGAGATCATCTTTGGAGATTATAATCCAGGTTTATACTTCAATTTTCTATAGACTGAATGTAGAAAAAAGTAAAAAGATTATACTGCATCTATGGGTAGAACCTAGTTAAATGTTAAGCCTTTCCTCGATAGGAAGAACTTAGGCTCTGCACAATAACTCATGCTTTTAATAGCATTTGGGGGTAAAATATTCACCATATAGAATGGAACAAGCAGAGGCAAATGAGTCATTTCTTTCTATATTAAAATGGTCATATTTTATGACCAATAAAACTTAAAAAGTCATTTGAAATTCTATACAACGGTTTCAACTTTAAGCACCATAACAACATTTTGGAAATAATTATTACATTTCTTTGTTCTGATTGATTTATTTTGTAAGCCCAAACTTCATTTTGGTGCTGGTTTTGTCAATATTTGCATTATTAGGATAAAAAATCTCTAGTAATCTAGCATATATAGACCTTTATACATACTACTCTAAAACCAATTATTATTAGTGCCTTATCTTGTGTGATGGTTTTCCATATATAATTTTTGTGCCATATTAATGTGCACTCTTAGACATTTTCAACTCTTCCACTTTCCTAATATGTCTAAAATTCAATTTATTTACACTTTTACAATCAACCTAATTTAGTTCTCCTGAGATAGAACTCTACAATTTTTAGGTGCTGCAGAAGAAGCAACCGCTGTTTTCAGCAGCGCAACTATTAGTTATGTTCAAGAGCATTACTCATGTGATGAATCAAAATACTTGCAAACAATCTATGAGAATCAAAATTTAGATGGGAAAACTAGGCACTTAAAGCATCAAGAGCACAGTGTTAGAGATGTTTCTCGAAATTGTCATGAAACAGATTTGTTGGCTGGATCAACTCACAATCCTTCTTCTAAACTGTCACTATACAGTACAACTTCAGCAATGGTTACACAGGTAAGTTTCGTAAATTTATCAGAATGAAAGGTTCTACTTTATGTTTAACCAAGTTGCTATTTTGAAATTCCTCTATTTTAAAATCTTCTTTTATCTTTTCTGTCATTGGATCTGAGAATAATCTTGTTTAAGAACAGTAAAAAACTTGGGGAATTGCTGATGTGTTTCTTGCTATGGTGAAATTTGTGTAGCATATTAGACTATGCATTACGTTTGTGATAAAATCAGGAGTTCTTTATACCCAGAACTTGACATGAAAACTTGGTTGAGTTCCTTAATTGTAAATATGATGGTTCAATTAGTAGCTCGTGTAGTCTTCCAAAGACAACTTTAGATTTTATTCTATATATTTCCAGTATAGTATTCTGACAAATTTTGTGCATCCATTACTCACAAAAAAAAAACCTAACACACACACACACAAATAAACTTGATAAACGCATAAGAAAAAAGTTGCAAAACCATTGATGATAGAGAAACCTGATTGAATGAAAGTAACTTTAGCTGCTGTAATAAACAATTATAATCTAAATTCATATTTGTTGGTTTTCCAAATTACACTAAAACAGTTTGTTGTTTTAGTGTAATTTGTTGGTTTTCCAAATTACACTAAAACAGCTTGCTGTTTTAGTGTAATTTGTTGGTTTTCTATTGTAGTGATGGAATAGCGATGAAAAAACCATCACAAATTTTTTTATACTACTTGCTGAATTTAGCAACGGAATTCAACTCGGTTGCTAAATTTAGCAATGGAAAAATAGTATCCGTTGCTAATTTTAGCAACGGAATTTGAATTCGGTTGCTAATTTAGCAACGAAATTTGAATTCGGTTGCTAATTTTGACCAATTTACCAAATGTTAGTGGTTAGATTTAGCAACGAAATTTAATTTCCATTGCTAAATTTAGCAACGGAATTTAATCTCCGTTGCTAAATTTAGCAACGGATTAAACATTTCGTTGCTAAAAATACGAACCACCGAATTAGCAACCGAAATTTCCGTTGCTAATTTTCGTTGCTATTTTTGATTAGCAACGGAAAATTGACATTTTCCATTGCTATTTTTTTTTGTTAAATTGTAATTATCTTGTAGTGAATTGTTCGCGAAACGTTTTAGAAATGTTTTGTAAAATTGGACCTAATTGAAATAATGTATTTCATGATTAATTATTATTAGACTATAAATGTTATAGGACTACTATAAGTGTTATAGGACTGGTATAATAATTAATAGGTCCATTTGAGGAATTATAAAGGGGCTAAAGCAATGAAGTTGGTGCAGAAGCCCTTTTGTAGAGGGCCACACGCCAACTCCCAAACAGAAGGCCTTATTCTCTCTACCCTAGCCGCCCAAACCCTTGCTAGCTCTACATTTTTTCGGCCAGCACTTGTCGTCTACCAATTTTTTGGTTCATTATATCAATCTCTAGTGTGGATTACTCATTGGAGGTGTTCGATTTTGGACACTGTGGTTTGCGACAACCCGGTGCAAAGTAAAATCAACTGTTCAACAAAAATCAAAGGTGATTTTTCTTATTCTCATCAATATGAATATTGTACATACATGGAAAGATCAGTAACATTGGTTAAAAATTTTAAATTCCACTTACATATGAAATGCATGTAACCGATAAATTCCAACAAGGTATCAGAGCCTCGATTTTGCCATGAATATATAATTTTATATTTTTCTGCGGAATAAGTTTTATTTTTTTGAGTTATTTATTTCATGAACTTTAAAATATCAGATTTAGTTGTTCATGAATGAGAAATATTTATTTTTGGATATATGTGTGATCAAATAAATAAAGCAGAAACAAAAATAATTTTTTTTAGAAAAGAATTATGTGTTTTTACGTGTAGAGCTTTTAGAGTTAGGGGCTATTCTAAATTAATTTTTTATAGATCCATTATAAGATCATTTAGATGATATTTTTTGTGTTTAATATGTGATATTAAGCCATAGGATCAAACGAAATTAAAATCGAACATGTTTTGCATGAAAACTAGTTTAGTCGAAAAGTTTAATAAATTGGTGTTCTTCGTGTGTTCTTGATATGTTCTTGGTGTGTTCTTGTTTAGAACGATTTTTAATCTTCTAAATATGATATATCTGATATATTAAAGTATTTTTAATTAATTGGATTAATTAAAATTGACATTAAATTAATTTGATTAATTTCAATTCATTAAAACCACTAATGGGCTTAATTATGTTTACGAACTTGGTTTAAATTAGTGAATGACTTGGTGGGCCCAAGGAGCTGATTTAAATTAAATATTATAAATAATAATTAAGTTTATTGATGGGTTTTAAGGGCTGGAGTGGGCTTGCCTCATTCCAAAAGGCCCAAATGGTCCAATAGATACAAAACTAGTTTGTGTGTAAAAATAATTAGGGTTTCATTTGGTGGGTTTCGACCTACCCTTAATCCTAAGCCCAAAATAGATTATTTTATTTATTTAATATGATTAATTAATTAAATAATCAATTAGATTGATTATTAAGGCAAGAACACATGCATGCAAAAAGGTGTCATGGTTGTCACTTCTGCTAAAGGCAAGAAGCAGAAGAAGGAAAGGACAACCAAGGCGTAGCCAAAGAATGGTGGGATCTCCAAGAAGAAGGTTGCCAAGAAAGAGAATCCCAAAGGAACTTGCTTCCATTATGGAAAGGATGGTCATTGGAAGCGTATCTATAAGGCCTATCTAGATTCTCTCAAGGAGAAGAAGCAAGCTGATGCTTCAACTTCAGGTATTCATATGATTGAAATTAATACTTATCCTATTGCTTCAAGACAATCATGGGTATTAGATACCGGATGTGGATCTGACTTGTGTAATGATCTACAAGGGCTTAAAAGCTTTAAAAGAGTTGGAAAGGCAAAGATATTTTTGCAGTCAGCTACTGGACAAAACATCTCTACAATAGTTGTGGGGACTTACTATTTGCCTCTTCCCAGTGGATTAGTACTGGAATTAAATAATTGTTATTATGTTCCAGCTTTGTCCAAAAGTATTATTTCTTTCAGTTGTTTGATGAACGATTATGATATTTCTTTAAAGGACAAATGTTGTTACATTTTTAAGAAAAATATGTTTTATGCAAAAGCTATCATTGAGAATGATATATTTGTTCTTGATTTAATTAAAAAAGTACATAATGTGGATACCAAGAGAATAAAACATGATAATCTAAATACCTCATACTTATGGCATTGTTGTTTAGGCCATATAAATGAGAAACACATGACCAATTTGCACAAGTCAGGTGATTTAGGATCATTTGATTATGAATCATTTGATACATGCGAATCTTGTTTATTGGGAAAAATGACAAAAGCTCCCTTTATTGATAAAGGAGAACGAGCTAAAATTGTTTTGGACTTAATACATTCAGATGTATGTGGTCCAATGACTACACATGCCAGAGGAGGTTACTCCTACTGCATTATTTTCATAGATGATTATTCCAGGTTTGGATACATCTATCTAATGAAATATAAATCAGAAGCATTTGAAAATTGCAAAGAATTTAGAAATGAAGTAGAGAAACAACTTGGCAAAAATATTAAAACACTTAGATCAGATCGAGGTGGATAATACTTAAGCCAAGAGTTTGAGGATTATCTTAGAGATAATGGGATTTTATCTCAATGGACTCCACCATATACACCACAACACAATGGTGTATCTAAAAAGAGAAATCGAACACTATTAGATATGGTTCAATCAATGATGAGCCAAGCGGACTTGCCTAAGTCCTTTTGGGGATATGCACTAGAAAGTGCTGTTTATATGTTAAATAGAGTTCCTAGTAAATCGGTTGATGTTACTCCATAAGAGATGTGGAATAACAAGAAATCCACGCTTTCTCATATGAAAGTATGGGGTTGTCCTGCTTATGTGAAGAGGACAATGTCAGACAAACTGGATATTAAGTCTGACAAATGTTTATTTGTGGGATATCCAAAAGAAACGTTTGGATATTATTTCTATCATCCCTTAGAACAAAAGGTGTTTGTTTCAAGACATGTTGTCTTCTTGGATAGAGAATTTCTCCCACAAGAGGACAATGGGAGTAAAATTGAACTTGGTGAAGTTCAAGACCCACAAATAGAAGATGATCAATCGATTGAACTCGAAACTGAATTTCATAATGATGAGATTGCAGTTGAACCTGATTATACACAAAATCCTAGAAGATCTACTAGTATGCATTTTATCCCTGTGAGATATGGATTTCACATTGATTCGGATAGAGGCATAACTATAGTAAAGGACAATGAGCCTACAAGCTATCAAGAAGTTTTGAATAGTTTAGAATGTGATTTATGGCTTAAGGCTATGCAGTCTGAAATGGACTCCATGTATGAGAATAAAGTATGGACTCTAACTCAACCAACTGAAGGGATAAAACCTATTGGGTGCAAATGGGTCTTCAAAAAGAAGACCGACATGGAAGGTAATATAGTTACCTATAAAGCTCGCTTAGTAGCAAAAGGTTATCGTCAAAAAGAAGGTATTGTCTATGACAAAACTTTTTCTCCTGTAACAATGCTTAAGTCTATAAGAATACTTTTAGCCATTGCAGCTCATTATGGTTATGAGATTTGGCAAATGGATGTGAAGATAGCTTTCCTTAATGGAAATCTTACTGAGGATATGTGTATGACACAACCAGAAGGGTTCACATTAGGAAATGGCGAAAAGGTATGCAAGCTTCAAAGATCCATTTATGGATTGAAGTAAGCTTCTAGGAGCTAGAACATACGATTCAATGAGACAATCAAAGAGTTTAGTTTCTTACAGAATGAAGATGAACCTTGTGTGTATAATAGGGTCAGTGGGAGTGCAATTTTCTTCCTAGTTCTATATGTGGATGACATATTGATCATGGGAAATGACATTTCTCTTCTCCAATATGTTAAAATATTATTATCCAAGCGATTCTCCATGAAAGACCTTGGAGAAGCATCTTATATTCTGGGAATAAGGATCTATAGAGATAGATCCAATAGGTTGCTAGGTCTTTCTCAGAGTACATATATAGATAAAGCATTGAAGAGGTTCAATATGGATCTCTCTAAGAAAGGGTTTATACCCATGGTGCATGGGAAACACCTTTTTAAGTCTATGTATCCGTAGACACTAGAGGATTGAGAGAGAATGAATAGAATACCATATGCATCTGTAATTGGTTCTATCATGTATGCTATGTTATGTACACGTCCAAATGTAGCATTTGCTTTGAGTGTCACAAGTAGATTCCAATCCAATTTTGGAGAGGAACATTGGGCAGCTATCAAGAATATCCTTAAGTACTTGAGAAGGACTAAGGATATATTCTTGGTATATGGAGAGGACAGTTTGGAAGTAAATAGGTATATAGATGCCAACTTTCAATCTGACAAAGATGATTGTAAATCACAATCTGGTTATGTGTTCATAATGGGAGAAGGAGCAGTTAGTTGGAAAAGCTCCAAACAAGAAACAACTGCTGATTCCATGATGGAAGCTAAGTACATTGCTGCTTTAGAAGCAGCCAAAGAAGCAGTCTGGATCAAAAAGTTCATAACTGAACTAGGAGTAGTGCTTTTCCTTGTTGATTCGATTCCTTTATATTGCGACAACAATAGAGCCATTGCGCAAGCAAAGGAACCACGATCTCATCAGGGATCCAAGCATGTTCTCAGATGCTACCATCTCATAAGGGAAATCGTAGCAAGAAATGATGTGAAAATAGAAAGGGTCCCTGCATATGATAATGTGGCGGATCCCCTGACTAAAGCGCTTTCCCAGATGAAGCACGATCACCATATAAATTACATGGGTCTGAAACATATGAGTGATTGGCTCTAGTGCAAGTGGGAGATTGTTAGAGAGTATGCCCTAGAGCCCATATAATAGGGATGTTTTACATATATATGAATTTATATTCTTAATAAAAGGCATCATTCTTTTATTAATGTTATGTTTAAATACATAAGTTTGTAAATCTTAAATTAATAAATGAAGTCCTAGATATTATAAACACAGTGCAAAGGCAACAATCATGAAAGTGTTCATGATATGAGATGTCTATTGAATGCAAATGTGTTAATATCTAAATATCCCTAAGTCATACAATTAACAAGATAAGGATATTGTTAATTCGGATAGACTAGCACATGTTATGCTTCTTGAATGGTTCAAGCAGTGGTTCTCATAACTGTGATTATGAAAGATAATCAAAGCTAACATGTGGATGCTTGTTAGAAGAACAAGTTCATTAGAGACCTGCATAGAGAATCCTCACATGGATATTAAATCTATGTCAATGAGGAATCTCTTCATAGTGGTTGTGCAAGTATCCTTAGACTTGAGATCACCAAAGTTATCTTAAGTACCAAGTGGTATACTTTGACTCCATAACTGATTACTTCCAACTAGGAGTGAACATAGTTATGAGATTGGGTATATCATGACCTACTTGAAGATAGTTGAGTGATTGACAAAGGATTCACCATCCCAAATTTAATAAGGGAAGTTATCTCGCATGATTCTATAATTGTCTTGTCAGAGAATCTCTGGCCAAAGTAATATGCCAAGATGGATAGAGATCCATGAAGGGCATTTTGGGAAAAATGGTTTAATTAATAAAACATACATAATTAGATTTATATGAGTTAACAGAAATCCATACTCAGAATCTAATTGAGATAAGAGTGGTGAAAGGAGTAATTACACGGTAACTGTTTCTATAGAAGGGTATAGTCAAACCACTTGACTTTCCTGACATTTGGGTAGTCATGAATCCTAGATAGAGGCCAATCATGACTTGTATAATGATGTATCAAGAATATCAATAGGGATTGATAAAATAATTTAAAGGAGTTTAAATCATGTGAGTTTTGAATAGAATTCACAATTACATATTATACTGCCAACATGGACAGGAACCCAATAGGTCACACACATATAGAGAAAAGGATAAAATGGTAAAATGACAAGGATAATAATATTTGATATTATTATGAGGGTAGAGAAGTGAATAAGATAATAATTAATTAAAGAGTTTAATTAATTATGATCAAGTAAAATTGTTTACGAAACTTTTTAGAAATATTATGTTAAATTGTACCTAATTGAAATAATATATTTCATGATTAATTATTATTGGACTATAAATGTTATAGGACTACTATAAGTGTTATAGGACTGATATAATAATTAATAGGTCCATTGGAGGAATTATAAAGGAGCCAGAGGAATGAAGTTGGTGCAAAAGCCCTTTTGTAGAGGGCCACATGCAACTCCCAGACATAAGGCCTTAATGTCCAATTTCTTGGACCAATTTAAATTATATATGTTACATAAGTGTTTTGGAACCTACATATTTAATTTGGTTGGATTTGGAATCCATTTGGGTAATTAAATCCAATTAGTTGCACAAAGGGCCTAGTTTGTGGGTTTTGTGCATAGTCTTTTATGAAAAGGTTTAAATTGGATTTAATTGAGCCCAAATAATTATAAAGAATTCCAAAATCCCAATTAATAATTCTCCAACAATTTTAAAGAGCCCAATCTCATTATGAAGTTGGATTTTTAACCTGACTATAAAAAGCCAACTAATGAGGAATTAGGGTTAAGTGATATAACACTTAAGAATGACTTCTTCTATTATTCTCTCTACCCTAGCCACCCAAAACCTTGCTAGCTCTAGGGAGTTTTGGCCAACACTTGTCCTATACCAATTTGTTGGTTCATTCTATCAATCTCTAGTGTGGATTACTCATTGGAGGTGTTCGATTTTGGACACTGTGGTTTGCGGCAACCCGATGCGAAGTAAAATCAACTGTTCAACAAAAATCAAAGGTGATTTTTCTTATTCTCATCAATATGAATATTGTAAATTCATGGCAAGATCAGTAACATTGGTTAAAAATTTTAAATTTTGCTTATGTATGAGATGCATGTAATCGATAAATTCCAACATCTGTATCTTGAACAAAATTCTAGTGAATTTGTGCATGTATGAATACTTTTAAGCACGTGCTTATGAAATTTTATGATTGTGTTGTATGACGAGATGGATCATTTAGAAGTGCTATGCATGCCTTTAGAGTATTGGAGGAGGAGGTTGCTATTTGGGAGTATTATTTTGTCAATTTACGGGTTCATGTAGCACAATTGCAAGCCATTATGCTGCCAAAATTCATACATAATGAATAGTTGTCATGTAATGTCATAAAAAATGGTATATATTATATAGAAATTATCAATGAGCTGAGGGTATTACATTTAGTGGTATCAGAGTATGGTTTAGGTGATCCTAAGATTGGAGTAATGTATCAATATGGATGAACATTCGAGTTGGTACATGTACATGCCATAAGGAATATGTAAGTCCAATAACATAATTCACATGTCCCTATTTAGGTATTTTAAGCGATAGTAATAACCTTGGGTTTTAGGTAAGAGAGCGATATAGTGAAGGATGTCGGGAATGGACCCATCCAAACTAGCAACTAGTATGATGACTCCTCCTAGTAAATTTCATTAACTCAGCTAGCAAACACCGCCACCAGCTTGCCATCTTAGTCATTTACATATACATTAGCATCTCATCATATATATAAACATACAGCATATGCATACACGCCCTCTGCATGCAGACAAACAATACATGTATATAGACATACAGTCATATAGTATGCTCACATGATCATACATCGCACGATATATCCCCACAAAAGCATTCATACAGTCATGCAGTTACACATTCTACACTTTGCACAATTGGTGGCAAAATTGTTATATTAGCGATTTTGGGCCTAGCCCTCTCACAGACATAACATCAGTCGCCACCTCAACTACTCTAGGAATCCGTAGTATTATTATCGTGAAAATCTCCAGGATGTAGTACCTGTAGTTGAAACATAATTTAGACTCAGTTAGTAATAACAAGTAGGGGCTATACAGAGACAGAGAGAATACTCGACAGTGAAGTGAATGCTTCCTTAGTAGAGATCATTGTTTATACCATAAAGGGAGAATGTATGTGTATTAGAAAGAACACAGTTAAAGAAGGATATCATGACGAAAACTTATTGACAAGTTATGTATTTAGATAGTAACAAAAACACCTTGAACACGTTAGCAAGTAAAAGTAAACATCAGAATGGCGTAGCAGAAGCATAGAGAACTTATCTAAATAAAGCAATTGGGGTCAGAACCCAATGGATCAAAGAAGTCAAAGAAAGTCCAGCTTTGACTTGATTTGTCATTTCACAAAAAACCATTGAGAATTTTTCCCAAAAGGATAAACTAATTGAGAAACAAACCGATACCATCCATCATGGTACCCTGAACACATTATGAAGTGAAAGAAATGACTTAGAAACGCGAGTAAACCATAAAGCAACAGTATTTACCATTTTGCCATTCAAATAAATTTCGATGATGAAATTTTTATTAGAAGGGGAGAAATGTAATGCCCCAAAACATGTATCTGATAATTCAAGTACATTTTAGAGCATGAAAAGTAACCCTAGGAAAATTTTTGGGATGATTGGAGATGAATAGAGTGGGAAAACTCGAAAGTGTATAAAGGTTGAACATGCTTAGGCCGAGGAAATTCGAGGATGGATGACCCGGCGGGCAGTTTGACCTAACAATAGATTATGAAATTAGGTGTTAAATGGAAGTTGGTGGTACAATTTGGGAAAACTTTGAGCTTAAATAGGCCCCGAAAACGGACAGAGAAGTTTTTCCTCGATATCATATAAAGGGTTGACCAAGTTTGATCAGGATTTTAAAATAGTAAATGACATCTAAAAATCACCAAACCTTCCATACCTATTGATTATAGTCTAAGTTAGTGTCTGGAAGTGGAAAATAATTTTTCTAACAGTTTTGAAATTTTAGATTTTAGACCGGCTGATTTATCCTCCAGAGCTAGAAGTATATTGAAATGGTGTCAGAATGAACTGAAATTTTAACCACATGCTACTATATATATAAGGACATGTAGGGAAAATTTTCATGGTATTTTGATTTCCAGAACATTATTTTCAAAAATAGGGCCGAAAAATGGTGAGAAATCGAAATTTAATTAATTAGGAGACATAAAAGTCATAATAAATTAATCAAAGGAAATAGAGTCATTAAAATGAAGTTGGAATCTGGTGTGTATAAGCCCATGATTTATGGATAGGTATAAATTGTAACACCCTAATCCACTAACCATGTATAAACCTCAATCACCATCATAACCTAGCAAAGATAAGGCATGGATAATAATAAACAGCACAGGCCATAATAATTACATGCCAGAATAACTTAAAATAAACTTATAATTAAAAGGCCTAATATAATGCCAAAGAAAATACATAATGGAATCCTCAAGCAACTGCACTCAGTCATATCTTCTCTTTAAAGGCTGACTAGCCACCAGCTATCGATCAACTAGAGCTTAACAAGTACCTACACGGATAACAAACCTGTGCTAAACTATAAAGCTTAGTGGGGAAAACCAACTCCAAGGATAAACTCTAATAAAATGTCATAAAATCATTAAACCCTTTAAATTTATGTAAACATATAAGTCTACAATATTAAATGGTCTCACCTTAGCTATACCAAATGAACCAGCAATCTTAAACATAAATATTACTCTTACAATAATCTAGACCTCATAGTAATTGATAGTATAACTTCCATCGTATACATTTTATCGGATTGATTATGTATGATATGCTTTAAATGTTCAATTCAAGCATAAAAGGAGTGCATATATCATTTAACATCTATATGGGGTATTTTAGGTGTCAGAACTCCACATATGCCATGCAATCTTAATTATGTAATACAGAACAGAGAAATACATTTCATTGAAATCATTATAGCCAAAAGGAGTTTAAACCAAGCAATATAGTGGGCCATTTATCCTGTTAACATTATATAGGAGAAACAATTGCTATATATATATATATATATATATATATATATATCCTTATTTCTAGCACATTGCTGAATCTTTTAAACTTTTAATAGCCTGCCTAAGTACTAGTTCAAAGGGTGGATAACGGGAACAATGGATACCAAAGGTATCAAACAATGGACCCAAAAGGGCAGAACTATGGTTCCATAGCAGAACAAAGCAATAGACCCAAGCGCGGTCAACAATGGTTCCAGTAACGAACAAAAAATAGACCCAAAAGGGCCGAACGATGGTTTAGCATGCAATATGGTTTAGATACATATTACCTGATTATATACATGTATAGCTACCGAATAACTTATATCATGCACTAGAATGCTTTAGCATAATAGTAACTGAGTATCATGCAACACTAGCTTAAAATAATTGTTTTTAAAACTCAATCCAATACACATAATTGAATATAAGATCGTGAAGTAACAACATGGTTTTTAAATTCCTAGTTGACTATGGTTATACCGATCATGGTAGTTCATAAGAATAAAACTATACATATAGTCGTATAAACCATGAGTGCATGATCTAACACTTAAAATATATTCATTTAAGAAGAATGTACCTGTGTGGTTCTTCATAACCATTTCCCCTGCTTCATTAAACTCAATTTGATCATCGCACATTCAATTTATCCAATACATTATATACTTGCATTCAATGTCACACAATTGGTGAAAGTTTTCAAATATGGGATTAACATCTACCTATGTTATTGAGTATTGCCTTAGAAAAACTTCACAACTCAATTGTTCCATTAGAAATCATCTAGCCTCTTAACAACCACTCTAATAAATATATAATCATCATGTACATTATTTATGGTTCATTTAATTCTCTCTAATTATATTTTATAATACGGGATTCATGAAAAATTTATAGCTTAGAGTGTCAAACACGTGGCCAAGCAGAGGGAGAACAAAGGCCAAACACGCAAGGAGAACAAAGGCCAAACACGCAACCAAGCAGAGGGAGAATTAAGCCATACATGTGGCCATGCAAGGGGAAAGGAAATACAGTGCATGGCCATGTAGGGAGAAGCCCAATCCATCACACAACCAAGCAGAAAAACATAGGAAGTGGCACGGCCATGCAGGAAAAACATAAGGGAAGAGGCATGACCACGCAGGAAAAACAAAGAGGATGCGTGGCCACATACTAAAAGAGAAAAACATCATGCAGCTGTGCAAGGAAGTAAGGGTATGCATGGCCATGTAGAAAGAGGAAGAACAAGTCACACGGCCACTCAAGGAACCTCAGCAGCCAGGATTTAAAACCCATATTTCCAGCTCAAAACATAACTCCTAGATCTCTCCTTAAGCACTTAGTTTTAAATCATTGTAAGTTCATCTAAAATACTAAAATTTAATCTTCACTTCAACTAAGTGGAACACATACAAAAACATAAGAAAATCATCAAGTAACCATTTATATAGAGTTCCCGCACTTTATATACCATCTTCATCTTCTTCCAAAAATCATTGATCTAGCTTTTTTTTCCTCCTCCTATGCTTCATTTATCTGCTTCTCCTTTCTCCTTATACATAGGAACAACAACATAATCTTGCAATCCCTCAAGACCAAAAATCATAATTGAAGAAAAGAAGAGGAAGAAGAGATCTTCAAGGAAAGACATTACCTTTAATCATCACCCACAAAACCTAGCTCCCTTCCCCAACCCATAACCAGTAGAGAGAGAGAGATAGAGAATTAGCTCCCTCCCAAATGCCGATCCCCCATTCTTAATTCCCTTGTTTCGGATGGAATATGACATGGTATGAATGTGATGATAGCACAGCGGAAAAACAAAATTTTCATCATACATACCATACAATTCCAAAGCAAAAACGAAACATGCAATTTTAGGGTTGTATAACTTACAACTTATAATGCCTTTTGAAAATTGAATTTGATGATGCCTAGCAACTAATGTGACTTTATCCACCTTAGGTCTCGATCACCAATGCCAAGGAACAGCCTTTAATGCCACTCCCTCTATTCTCACACACACACTTGCAAAGATGGCTTCAAATAGAGATCGCTAGCTCTCTTTTAAGTATTGTGTAATGGCAATTGTTTGAAGCTACAAGACTTGATCTTGTACTTCTTTTAGGTGCTATTAATGCCTAAGAACACAAGAAAGCAAGGATGAATCCTTCTCCTTGTGCATTTCGGCCAAGAGAGAATTTTTGAGGGAGAGAATGATTTCACGCCAAAAGCAAGGTGGCTAGGGTTTTCTTTTTTTCACGCCAACTTCTCTCAATTTTTTAGGGTTTTATTTCTTTTAATATATATGCTTATCCTTTGGCAAGTCCTTGATTTGAATTCAACTATCCTAAGATAATTAATTCAAACTCTTTCACTTCCTAAAGATAAGTAATATATTTTGAATTAAACTCATTTGAATTTAAATTCAAATTTGAAATAAAACATAAGACATTTACTTAAATGAAAAAACTTAATATAAATAATAAACATGTGCTGAAATTCCTTGATTTCCCTCTTGGAATTTCGGCCACTTCATCAATTATATAAGTGATTTAATTTAATTTAAATTCCTTTAGGCTTTAATACTCAATTAACTTAATTAATGTAACATAATTAATTAATTGAAATTAAACCTTGTGGGCTGAATTTCTCTCTCTCATGGACCAAAGCCCAATAGCAATTTTATAACCCATTACATACATTAATTTGACTTTAATTAAAAGCCTAAATTAATGCCCAATACTTAATTTAAGTATTTTAAGCCCAATGTTTTGTGTGCGATCCTATAGGTCCATTTAATGTTGGCAGTGAATTAATAAATTAATTCAAAGGCTATATATATTCTCTAGCAAGATATTATAGCATTCCAAATTAAATGAAAATGCATATGGCATTTAGTGACCTAATACAATTTTGTATAGTCCCTTACCCATAAATATCAGAATTAATATAAGGCATGGAACTAGTCATCCTTATATATATTAATTCCTTTCTTGATATTCCAGTGACACTGAACTCTCAGATAAATAATGATTACTCATTATTTCATCTCGGTATGGCCATACACTTCTCAGGTCACTGATCAAGTGGCCGATGATATTTTTCTCTCTTATTGAGAGGGGTAATCCCTTCACTTCTCTCATTCTCTCTAACATGAATTAATGCATACCCAATCGTACCCGTACTTGTCACTCTGTTACGAGCACGTTAGGTGTATGTCAAAGTACACAGTAATTCATAAAGAGTTTCATAGAGATTTCAGGTCTAAGAACTCCGAAACAAAACCTGCATATGAGAAATACTTATGACTTGTACCATGTAGTGTTCTCATGAGCGGATCGTATCCAGATACCATGTTCTTTAACATGTATCTATGATCTCTGATTGACACTCTTGTCCTAATGATCCGTAAGACAGAACTCATAATATCAGAGAGAGCATACTAGTCTTAATTCATTGTTATTCCCATAACAATGACTGACTAGGGATATTTAGAATGATGTCTCATTTGTTTCAAGGTCTTACAACCATGAGCCTCACACATGATAACTTAAACCGAAACAACACTCTTGGATAGTTTTATCAATTGATATGCACAGGAATACAAAGGATAAAACAAATGCCTCATTTTATTATTTGAAAGTGCTTTATTACAATGCATTGGGGCTAGGGCTTACACTAACAAATCTCCCACTAGCACTAGTCCCAATTGGGCATAGCCCTAAGACCGAACGCTCTCAAATGAGCTTCGTGCAGATTTGGACGCAATTGTTTCGTCAAAGGATCTGCTACATTGTCTTCACTTGCTATCTTACTAACCTTGACGTCCCCACGATTAATGATTTCTCTGATCAGGTGGTACCTCCTGAGTATGTGTTTGGATTTTTGGTGTGACCGGGGCTCCTTGGCCTGTGCTATGGCCCCGTTGTTGTCACAAAAAATTTCTAATGGATCTAGGATGTTTGGGACCACTCCTAATCCAGAAATGAAATTTTTAATCCAAACAGCCTCTTTTGCAGCCTCACTTGCTACAATATACTCAGATTCTGTAGTTGTGTCGGCAACAGTTTCTTGCTTCGAGCTTCTCCAGCTGACAGTACCACCGTTCAAAACAAAAACAAACCCAGATTGCGATCTAGAATCCTGAGTGCTGGTCTGAAAAGCAGCATCAGCATAACCTTGTATGACGAGCTCTTCTTGACCACCATACACCAAGAAGTGATCCTTAGTCCTTCGCAGGTACTTCAGAATCCCTTTTACAGCAGACCAGTGCTTCTCACCAGGGTCTTGCTGAAACCTACTGGTTATACTCAGTGCATGAGCAACATCCAATCTAGTACATAACATAGCGTACATGATAGATCCAATAGCAGATGCATATGGGATTCTACTCATGTTGTCCCTTTCCTCTTTGGTTTTAGGGCACTGTTCTTTAGTCAAAGGAACTCCCAAAGCCAAAGGTATGTACCCTTTCTTTGAGTCTCCCATACTAAAACGCTTTAGTACTTTGTCTATGTACTTTTCTTGACTTAGTCCCAAGAGCCGATTCGATCTATCTCTATAGATTCGAATACCAAGTATTGTCTCGGCTTCACCTAAGTCTTTCATTGAGAAACATTTTCCCAACCATTGCTTAACCTTTTGCAATGTTGGAATGTCATTCCCAATGAGAAGGATGTCGTCCACATATAGGACCAGAAATACTACTATGCTCCCACTAACCTTCTTGTACACACAAGGCTCATCTTCATTCTTGATGGAGTCAAATTCTTTGACTGCCTCATCAAAATGAAGATTCCAACTTCGGGATGCTTACTTTAATCCATAAATGGATTTTTGAAGCTTGCAAACCTTCTTAGGATGCTTGGGATTGACAAATCCTTCAGGCTGTGTCATATACACATCCTCAAGTAAATTTTCGTTGAGGAAAGCAGTTTTGACATCCATTTGCCATATCTTATAATCATGATATGCAGCTATGGCAAGCAAGATCCTAATGGATTTGAGCATGACTATAGCCGAAAAGGTCTCGTCATAGTCTAAACCATGAGTTTGTCGAAAACCTTTTGCTACTAGTCTACCTTTGTAGGTCTTATCAGCTTTTAGTTTGAATAGCCACTTGCATTCAATTACCTTAGCACCTTCCGGTGGATCAACCAAGGTCCAAACCTGGTTATCGTACATTGATTGCATCTCGAATTTCATGGCTTCAAGCCAATTTTCTGAGTCTGGGCTCTCAATAGCTTCTCGATAGGTAGTAGGATCCTCATAATCTACCAACTCAATAGTGTCACTGTCAGTGATTAGAAATCCATATCTCTCAATCTCCTGACGTACCCTACCGAACCTTCTAGGTTCTTGTGCAATGGGTTCTTGTTCCACAACTGGTTGTGAACTTGATCCCATTTCCAAACCATCCTCTATAGGAGTTTATGGTGCTTGAATTTCTCCAAGTTCTACTTTACTCCCACTGTCTTTCTTGAGAAGGAACTCCTTTTCCAAGAAAATAGCCTTGCGAGCAACAAATACTTTGTTCTCGGCTTGTGAGTAAAAGTAGTATCCCTTTGTTTCTTTAGGATAACCCACAAACAAGCAGACACTGGATTTGGACTCTAGTTTGTCAGATGTTAATTTCTTAACATGTGCTTCACAGCCCCAAATCCTGAGAAAAGACATATTGGGTTCTTTCCCAGTCCATACCTCATATGGTGTCTTCTCAACTGCTTTAGTTGGAGTACGGTTCAATAGAAACGCAGCAGTTTCTAATGCATAACCCTAAAAAGAGATAGGAAGATTAGCTTGACTCATCATAGATCGAACCATGTCCAACAGAGTTCGATTTCTCCTTTCGGACACACCATTCCATTGAGGTGTTCCAGGAGGAGTGAGCTGTGAAATAATACCACACTCCTTTAGATGACTGTCAAACTCTTGGCTTAAGTATTCGCCACCTCGATCTGATCGAATGGCTTTTATACTTTTGCCAAGTTGGTTTTCTACTTCGTTCTTAAACTCTTTGAATTTCTCAAAAGTTTCAGACTTGCACTTCATTAGATAGACATAGCCATATCTACTGAAGTCATCTGTGAATGTCACGAAGTAGCTAAGACCACCTCTAGCATGTGTACTTAAAGGTCCACATACATCGGTATGTATTAGTTCCAATAAGCCATTAGTCCTCTCACCTTTTTTATTAAAAGGACTCTTTGTCATTTTTCCATGCAAATATGGCTCGCATGTATCAAAAGACTCTAAGTCGAATGACCCAAGCACTCCAGTTTTGTGGAGTCTTGAAATGCATTTTACGTTTGCATGTCCTAAATGACAATGCCAGAAGTAAGTAGGGTTCAATTCGTTTGATTTAACCCTCTTTGTATTAATGTTGTATATTGACTCTTTGTTTTGTAAATCAAGGATATAAAGGCCATTTTGCAACATGGCATTGCCATAAGAAATGCCTTGGCGACGAATATGAGCATTGCCATTTTTAATAACAAAATCAAATTCATCATTATCCAAACATGAAACTGAAATAATGTTTCTGCTCATAGCAGGCACATAATAACAATTATTCAAAACAATACAAAGTCCGGAAGGTAAAGTGAGGTGATAGTCGCCTATCTCCATGGCAGCAACTCGTGCTCCATTCCCCACACGGAGGTCCACTTCATTCTTTCCAAGTAACCGCCTATTTCTTAGCCCCTGCACATTTGAATAAATGTGAGAACCACAACCGGTATCCAATACCCAAGTGGTAGAAATAGAAAAGTTAATTTCAACAACAAAAATACCAAAACTGGACGCCTTGGCTCCATTCTTCTTTTGTTCTTCCTTGAAGAGAGCGCAATTCTTCCTCCAATGCCCTATCTTGTTGCAATGGAAGCAAGTGCTCTCACTCTCTTTGAGTTTTGGCACCTTGGGCTTGGATTGGGCTTGAGGTGCACTCCCAACTGACTTGGGTTTTCCCTTTCCCTTTCCCTTTCCCTTAGCGGGTCCCTTATTAATTCCCTTTTGAACCATTAATACGGGATTGGTCTTTTGAATGTTCTCTTCAGCATTCTTAAGCATCCCATGAAGCTCAGTGACTGACTTGTTCATTGCATGCATGTTATAATTCATCACAAATGGATCATAAGCAGCAGGCAATGATCCTAAGATCAAGTCAGTGGCCAATTCCTTTGGCACTAGTACCTCAAGCTTCTCAAGAGTATCAAGATACCCTTTTATCTTGAGTACATGGGTACTAACAGGAGTACCCTCAGCCATCTTGCAAGAAATTAAAGCCTTTGTTGTCACGAACCGCTCGTGACAAGCTTGCTCTTGGAACATCTCCTTGAGGTGCACCATGATCGCATAGGCCTCTTGGTTCATAAATTGCTTTTGTAATTCAGGCACCATAGTGGCCAGCATCAGACAGGTCACATCATTGGAGTCGCTCTTCTTGGTCTCAAAAGTTTCCTTTTGAACAGCAGAGGCGTTCCTTCCTGGTTCTTCAGGCAAGGATGCATCCAAAACATACGACTTCTTCTCTTGCTTAAGAACTATTCTTAAGTTTTGAGACCAGTCTATGAAATTGGTGCCATTCAATTTGTCCTTTTTAAGGACCGATCGCAATGAGAAATTGTTGTTTGAAGATGCCATTTTCAATCTACAATAAAATTTAGCATGATTAAATGAGGTCTTATTTATGATCCCACAAACCGAATTAATATCCCTTTAAATAATTCACGTTAGTGATTTAATGTGGGCCAAGATCCACTTTTCACAACAACTTATTAGTCAAGCTGAGCCTGTACACCTAATAAGTTAAGTTACTTAGGTAGGAAAACTCCAATCATGTCTCGTACATGACTCTTGGATCAAATGGGTTAACATCTTAAGATGTTATAGCACAACCCATTTATTAGTTGCCTAGGTCCGGGCATCCCTTTTCATGTTAAGTCCAACCTACATTCACAACCCACGCCTCACAAAGATAATCGGGTGCATCTAGGACTCCTAGTCTACGTGAGCGATGATCGATGCCTTGACATGTTTCAAATTAGGAAGGCAACTTTGTGACTTACTATTTTAGGGATTCATTTTATTAGGGCTTACATAGCATACGCTTTGTCATCCATACATAGCATGTATATATATATAATTGCATAAAGTAAAGCATGAAAAACATGGGCCCAAAAACCTACAACTAAGATTCTATACTATTACATAAGAATCTTCGAGTTGGGCCATATTTAATTACAAAAACCCAGGGCCCATTGATGCACCATGCATATCCATTCATCACACCAAATTAGCAAATAAATATACATAGCATTCATGGATAAAACAAAGTCTAATTTTAATTAATTTAGCCAAGCCCATTAATGGAAATTGTGTACTTGAACCTTTAAGAGAAGACCCCATGACGGGCCTGGGCCAAAGCCCAATGGACTAAATCCTCTTATTGAATGAGTTCTCTTAAAAGCCCAAAACACTAACTAGTTAGATTTGTGCTATAAATCAACTCTAGTATAATTTTCAATTTTGCCATTTTTAATTTTATGTCATACAGCCCATAAACATTAAAAATGCATATAATATGTGCTAACATGAATTAAAAATATAAAATCATGAAGAACACATATATGGTACACGGCATTCATGCAAAAACAAACAAACAACAAAAACTAGTTGTTTAATGCTTATGTAATGCCATAAAATGCACAAACATTTAAATCAATTTTATGAGTCATTTAATAATATAAATAATTCCATAAATATTGATTTAATATTCTGTACAAATCTGATCTAAATGTGTTTTTACCATTTTAATCAAAACAAAACAAACAATGTTGATTAAACATGTAACAAACACAAACAAGTCTTAGTTTTAAGTGATTTTAAAATTAATCAATTAAATTGTCATGGACCAGAATTAAAACCAAATTTAAAATATGTCCAGACCTGATAATTAATCTTTAAATATCACTTACAAACATTCCAAAATCGTTTTTACATTTAATTTTGAAAACTAGTTGTTAAAATAGCAATTTACATGCCAACTAGCACCTAGTTTCATAATTAACATGTACCATCAAGTATAAATAATAAATCCAACCATTACCAGCCCTAATAACATCTTAGGACAGTATATTAACATGTCATATTAATTATAATACCTATCTAATCAATTAAAATCGTTTTTTCACCAAAACAATGCAAAAAACTCAAAACAGAAAATTTCAGATTTGCATGTTTTCATAATGACGATTTTTAATTAATTTTTTCATGCATCTAAAGCACTAAAATAAGCATGTTTAGGCTCTGATACCACTGATGGAATATGACATGGTATGAATGTGATGATAGCACAGCGGAAAAACAAAATATTTATCATACATACCATACAATTCCAAAGCAAAAACGAAACATGCAATTTTAGGGTTGTATAACTTACAACTTATGATGCCTTTTGAAATTTGAATTTGATGATTCCCAGCAACTAAGGTGACTTTATCCGCCTTAGGTCTCGATCACCAATGCCAAGGAACAGCCTTTAATGCCACTCCCTCTATTCTCACACAGACACTTGCAAAGATAGCTTCAAATAGAGATCGCTAGCTCTCTTTTAAGTATTGTGTAATAGCAATTGTTTGAAGCTACAAGACTTGATCTTGTACTTCTTTTAGGTGCTATTAATGCCTAAGAACACAAGAAAGCAAGGAAGAATCCTTCTCCTTGTGTATTTCGGCCAAGAGAGAATTTTTTAGGGAGAGAATGATTTCACGCCAAAAGCAAGGTGGCTAGGGTTTTCTTTTTTTCACGCCAACTTCTCTCATTTTTTTAGGGTTTTATTTCTTTTAATATATATGCTTATCCTTTGGCAGGTCCTTGATCTGAAGTCAACTATCCTAAGATAATTAATTCAAACTCTTTCACTTCCTAAAGATCAGTAATATATTTTGAATTAAACTCTTTTGAATTTAAATTCAAATTTGAAATAAAACATAAGACATTTAATTAAATGAAAACACTTAATATAAATAATAAACATGTGCCAAAATTCCTTGATTTCCCTCTTGGAATTTCGGCCACTTCATCAATTATATAAGTGATTTAATTTAATTTAAATTCCTTTAGGCTTTAATACTCAATTAACTTAATTAATGTAACATAATTAATTAATTGAAATTAAACCTTGTGGGCTGAATTTCTCTCTCTCATGGATCAAAGTCCAATAGCAATTTTATAACCCATTACATACATTAATTTGACTTTAATTAAAAGCCCAAATTAATGCCCAATACTTAATTTAAGTATTTTAAGCCCAATGCTTTGTGTGCGATCCTATAGGTCCATTTAATGTTGGCAGTGAATTAATAAATTAATTCAAAGGCTATATATATTCTCTAGCAAGATATTATAGCATTCCAAATTAAATAAAAATGCATATGGCATTTAGTGACCTAATGCAATTTTGTATAGTCCCTTACCCATAAATATCAGAATTAATATAAGGCATGGAACTAGTCATCCTTATATATATTAATTCCTTTCTTGATATTCCAGTGACACTGAACTCTCAGATAAATAATGATTACTCATTATTTCATCTCGGTATGGCCATACACTTCTCAGTTCATTGATCAAGTGGTCGATGATATTTTTCTCTCTTATTGAGAGGGGTAATCCCTTCACTTCTCTTATGCTCTATAACATGAATTAATGCATACCCAATCATACCCGTACTTGTCACTCTGTTACAAGCACGTTAGGTGTATGTCAAAGTACACAGTAATTCATAAGAGTTTCATAGAGATTTCAGGTCTAAGAACTCCGATACAAAACCTGCATATGAGAAACACTTATGACTTGTACCATGTAGTGTTCTCATGAGCGGATCGTATCCAGATACCATGTTCTTTAACATGTATCTATGATCTCTGATTGACACTCTTGTCCTAATGATCCGTAAGACAGAACTCATAATATCAGAGAGAGCATACTAGTCTTAATTCATTGTTATTCCCATAACAATGACTGACTAGGGATATTTAGAATGATGTCTCATTTGTTTCAAGGTCTTACAACCATGTGCCTCACACATGATAACTTAAATCGAAACAACACTCTTGGATAGTTTTATCAATTGATATGCACAGGAATACAAAGGATAAAACAAATGCCTCATTTTATTAATTCAAAGTGCTTTATTACAATGCATTGGGGCTAGGGCTTACACTAACAGTTTCCTTCTCCATTAAACTATTGAGGGAATTAGTGGGGTAAATATCTCTTTGTGTGAATTTCCAAAATTGCCCTTATTCTACTTAACCCCATCAATTTATTTTTCTCAACATTTAACACTCGAACTTCTAATTTACTTCAACTATATCCCTCTTTTATCTTAATTTTAACCATACTCAATTTACATACATGCTAAAATTATCAAAATACCCCTAATGGGACTTAACCTTAACAATGCTAAATAATTCAATATTTGTCATAATTAATCATAATTCTTGTCACTTTACTATAGTCCGGTTAGGGCCATGATTTGGTCCTTACATAAATGGTTGAAATGGTGCCAAGTGGTTTAATTTCAAGCCTTTAGATTATATAGTTAAAGATTAAATCTTGACCCTTCCTTTTAACGACTAAAAGACAAATTGGGGAAGTGGAGAAAAGCCTATATCCCTTTTCTTTATGAAACCTAAACCTACGGGAAATGGTGTTTTTCATCATTTTTCTTCTATTTCTTCATTTTCTCTCCAATTTTCAAGCTCATATTTCACCTAAATACATTAAAATACATCCTCTTTAACTAGAAATATAATTGAAGCAAGAGGAAGCTTGGAGATGGAAAATTTTAGTAGGAGAATATAACCCTAATAAGGTAAATTCATGAGTTTTGAGTGGAATTAATTAAGGATTTTTATTAGGAGGGTTAGTTAGTAGCTTTTGTTTGGTTTAATTCAAAGCATAAACTCATGTAATCTTGCCTTCCAAATTTGGCCAATAAGGAAAAATATAGGGAAAGAGAGAAACAAGTAAGAGGAATGAAAGAAAAAGAAGAAAAAGGGATATTCAAGTTGTTACGAGGTAAGTGGATACCTGTTACACTTAATTTCATTTAATTGCTTGAAATTTTCTTTTAATTTACATTATGTAACTCAATAAATTTGAGTAAGAATGTTAAATAAATTGAGATAATATAATAAAATAAGAAATTAAGATGATTTGAGTATGAATGAGTGGAGTAAACAGTTTGAAAATGAGAGATTCAATAATGGCCAAACTTTACATAATGATGTATTTTAAGGAAAATTAATGTTAATTTAAAAAATTAGATATAATTTAAGTCATATAAGGTTAAAGGAATATAATTAGTATGAATTTAAGCTTGAAAGAATATATAATTATTATGATTATCTTATATACATAATAATGTAACATTATGCAATTATACATAATTGAATCAAATTATGAAATAAATTGATAAAATATAATAAAATGATGAATTAGCCTAATATAAATCTAAATTAGTGAAGAAAACAAATTGAAAGGGGTGGAACTTTACGAGGCCGAATGATATATCCTAAGTTAATCTAAAATAAATTAATGTAAAATGAGGTATTTAATTGTAATTAGGCAATATCATTTATGAGGAAGATAATAGGAATGATAAAAATGAAAAATAGTAAGTGTACATAATAATGGCTAAGTATACATAATGATGGAAGCAAAGTAACCTTAATGGTTTTGATGTAAATTAAGTGTACATTAGCATATTGATGCTTAAAATGAATGGAGATATATGAATGACATGTAAATAAAAGAGAAAATATTATATATGTGGAATTTTGTTAGGTGGCCGAATGGTATATGGTAAAATAATGGCACGATTTACATAATTTCTTATGATGTTATGCATATGTGTGAGAAATATACAAGTGGCCAACTTGATGGGATGCAAATTAGAAGAAAATAAAGATGACATGATGAAATTGACGTGAATAATAGTGTAAAAATATAAAGTAATATAGAAAGGAATGTTGCCTTTAGTGTACAGTGGGTAATCCGAGACCCTAGGATATAATGGCTAGCCATAAGGACATACATACCATGATAATATTACAAGATTTGTTAAAAAGTACACATATTGGATAGCCGGCACATACAATTATAGTGGAGTGGTAGGATCACGACAAGTGGTCCCTTCACCCACACTGGAGAAGTCAAATCACGGCAAGTGGTTCCTCCAGTCCACTAGTAGCATTGGAATCCTCATCCTATATATTCGGATCGAGGATTTCCCCTAGTTATCACTAAGGGCAAAATAATAATTATGCAAGAAAAATAAGAATTAAAGAATAAATTAAATAAAAAGAATATCATAATGTTAATCAGATAAAAAGTAATATAAGAAATGTAGTTAAAAATTTAGTAAGGGAAAAATGGTAATTACACGAGAAAATAAGGATCAAAAGATAAATTAGGCATAAAAGGAATCATATATGAGATTACGAATGAAGTAAAATAAAAAACATAAATAATAGATATAAAAAGGGCAAAAATGTAATTATGCGATAAACCAGGGGCAAAAACAAAATTTGACATTAAAAAAATTTAATTAAAGAGGTTAAGATGAAGTGAAAAGGGGTAAAATCATAAATAATGAAAATTTTAGGGAACAAAGCGTAAATTGCCAACTTATGAAGAAATATAAGGACCAAATTGCAAATTTTACATTTATGAGAAAATAAAAGCCAAAGAAATTAAAAAGGAGTCAATAAGAAGTTAAACTAAGTCAAATGGGAAGAATATGGAACTTAAGGACCAAACCATAATTTGCCATCAAATGAATTAATGCAGGGGTTAAAATGTAAATATTGAATTTAAAGGAGAGAATAAAAGTAAAAAAGAATCAAAAAGAGGACATCAGAATAATTTAGCATAATTTAAAAACATAAAAAATTCAGGGACCAAATGGTAATTTTACAATAAGGTAGGAATTACATTACATTAAATATAAGGGACAAGAGTATATAAGAGAGACTATGACAATTGATCAAAATTGAGGCCGAACCAAGCCAAATTAATGGAATAAAAAGCTTAAAGACTAAATTGTAATTTTACATTAAAGTAAGAATTTTAATGGAAATTGATTGAAAATCAAGGATTAAAGGAATTAAATTGCAATTTGAAATATATAAGAGAACCAGACCGATTTAATTAGTGAAAGAAATAAATAGGGGTAAAGTGATAATTTAGCACATTACGAAGGAATGTTTAAATTTAAAATAAAATGTGAAAGGTCAAAATAAAATAAAACATACAAAAAGAGTAAATAAGGGCAAATTGGTCAATAGACAATAAGATTGGTAAACAGGAAATGGTACAAGGGAAATTTGAGAAAATTTAGTAAATTAAGGATAAAATTGTGATCAAGATATAAGTTGACCAAGGAGGACGAAATTACTATCTTAATAAGAAAGCAAAATTAAGGACTAAAATAAAAAGAAATAATATTATGGCAAAATATAGCAGACAAGAAAAAAATAAAAAGGTACAATAGCAATTATAAGTAAAGAAATAGCACAAAGACCAACCATGTTAGGGAGAAGGAATTTAAAATGTTAATTTAGTAAAACACACATTTAGATGTTATATTGGGAAAGCTGATGGGATTTAAATACCACCTTATAAAAGAAAATAAAGAATTAAATAATGCAAATCATCGTATAGTTAGTAAGAAAAAGAATTGTAATAAGTTTTAAACCGAACTATTTTAGCTATATGCCAATAAAGTCAAGTTTATAAGTAAAGAAGAAATCAAAATAACGCACCAAAGCCAGTTTGTTAATAAATAATGGATGCAGGGGCTTAAATGTATTTTAATGTAAAAAATATAAATCACCCAGGTGAGCCAATAAGATAGTAAACGCAAAAGGATATAAAATCAGCAATGAGTAAATAGTAATTTGAGAAGATAACAACATAAAGATAAATATATAAAATAATAATAAGACAAAATAATACCAATAATAATAACAATTGAAATAATAAATTTAGTCAAATGAAATTTTGTGTGGTTGTATCCACCACTAGGCAACATCGTTGCTTAGCGTGTGGTTTGTTGACTGCATGCAGGGAAAGGTAATCAGGAACACCAAGACAAAGAATCAATTTGGCATTTACCTGTAATTGATTACAGGTATGAAGGTTAATGATTTGTGCAGTAGATTTTAAATGCTTAACATGCAGTAAGCATTCTGTATCTTGAACAAAAATTGTAGTGTATTTGTGCATGTATGAATACTTTTGAGCATGTGCTTATGAAATTTTATATTAGTGTTGTACGATGAGATGGATGATTTATAAGTGCTATGTTTTCTATTGGAGTATTGGAGGAGGAGTTTGCTATTTGGGAGTGTTATTTTGTCAATTTGCAGGTTTAGGCAACACAGTTTGCAAGCCGTTATGCTGCTGAAATTCATACGTAACAAATAGTAGTCATGTAATGTCGTCAACAACGGTATATATTATATAGAAATTATCAGTGAGCTAAGGGTATTTCATTAACAATTAGTTTTTAGAAGTAACTTGCATTGCAAGTAACAACATAAATTAAATCTACATTAATTCTATAAAAAATTTGATAGCATGCTGGCTCAAATTTTTGCCAGCTAGCTTGCATTCAAATGGGCATTGAGCACCAGAAAATATATTACAAAGTCCTAAACCCATCACTAGGTCTTCTAGCAAGCAAGCACGACAATCAAGAAATTAAAATTACGACCTTTCGTAAATTTTTTAATGAAATTTTGACTGCATTTTGGCTAGAGACATGTCTATGCCCTACACAAAAATTCATTTAAAAACCAATAACATAAACCCAAATTATCACCAAGCAGTTTGTTCAAGAAAATTTTCTTTAATGTGATCTTAAACAAAACTAATTCTATGGTTAAATTAATGACTTAATTATACATGAGAAAAAATGATCCATAACACTCAAATTAAAAAAAAAAAAAAGAAGGCAATGTATCTAAGTTCAATGGTTCAATTAAACAAATTATAATTTATCAAATTTAACTAAACAATCAATTTGCATTAAGCTAAAAAACTAAAGAAAACTAAGTACCACTCTGTAATTTACACATTTGAGTGTATACCATGTACAACTAATTTCACAAATGCAATCAACAACGTCTATAAACATTGAATCAAAATATATGAGTAGTAAGCATAAAAATGGTGCAAACAAAAAAAAATTAATTAGATGTACAAGAGCTAATTATAATCAAATAAGCAATTTATTTTATCCTTTTCTTCCCTTTTTTTATTATTTTTATAGCAAGTAGGACTCAAGAATTAAGCCATGTGTTTTAGCTCTCATAACTACATTTACAAAACTAAACAAATTACACAAGTAGTAGGCCACACCAATAAATTTAAAAAAAAGCAATTAATCATCACCAAAAAAATTAGTATCCTTGATCGTTTTATAGGCATTTATTTAAACAAAATAAAGTAAAACAATGAAAAAAATAGGAGAGAAATATAAATACCAACCCGAAATAATGGAATAGGCAATTTAAAAAACTTGATGAAAAGCAAAATGAAGAACACCTTGACATGCACACTAGCCGCAAGGGAATTTTGGCACAAATAGCTCACAAAATGGGTGAGAAATGAGAAAAGTGTGAAAAATTGAGAGAAAACTTTGAAAAACATTATTAATGATGGTTTGAAGGAAGAGAGAGGAAGAAGAAGAAAAAAAGGTGAAAATTTTGAATTTTGAGTGACAGATGGGCTGTCTGTAACGAGCGAATGACGGGTGGCACTTATGTCCCGTCTGTTGCTACTTTTCCTTATTTTTTGATTTTATTCTTTCCCCTTTTTTATTTATTTTCTTTATATTTAACCTTTATTTTTCTCTTATTTTATTTTATTTCACAATAGTTTACCTTATTAACACAGATTACCTAATATACACATTTTATTACATATTTATTTATTTATTTATTTTATTACTGGAACACTCCCTAAATTTTTAAATCTTTGAGTACTCCAACAATGTCAGTGTGTTTCTTACATTTCATGTAAATAAAGACAAAATAGATGCAAAATGTATGTGCAATGCATGAGACATGCAGAAAAGACTCATCAAGGCGGTCCAGGGGTGATAGACGGCTAGGCTGTGAGTCACTCCTTGAGAGACGATCATCTATCAAGGCTCCTCTATAAATAGCTTGATTTCTTCTTGATTTTTATGCCTTAACTCTTTCTTTTCCAATCGTCCTCTTCTCCAAGGATTTCTCTCTCTTCTTCTTTTCTTTTTCTTTCATTTTAAATTTCATTTATAGTTATTTTTATTTTTATTATTTATCATTCTTGCACTAGACTACCTAAATATTTTCACCATGTCAACCTCAACTATGACTAAACTACACAAACTATTGGATAACCCAAAAACCTAAAAGGATCTTATTTTGACCTCGAACTCTGGTCTGAGGTGATCAAAGAGGGTGGGGCTAGATAAAACCCTAATTCTATCTACTATCTGATACTCGAATCTAAGGTTTCAAAATTTTAAGTTCACTCATTAGGAGTTATGCCTCGTAGTAGAAGAATTTGTTGAGATCATCAGCACTAGATTTGAACCTAGTACTTTGCCTTGTGTGTTATTTGGTGTTCTCAACTATACTAAGGAAGTGACACAGGTCTTGGGCATTCTTCCTTTTTAGTCTACTGGCTTAGTACCCCGAGGATAAACCTTTTCACTAAACTGGCTAATCAATATTCTGGATGATTTTTTTGATGTGCCCACATTCTAAATGATGGAACATGACATGGCATATATATGATGATCACGCAATGGAAAAATAATAAAATCAATCATACATACCACGCAATCCATAAACAAGAATCGAAAACATGCAATTTTAGGGTTGTTGAAAAACTTACAACCTTAGATGCCTTTCAAAGCTTGATTTTGATGATGACCAGCAAGTAGGATGAAATTATCAGCCTTAGATCTCGATCACCAATGCAAAAAGGAACAGCCTTTGCGCCACTCCTCTCTATTCTCACACACACACATGCAAGAAATGCTTAAAACCGAGAGTGCTATCTCTATGTATGTATATTCGAAAATGGGTATTGAACTAAAGACATAAGACCTGATCTTGTTCTTTCTAAAGTTCACCAATGGCTGCCCAAAAACCAATAGAAGAAGGAAAAGTCCTTTCCCATTGAGAGTGGCGGCTTAGAGAGAGAAAAAACCTAACTTGGAAATTTTATTTCATTAATTTATACTACTAGGTTTAGGAAATCTTAAAGATGCCGAAATCCCCTTTAATTAGGTAGTATATTCAGCCTCCATCACTTCCTAATTAAGTGATTCAAATTAATTTAAATTCCTTTTAGGTTTTAAATTCAAATTAATTTAAATGGCATAAGACATTTAATCAAAAACTACCACTTAATTAGGAAATATGCATGTTCTAAAATTCACATTGATTTTTATCTTAGAATTTTGGTTACTTCATCTCCTATTTAAGTGTTTTAATTTGATTCAAATGCTTTTAGGCTTTAATACTCAATTAACTTAATTAATACAAGATAATTAATTAATTGAAATTAAACCTTGTGGGCTGAATCTTTCTCTCTAATGGACCAAGGTCCATTTAGCAATTTTAATACCCATTACATACATTAATTTGACTTTAATTAAAAGCCCAAATTAATGCCCAATATACTATTTAAATATTTTAAGGCCAATGCTTTGTGTGCAATCCTATAGGTCCATTTAATATTGACAATGAATTAATAAATTAATTCAAAAGCTATATATACTCTCTAGCAAGATATTATAGCTTTTCAAATTAAATGAAAATACAAATGGCATTTAGTAACCTAATGCAATTTTGCATTGTCCCTTACCCTTAAATATCATAATTAATATAAGGCATGGAATTAGTCATCCTTCTATATATTAATTCCTTTCTTGATATTCCAGTGACACTGAACTCTCAGATAAATAATGATTACTCATTATTTCATCTCGGTATGGCCATACACTTATCAGTTCACTGATCAAGTGGCCGATGATATTTTCTCTCTTATTGAGATGGGTAATCCCTTCACTTCTCTCATGCTCTCTAACATGGATCAGTGTATACCCATACTTGTCACCCTGTTACGAGTACGTTACTCAGTAATTGATAAAGTGTTTCATAGAGATTTTAGGTCTAAGAACTCCAATGCAAAACTTGCACATGAGAAACACTTATGACTTGTACCATGTAGTGTTCTTATGAATGGATCCAATCCAGATACCATGTTCTAAACATGTATCTATGATCTCTGATTGACACTCTTGTCCTTATAATCCGTAAGGCATAACTCAACTTATCAGAGAGAGCATACTAGTCTTAATTCATTTGTTATTCCCATAACAATGACTGACTATGGATATTTAGAATGAAGTCTCATTTGTTTCAAGGTCTTACAACCATGTGCCTCACACATGATAGCTTAAACTGAAACAACATTCTTGGATAGTTCTATCAATTGATATGTATAGGAATACAACAGATAAAACAAATGCCTCATTTATTAATTAAATGCTTTATAACAATGTATTGGGGCTAGGGTTTACAATAACGATCTCCCACTAGCACTAGTCCCAATTAGGCATAATCCTAATATCGAACGTTTTTAAATGAGCTTCGTGCAGATTTGGATGCAATTGTTTCATCAAAGGATCAACTACATTGTCTTCACTTACTATCTTGCTAAACTTGATGTCCCTACGATCAATGATCTCTCTGATCAGGTGGTACCTCCTGAGTATGTATTTGGATTTCTAGTGTGATCGGGGCTCCTTGGCTTGTGCGATGGCCCCGTTGTTGTCACAGAAAATTTCTAATTGATCTAGGATGCTTGGGACCACTCCTAATCCAGATATGAAATTTCTAATCCAAACAGCCTCTTTTGTAGCCTTGCTTGCTATAATATACTCAGATTCTGTAGTTGAGTAGGCAACAGTCTATTGCTTCGAGCTTCTCCAGCTGACAGCACCACCGTTCAAAATAAAAACAAACCCAGATTGTGATCTTGAATCCTGAGTGCTGGTCTGAAAAGCAGCATCGATATAAACTTGTATGACGAGCTCTTCTTGACCACCATACACCAAGAAGTGATCCTTAGTCCTTCGCAGGTACTTTAGAATCCCCTTTACAGCAGACCAGTGCTTCTCGCTAGGGTCTTACTAAAACCTACTAGTTATACTCAGTGCATGAGCAACATCCAACCTAGTACATAACATAGCATATATGATAGATCCAATAGTAGATGCATATGGGATTCTACTCATGTTGTCCCTTTCTTTTTTGGTTTTAGGGGCACTGTTCTTTAGATAAAGGAACTCCCAAAGCCAAAGGTATGTACCCTTTCTTTGAGTCTCCCATACTAAAATGCTTTAGTACTTTGTCTATATACTTTTCTTAACTTAGTCCTAAAAGCCGACTCGATCTATCTCTATAAATCCAAATACCAAGTATTGTCTCGGCTTTACCTAAGTCTTTCATTGAGAAACACTTCCCTAACCATTGCTTAACCTTTTGCAATATTGGAATGTCATTCCTAATGAGAAGGATGTCGTCTACATATAGGACCAGAAATACTATTATGCTCCCACTAACCTTATTGTACACACAAGGCTCATCTTCGTTCTTGATGAAGTCAAATTCTTTGAATGCCTCATCAAAATGAAGATTCTAACTTCGGGATGCTTGCTTTAATCCGTAAAATAGATTTTTGAAGCTTGCAAACCTTTTTAGGATGCTTGGGATTGACAAAAGCCTCAAGCTGTGTCATATACACATCCTCAAGTAAATTTTCATTGAGGAAAATAGTTTGACATCCATTTTCCATATTCTCATAATCATGATATGCAGCTATGGCAAGTAAGATCCTAATGGACTTGAGCATGACTGATAATAGTCATTTATATGATGTTTTTAGTGTGTTTTTAGGTATTTAATTAAGTTAATTTTGTGTTAATTAGGTTTAATTTTAGTTTAATTTGTTAGTTTTATGTTTTTGGAGTTAATTGTAAATTTTGGTTGATTTTCAGGGTTAATTTGAAATAAAAGGGCTTAAAGTGTAAAAAGGGCAAAGTTTTAGGGCGAAAAGTGCAAATATGAAGAATTGATGTAAAGACAAGTTGACGTCCAGGCCAGAGCCCTGAGACGTGACCACATGAAGCATTGAAGAAGTTCACACGTGGTCACGTGAAGTTATAATGGTTTAAGAGAATGTGATCACGTGAAGGAGCAAGGAAGAGAAGGAAGCAAGACACGTGACCACGTGTGACCCAAGGCAAAATCCACACGTGGCCACGTGTGGAGGAAGAGTAACTAGACACGTGACCACGTGTTATCGTACATTGATTGCTTCTCGAATTTCATGTCTTCAATCCAATTTTTCGAGTCTGGGGCTCTCAATAGCTTCTCGGTAGGTAGTAGGATCCTCATAATCTACTAACTCAATAGTGTCACTATTGGTGATTAGAAATTCTTATCTCTCAATCTCCTGACGTACCCTATCGGACCTTCTAGGTTCTTGTGTAATAGGTTCCTGTTCCATAACTGGTTGTGAACTTGATCCCATTTCTAACTCATCCTCTATAGGAGTTTGTGGCACTTGAATTTCTCCAAGTTCTACTTTACTCCCACTGTCTTTCTTGAGAAGGAACTCCTTTTCCAAGAAAATAGCCTTGCGAGCAACAAACACTTTGTTCTTGGCTTGTGAGAAAAAATAGTATCCCTTTGTTTCGTTGGGATAACCCACAAAACAGACAATGGATTTGGACTCTAGTATATCAGATGTTAATTTCTTAACATGTGCTTTATAGCCCCAAATCCTAAGAAAGGACATATTGGGTTCTTTCCCAATCCATACTTCATATGGTGTTTTCTCAACTGCTTTAGTTAGAGTACGATTTAGTAGAAATACAGTAGTTTCTAATGCATAACCCTAAAAATAGACAGGAAGATTTGCTTGACTCATCAATGATCGAACCATGTCCAACAAAGTTCAATTTCTCTTTTCAGATACCCCATTCCAATATGGCATTCTAGGAGGAGTGAGCTGTGAAATGATTCCACACTCGTTTAAATGACTGTCAAACTCTTGGCTTTAGTATTCACCACCTCGATCTGATCCATTGGCTTTTATGCTTTTGCCAAGTTATTTATTTACTTCGTTCTTAAATTCTTTGAATTTCTCAAAAGTTTCAGACTTGTACTTCATTAGATAGACGTAGCCATATCTACTGAAGTCATTTGTGAATGCCACGAAGTAGATAAAACCACCTCTAGCTTGTGTACTTAATGGTAAACATACATCGGTATGTATTAGCTCCAATAAGTCATTAGTCCTCTCGCCTTTCTTGTTAAAAGGACTCTTGTCATTTTTCATGCAAACATGGATCGCATATGTCATAAGATTCTAAGTCGAATGACCCAAGCACTCCAAATTTGTGGAGTCTTGAAATACATTTTTCATTTGCATGCCCTAAATGACAATGCGCCAGAAGTAAGTATGGTTCAATTTGTTTGATTTAACCCTCTTTGTATTAATGTTGTATATGGACTCTTTGTTTTGTAGATTAAGGATATGAATGCCATTTTGCAACATGGCATTGCGATTTGAAATGCCTTGGTGATGAATATGAACATTGCCATTTTTTAGTAACAAAATACAAATCCAAACAAGAAACTGAAATAATGTTTCTGCTCATAGCAAGCACATAATAATAATTTTCAATACTAAAAAAAGTCCGGAAGGTAAAGTGAGTTGATAGTCACCCTATCTCCATGGCAGCAACTCGTGCTCCATTCCCCACATGGAGGTCCACTTCATTCTTCCCAAGTAACCGCCTATTTCTTAGACCCTGCACATTTGAACAAATGTTGAGAACCACAACCAGTGTCCAATACCCAAGTGGTAGAAATAGAAAGGTTAATTTCAACAACAAAAATACCAAAATTGGACACCTTGGCTCCATTCTTCTTTTGTTCTTCCTTGAAGAGAGCGTAATACTTCCTCCAATGCCCTATCTTGTTGCAATGGAAGCATGTGCTCTCGCTTTCCTTGAGCTTTTATGCCTTGGGCTTGGATTGGGCCTGAGGTGCACTCTCATTTGACTTGAACCGAGCCAGGTCATTCTTGGGTTTTGCCTTTCCCTTTCCCTTTCCTTAGTGGGTCCCTTTCTTGATGCCCCTTTGAACCATAAGTGCGGGATTGGTCTTTTGAATTTTCTCTTTAGCATTCTTAAGCATCCCATGAAGCTCGGTGATTGTCCTGTTCATTGCATGCATGTTATAATTCATAACAAATGGATCATAATCATCAATCAATGAACCTAAGATCAAGTTAGTGGCCATTTCCTTTGGGACTTGTACCTCAAGTTTCTCAAGAGTGTCAAGATAACCTTTCATCTTGAGTACATGGGAACTAACAGGAGTACCTGCAGCCATCTTACAAAAAATTAAGGTCTTTGTTGTCACAAACCTCTCGTGACGAGCTTGTTCTTGGAACATCTCCTTGAGGTCCACCATGAGGCTTATACACCATGATCGCATAAGCCTCTTGGTCCATGAATTGCTTTTGCAAGTCAGGCACCATAGTGGCCAGCATCAAACAGGTCACATCATTGGAGTCGCTCTTCTTGGTCTCAAAAAGTTTCCTTTTGAACCGCAGAGGTGTTCCTACCAGGTTCTTCAGGCAAGGGTGCATCCAAAACATATGACTTTTTCTCTTGCTTAAGAACTATTCTTAAGTTTCGAGACCATTCTATGATATTGGTGCCATTCAGTTTGTCCTTTTCCAGAATCGATCGCAATGAAAAGTTGTTGTTTGAAGAAGCCATTTTCAATCTATAATAAAACTTAGCAAGATTAAATGAGGTCTTATTTGTAATCCCACAAACCGAATTAATATCCTTATAAATAATTTACATTAGTGATTTAATGTAGGCCAATATCCACTTTTCACAACAACTTATTAGTCAAGCTGAGCTTGTACACCTAACAAGTTAAGTTACTTAGGTAGGAAAACTCCAATCATGTCTCGTACATGACTCTTGGATCAAATGGCCTAACATCTTAAGATGTTATAGCACAAACTCATTTATTAGTTGCCTAGGTCTGAGCATCCCTTTCCATGTTAAGTACAACCCATGCCTTACAAAGATAATCGAGTGCATCTAGGACTCCTAGTCTACGTGATCGATGATCGATGCCTTGACATGTTTCGAATTAGGAAGGCAAACTTTGTGACTTATTATTTTAGGAATTCATTTTATTACGGCTTACATGGCATACGCTTTGTCATCCATTCATAGCATGCATATATATATAATTGTATAAAGTAAAGCGTGACAAACATAGGCCCAAAAACCTACAACTAAGATTCTATACTATTACAAAAGAATCTTCGAGTTAGGCTTCTCCACTCTAGTGGGCTTCGTCTTGATTTACAAAGTCTTCAAATAAATTCTATTATAAGAAATAAATGAACTTTTACAATAATACATAATGGCACACAGGCCATATTAATTACAAAAACCCAGGCCCATGGAATGCACCATGCATATCCATTCATCACACCAAACAAGAAAATAAATATATATAACATTCATAGATCAAACAAAGTCCAATTTTAATTAATTTAGCCCAGCCCGTTAATGAAAATTGTGTACTTGAACTTTTAAGAGGAGACCC